>CM053027.1:150070294-150092761 GCA_028564925.1 Lithobates sylvaticus
ATTTATTTATCTCCCGCAGAGACTTACACCTACTTTCTAAAGCTGAAATAGGGATCCAAACATTATCGGATCACTCCCCCATATCTCTTACGCTCTCCACTGTACCCCCAGGGAAAAGCCCCCCCACGTGGAGGCTAAATTCCTCCTTACTGACTGACCACATTCTTCTACCAGAAGTGACCTCTCATCTGAGAGATTATTTCAAGCACAACAATACGCAAGGCATGGATCCATTAATGATCTGGGAAGCCCATAAGTGCACCATAAGGGGAATTCTAATGAGAATGGGAGCCCAACGCAAAAAAGACAGAGATAGGGAAATCACTAGACTAACAGACAAAATATCCCAACTTGAATCACAACACACTACTATACTACTAGACTACTATACGCAACTATACAACCTCCCCCAACAACACAGACCAACCGACCTAAAAGAAGATAGAAAGGAACTTATACAGAATTACCTGACTACATCCAAAATGCCTAAACTGTCAGAAGCAGATAGTGAACTCCTCGATCAACCCATAAGATTAGATGAAGTTCAATCAGCAATTAGAGAGTTGAAAACAGGGAAAAGCCCAGGTCCAGATGGATACACCTCTATCTACTATAAGACATTCATTGATATACTGGCAGATCCCCTAACAAGAGCCTTAAACTCCTTCATGATTCATGATGAGGGAAAACACAAAATCACTTCTAGAAGCCCACATCACAGTACTGTTAAAACCCGACAAGGAACCTTCCCTTTGCACGAGCTATAGACCAATCTCATTGCTGAACCTAGACGTGAAAATAATGGCCAAAATCATCGCCAACAGACTGAAACCCTGCTTACACACTTTGATAGGCCCAGAACAGGCAGGATTCATGCCTGGAAGGGAGGCGAGGGATAACGTGACAAAGTCACTCAACCTTATCCACGCTGCCCATGTGCGAAAAATCGAAGGCCTTCTCCTCTCCACGGACGCGGAGAAGGCCTTCGATAGAGTAGCCTGGGACTTCATGTTGGGGACATGTAGATACGTGGGTTTAGGCACGCATATGATGTCATGGATAGAGACCCTCTATAGGAACCCAACGGCTAGACTCCGCATTAATGGAACTCTGTCAGACACGGTGCATATAGCCAATGGCACTCGACAAGGGTGCCCACTATCACCCATCCTGTTCATTTTATCGCTAGAACCCTTTATCCGGATGGTAGGATTAAATCCTAGTATCCAAGGATTCCACATATCAAATCTGAACTACGAAATAGCCGCATACGCGGACGATTTACTGTTCTTTCTAACCAACCCCCACGTGTCTCTCCCTAACCTATTAAAGGAATTCTCCCTGTATGGTTATTTATCAAACCTGAAAATCAACCTGTCCAAGTCAGAGGCCTTAAACATAAACGTACCGGAAGACACGCATAAACTAGTAAAAAACAACAACCCATTCAGATGGGTAACTAAGGCACTTAAATACTTGGGGGTTTGGCTACCTCCACGAATCAGCCAGGTATATGAATACATCTTCCCACCGCTTCTTAAAACAATATCATCAGATTTGGCAGGGTGGCACTCCAAGAATTTTTTGTGGTTTGGCAGAGCTGCCATTTGCAAAATGGTAGTTCTGCCCAAGCTGTTATACCTCTTTAGGACTCTGCCCATACACATACCCTCAACCTTTTTTAAACAACTGCAATCTACCCAGAACCAATTTGTGTGGGCACACAAATGAGTGCGCATCAGATTTACATTGTTGCATCAATCCAAAGAAAGAGGGGGAATGGGTCTGCCAAATTTTGCTCACTTCAGCTGAGATACTCCCCGTGGATCCCAGAGTCCCAATATCCACAGGATTTGAAGCAACATCCCTTGATTAATACTACCCTAAAAATCTTTCACCTAGTAGTCAAAAATTCTAAGTTATCCACCTCCTGGAGTCCACTTACGCCTATCTATCAAAACCCCGACTTCCCACCAGGCGAAGGCAGACAGTTTCTGAGAGCGACGAACCCACGCTCGCCTCTCCTAGCCATACATTGCTTTCATAACACACAAATTAAGGACTTCACGTCCCTACAGATGGATAATAGCCTACAACACATGCCGATGTGGTCTTACTTCCAATTACGTAGCTACCTCAACCAGAGGCCTCACAAAGAATATTTCACCAAAAGTTTGACAGAAATGGAATCAGTGTGCCTAGAGGGTAATCCTGTACAGAAAGCCACCTCACTAGCGCATGCGTGGCTACAGGACTCAGATGACTGCCCGACGGAGAGACTCAGAGAGAAATGGTCAGAAGCCTTGGGCATAATGATAACCGACAAGCAATGGCAAAAGGTATGCATTTTAACACATAAATGTTCTTTGAGTACCAGAACACAAGAAACCGCCTATAAATTGTTAACTCACTGGAATGCTACACCTGATAAGGTACATAAATGGTACCCGCAGTCGTCAGACAAATGCTGGCGCTGTCAGAAGGAGACAGGAACTCTGCTACACATTTGGTGGCAATGTCCTAGGATAGCTCAATATTGGACAAAAGTAAGAGAGATAATCCAGCATATCACAGAGACCTCTATGAGGTTAGATGCGGCTTGCTGTTTACTCCATGTCACCTCATTCTCGCTCAGGCGATATAAAAAATCACTGACTAGACACCTACTGAACGCGGCTAAGTCCCTTATACCGCTACACTGGAAGTCTACTAGCACCCCAACCGTCAAAGAATGGCTATCGAAAATTAAGGACATTTGTGACATGGAGGAAACTATAGCACAGTCAAAGGACTCTGTTGAAAAATTTCACACTACATGGACGCCATGGCTCACCTTCAGATACACACAACACTACGAAGACCTTAGGAATAATATTAATTTAAAAAAAACACATGTCTCCTTTTTGGCTTCACATGCACTTTAAAAGTGAGTGCAAAACAAATTAAAATTTCCACAAAATGGTGCAGCATTAACATACATCAAATTGTTTGGAAAAAATATTTATTATAAAATGTACAGTACAAGGATCATAATAATAATATAAACAGTTCTGCAGCAAAGTCTTTTAAAGACCAATAATTTATAAAAAATGAGACATGTATTGTACTTATTTGTGTCTCATGGTTACATTATTAATAATAGAACGTATGCAAAAGCATGAAAGGTAAACATTTTTGTTGCATATTAACAAGTTCATGAAAGCCCATAATTGAACTGTCTGGGCTAGCTTTCTACAAGATTTAACATTAGTTATCCAGCACACGGATGCACTTATAAGACTCAGTAGAGGAACAACTATAGCAAAAATGCAAACTGCTTCTGTATGAAAACATTGGTTTCACAACCGTAACAACATTAAACTGTCCATACCATAGTATTCTTCGAGTATAGCATACTGTGCTGTTCAGAAGAAGCACCTTGTATTTTGGAGATACTTTTCCTTTCTAGAATAGTGGTATCAGAACAATTTCAAAGAGTAGAGCATATATCACTGTAACGTGTGAATAATATTAATACTTCTTTGGTAGTAAGGTGCAGATTAAGTCAATGTGATACTGTATCATTCCAAAATATTAATGTTAAGACAAACGTCACATTGAAAAATTGTACACAATGGACATTTTCTTTCCTCTTTGTTGGTGCTAAGTTCTGCTTGTCACTCTGAAGACAGATCTCATTAGGTAGTGCGGATAAGATAGATGTGAACGCCAAGAAAAAAGAAATTATTGCAAAAACTCCTTTGTCTTCATTCAACTTGATCCAGCCTTTCCAATATGCTCTGGTGAATGCAAAAATAACAAAACTCATCTGTTGTATTTATTTTTTGAGAAACATGCTACTACTTTACCAAGTATCTTTTTTTAATCAAAATGGTCCTTAAAAGGCAGCTCTAGTTTAAAATAGAAATAATCAAGAGATTATTTGTGTATGGGGGTTGAGCGCGATATGTAAAATACACCCACCCCGTTGCTTCTGATCCCAAATCTGCTGTTTGCGTGTCATAAAAACAATTTGAATCTACATCTTTCAATAGGACATCCCCACAACATTTCCAACACCTTGGTAGGTAGAGGGTCCAGTCAAAAGTCCCAGAAGTAGATGGCATTTTGAGTTACAGGCAGCAAATTGGGTATTCACAAATTAGGGGTTAAGTGCTTCAACACTACAATACCCCTCCACAAATCCTCTTTTCGTCTTTTAAAGTGGAGGTGATCTTTAAAAGTAGAAAAACATTTGGTAAATAAATGCTTTTATAAAGGAGTGATTTCATGCCCTATACCAGTGGTCATCAACCCTGTCCTCAGGGCCCATTAACAGGCTGGGTTTTATGTATTACCTTGGGGAGGCGAAGACTAGAATACTGCAATCACTGAGCAGCAAATGATATCACCTGTGATGTATTTCAGTTATCTTGCAAACCTGGCCTGTTAGTGGGTCCTGAGGACAGGGTTGATGACCACTGCCCTATACAGTATATACAATGCAAGCAAATGATGGTAGCTAGCAACTATTTTCAATTCATTTCTGTTAATGAACGCTGTTTGAGCCAAGGATTGTGCACCCACTTTTCAGCTTGTTTTATGTTGGGATAAAGTAGAATACATATTTATTCAAATGCTATTACAATGGTATATACAGTAGGTTTGAAATTGAATTTTGTGAAGACCAATCCACGCACATCAACAAGATCTGATCTCAGAGCTGTGAACAGAAAATCAGCACACATGAAATGCTAAAAGAGGGAAAAAAATGTTGTATTAAAACTATAACCATTAAATCTATCATACATTTACATCTTTGCTTTGGTTAGTTTATATGTCTTGTTTCAAAAGATAGTATGATTGAATGTAGAGTATACTATGACATCAGATATGATTAATTAGAAGTTGTCCATTGCAAACAATGATACAGTATACTTTGCACTTGCATGGCAGTCATGGGCATTTTACCTGTACAGTTGATTTTATGTATTTTAATATACATGTATGTAGGTAGATTTTGTGTCACTGCCTAGTATATTTTTTGCAGTGCATTTATAATAACCTGCATCTCTCTTTGAAGAATGTTGAATAACTAAAGTCCCCTGAGGATGAAGAAATTTGTTTCCATAAAGACGAGACTGTGCTCCCGCAGTTAGCTGAGATTTATCCGGAAGCTCCCACGTTATCTCAGCTTTTGGTATGCCAATTGACATGCAGTTTAGCTGAATGGAGCTTCCTGGTCTTGCATATATCACCGGTGCAGGACTGGTCGTTATACGAGGAGGATATGCTATAACAATGACAGGAACATTCATTGTGGATGAACCATACTGTGTAGTTGCTTTGCACTGGTAACTTCCCCTGTCATAGACGGAAGTGTCTTTAATTATAAGGGTTCCATTTTGCAAAAGAGATATGCGGCCTTTAACCTGAGGCCCATCAATAACAATTCCATTTGAAAGTGTCCAAGAAATATGAGGTCTTGGTTCTCCCTGTGTAGTGCAGTGAAGTTGTAAAGTCTCTCCATTGATTATGCTTACTAGGTTATTATAGTTGCTACTCATTTGTGGCTTTTGTCCAATCTGCAAAATGACCAGTCTGTCTGCAGATCCAGCTATGTTAAGAGCTCTGCAGCGGTAGGTCCCTCCATCAGCAAGTGCTACAGAGCCAATGTGCAATGTACCATCTTGCTTGTGAAACAGTCTGTGGAGGTGACTGCCACTGTTGATCTCAGTACCATTAGGCAGAATCCATATAAGATGAGGCTCTGGTATCCCGGCAGCTGAGCAATTAAGCTTAGCAACCTGACCCTCAGACACAACAACAATTTCATTTTCACTGGTAAATTGAGGTTTTACCGCTGGTTCATTGACTGTCAACTGAGCAACTAATTTTGCCTCCCCTCCTTCATTCCTTGCAATACACACCAACTGTACTGAATCTGTTTTCCTAAGAACTTTAATGTCAAGGGTTCCATTTCGATGGACTGTAATTCTATTTCCATAGTAAGGAGCAGGAAGGATTACTCCTTCTGGAAAAGCCCACATGACACGGGGTGTTGGAATTCCTTCAGCTTTGCAGTCAATCAACAAGCGTGTATCTTTCATTGCAGATTCTTTAACTGTCAATATTTTGTCAGAATAGCCATTAATTTTGGGAGGGAGGACATTTACCTGAATTTGAACCACTTTCTTGTCCTCTCCACCATTATTTTGTGCTAGACATGTATAGTTTCCACTATCAGATCGTTGAGCTTTCTGAATTAAAAGAGTACCATCTTGGTAAATAAGATACTTGTCTGATGATGCAGGTATAGGCTTACTGGATGGGGAGAGCCATGTTATTTTTGGGACAGGCTCTCCTTTGGCTTCACATGAGACCGTGATAACATCACCATAAGGCACGTTGATAATGGAATAAGTCTTGTTCTTAATGGCTGGTTTCTCAGCCAATATTTTGACGCTTACCCTCATCTCATCTTGGCCAACTTGGTTCACAGCATAGCAAGTATAGTCACCTTGGTCTTTCATTCCAACTTCATTGAAGTACAAGGTTCCATTATTAAATACAACGTATCTTCTTGTTCTTGTCCCACTGTCATCAGATTGCATAACATTATTGATCATACTTCCATCTGGGAGACTCCATGAAATTTCAGGATTTGGAACACCTGTAGCCACACAATCAACCTTTAGATCACCTCCATTTGTGACTTTGTGGTCAATGTCATTTTTAAACTGAATCTTGGCAGCCTTCATCATGACATTTACTTTAAGCACCATATAATCATCTCCAAGCTTGTTCCTTGCCATGCACAAATAATCTCCAGCATCTTTTTCAGTAACAGAGTAGATGATGAGAGTTCCATTTGCAAAGGTTTTGATTCTGGAGTCAAAACTACAAAAAAAAATAACAAAAAACAACATTAATATGCTGATCCATGAAAAGGTGACAAGCAATAAAAAGCAGAGTTACAGCAGTAATGCTGAAATATTCCTTTTGTAAAATGTGGCCAACAAAAATTTGAGAATAACCAGACTTGGCCTACCTATGTATGAGCCCTTCTGCATTTTAGTTTGTCTATCTATACTGTATATGTTATATGTATATTTCTAACTGATTCCCATTTCTCTTATTTCTTTATTAAGTACATTTTTTAAAAATCTAAGAGATTTAATTTGTATAACCTTTTTTGTTAGTACAGCCGTGGCCAAAAGTTTTGAGAATGACACAAATATAAATTTTCACAAAGTCTGCTGCTTCAATGTTTTCAGATCTTTTTGTTAGATGTTACTATGGTATACTGAGGTATAATTACAAGCATTTCATTAGTGCCATAGACTTTTAAAGACAATTACATTAAGTTGATGCAAAGAGTCAATATTTGAAGTGTTGACCCTTCTTTTTCAAGACCTCTGCAATTCACCCTGGCATGCTGTCAATCAAATTCTGGGCCACATCCTGACTGATGGCAGCCCATTCTTGCATAATCAATTCTTGGAATTTGTCAGAATTTGTGGGGGGGGGGGGGGTTTGTTCACCCACCTCTTGAGGATTGACCAATGGGATTAAGGTCTGGGGAGTTTCCTTGCCATGGACCCAAAATGTTCATGTTTTGTTCCCCAAGCCACTTAGTTATCATTTTTGCCTTATGACAACTTGACAAGGTGCTCCATCATGCTGGAAAAGGCAAACTGTTCTTGGATGGTTGGGAGAAGTTGCTCCCGGAGGATGTATTCGTACCATTCTTTACTCATGTTCTTAGGCAAAATTGTGAGTGAGCCCACTCCCTTGACTGAGAAGGCGTCACCTCACTGTGCATGCAGATGTACTCACACCTGCCTGCTGCCATTCTTGAGCAAGCTCTGCACTGGTGGTGCCCCGGCCCCACAGCTGAATCAAATGTAGGAGATGGTCCTGGCGCTTGCTGGACTTTCTTGGGCGCCCTAAAGTCTTCTTCACAAATGCAGTGGAAATGTTTTTTTTGGGATTAAGTTGATTATAATGGCAAAGAGGGACTTTGCAATTAATTGCAATTCATCTGATCAGTCTTCATAACATTCTGGAGTATATGCAAATTACCATCATAAAAACTGAGACAGCAGACTTTGTGAAAATTATTATTTGTGTCATTCTCAAAACTTTTGGCCATGGCTGTACTATCTATATATGGAAAGAGTTAGGCCATCTGTCTAGTTTATATTGCTGTCTATGTCCTTGATAGGGGGATTCGCCTTTTCTATTTGTCCTGTAGAGCATTTTTTGCAGAGACAGAATGTGCAGGGAAATCCAAAACTTTTGATTTTTTTTTTTTTTTTTACCAGAGCAAGAGGTGAGGAAGACACATTTTCCATTGACAGCTATCAAAGACAGGAATTCCTCTTACTTTGGGAAAATTTGGTCAGGAAATAAAGGGAAATCTTCCTAGCAGGACATCGACATAGATAAACTACGAGATTTACCCTTTCCTACTCACTCCAAAACTATAAAAATAACTTTTCATACACTTTTCATATACTTTGAGGGTCCATTCACACTTAAGTGCTAGAAATTAAAGCCCAACTCCGGGCAAAAAAAGTTTCCCCATGCAGTTGAGATGTGTGCACACTGCATGCATTAACTGCTCGTTTTGTCCAGAGGTGATCAGAAAGCTGTATACTCATGCGATTCTCCACTCCAGTGACAAATGGTGCTCCCCCACAATCCAGCAGTGGTCTGTCCCTGATTTCCTCACGTCCAAAGCATGTTTATGGGTGTGGTGATGTCAGGAGCAGTCCACGCACAAGACCGCTAGACCGCAAGGACTGTTCTAGTGCTGGGAGGATAGGAGGATTAGGTAAGTTTATCGCCACTCTCCTCTCCTCTAGAAAAAAGCTATCAGTTAACCTTTGCAGTGTGGGCACAGACCCACAGCAAGGTGAAAAAAATGTGAACGGGGTTCAGTGCTAATTGTGTTATCACACATGTTATTGCACACGTTAACAGGTGTTACATTGAAGTAGTCCATTTAATCTAAAAGGCTTGCCAGCAACCCACAATGTGTATTAATCTTTTTTACCAACGCTGCATATCATAATGCACGGTATATGTATTGTGGTCCACTGCTGTGCCTTGTTTTGGATTCTACTACAATGAAAGACTGATACTGTATGTGTGATAGCATTGGAAGAAAATAAGTGAAGTTGGCTCCAATGGATGGCTACCGTAAAGTGATTTTTCCTTCAGAAATCTATTCTGGTCCTAGGCTTCTCCCTTTCTTAATAGCAACAAATGAGGGGCTCGTCAGACAGTAAATCCTTGGATGTGTATGGGGGAGCACCTGGTACAAAAGTTCTCACTTGAGGGACTTTTTGAACCAGTTAACATCATCAAATACAGCCAATGTGTTTTGAGGGGAAAAGCCTTTCCCTTCTTCGGGGCTTGAGCAGTCAAGGTTATTAAATTCATGACAGTATGCACTAGGGGACCTGTGTCAAAGCTTGATGAAGATTAACATCTCTTGAGGGCTCTAAAGGCAGGGCTGAGCCAAGGCAAAGAGCATAGAGGCACCCACCTTGGGTACAGTACTGGGAGGGAGGGATCATCTTCTGCCTGTATATCACCTGGCAATGTCCCAATGTAATCAACAGAGCTCTGCTGTCAACATGCCAGCTGTTGCCCTGTATCATCGATCCTGATACACAGAACAAAATGCACATCTGTTAAAGTAACAGCAGACCTTAAATGTTTTACATGAGAGAGTCCTTATTTTTCAACTCCTTTATCTCCTTCCCCCTTTATTCAATTTTTTTTTTTTTAATCATCCACACACATGATGAGTTTTAAATTTAGTTCCCAGAACAAATACTGGTTATGATAAGAATCTGTTTAACATACTGATTATGGTTTAATCACACTGGTTTTACCATGTTAAAACATCTTTCTCATCTTGTTCAGTGACCCTTGGGGCAAAATTCTGTATCCTTATGGTTATTATACAGCAGCAGTCATTTCTGTACCCTGCTAAAGTGCCCAACCCCTGTACGTACAGATGTGCAAACTCTGAGTTTCAGTTTCACACTCTATACTAAACACCATCACTCCTCCCCACCAACTTTAAAAAAAAAAAAAGAATATGTAGAGATTGTAAGGGGAGGGGTGCAGGAGTTGGAGGATGAGAAGGCTATGACATGCCAAGAAACTTTGGGCTGTATTAGGGAATTTACTCTTTCTGAAGAAGTCAAATTTATTGTTCATAGACAGGAAAAATGCTTCAAATAAGCAATGAAATTCGAGACATTTATGCTGCGTACACACGACTGGACTTTTCGACAGCAAAGGTCCGACGGAACAAATTTGTCGGACTATTCTATCGTGTGTGGGCTCCATCGGACCTTTGCTGTCCAAAAATCTGATGGACTTTAGAAATAGAACATGTTTCAAATTTTTCCACCGGAACTCCGCCGGACCCAGTTCCTATTGAGAAATCCGTTTGTGTGTATGCTAGTCCGACGGACAAAAAACAACGCTAGGGCAGCTTTTGGCTACTGGCTATGAACTTCCTTAATCTAGTTTAGTTGTACGTCATCACGTTCAAATCCGTCTGACTTTGGTGTGATTGTGTGTGGCCAAGTCCGTTCATTCGGAAAGTTCCTTTGGAAAGACTGTCAGACCTAGTCCATCGAAAAGTCCGGTCGTTTGTACGTGGAATTAGTGTTATTTTGTCACTGATATATACTAGGGTTTTGGACTAACATAGAATATACAGTATTGATTATCAACCCACCTGAAAAAAGAATCAACCAGACGTTTAGATGGAAGTCTCCACATTATTCTTGGCCAAGGATCTCCTGCTGCACTGCACTCTAAGCGTAGGGTTCCACCATAAGACACATCCGTTTTCTGGGGAGAGCTTGCAGTAATTTTAGCATTTAATGGATATTTCTTTACATCTAAATGTACTATTCTCCTGGCTGCACCCACAACATTTGCAGCTATGCACTCATATTTCCCAATGTCTCTTGGTGAGCTGTTTCTTATGTAGAGTGTTCCATTGGGAAAAACAAATACGTTTCCATTTGCAAACTGGGATGGTCTAACCTGGGTTCCATCTGAAAGCACCCATCGAATAGTGGGCGAAGGAGCACCTTTCGCTGAGCAATGGATAAATATACTGTGACTCTGAGGCAGAGAAATATTTTCCACCTTTTCCTGTTGAATTATTGGGGGCAAAGGTGATACTTGAAGCTTAACAGTCAAACTGTCGGCTCCAGCCACATTGCTTGCAACACATTTGTAGCTTCCTCGGTCTGGGAAAGTAACCTCTTTAATAGACAAACTTCCATTAGGTAACAGCATAATATGAGACTCTGCTGTAGAAACTGTCCGTACTATTCTCCGATCAGGCAATATCCAGGAAATGTGAGGAGTTGGTATTCCAGTGGCATTACAGTCCAATATGATCGTATCTCCAAGATAAATTAAAATATCCCTGTATCGAGAGGATAACATTTTGGGTTGATTGGCAATGACCGCTAAAGTAACAGTCATCTTGTCAATGCCATGTTTGTTCTGTGCAGTACACATATACTGGCCACGGTCCTGCAGCTGAAGGTTCTGGATATGCAAAGTTCCATTATCCAAGACTTCAAATCGCTGTATTCTGGTGTTTAAAGTCATGACTGCACCTATTTCAATCAAAAGCAGAAAAAAATAAATGTACAAGACTAAAATAGTAAATAGTAACAGTTTTGAGTATGAGCTTGAAGCAATATAATTTCTGGATGCAAGAAATTTTATATTTTATCAAGCTCCTCACACACATCTTGCGCTCCTGGAAAAGATAGCATCCATATGGAACTTAAAGCATAACTTCTGGCAAATAGTTAAATACATGGTTTAAATACATACTGTATATCTTTATGGTTTTACCCGTTCAAGGGATACATAACTGTGTGCAGCCAGTCTTGTGTTAAAGACAATCTTTCACACTGCACAGTAAGGTAGTTTTTTCCTGGTACAGGAATTAAGAAACCTATGTCACCCTCTCTGTCTCTAACTTGCTTACTAGACAATGAATGCAGCAGGTAGGTGAACCTAAAGAAAAACTGAACCTTTGGTGCAAGTTTTCCTTTAAGGTATGGCCCCCACCCCACTCGGTAAACAATAGAGGTGATTAGGGCAGCTGCTGGACATATACTTATTCTTAGCACTAAATAGTACCAGTGCTGAGCTGTTGACCTGCAGCCTTAATCAAACTCTTTTTCTAAGCTAAAAAAAAAACACCAATAAAGTCCATTGGCTTAGAGGTGTCTGCACATACCTGCAACAACCTTTACTATTATGCCAGAACACCAGGTTGTCCTGAATCGGAATGCTTTGACATTTCCTGGTAGTGTTGAAGCTCGTCTATTCCCTTACTTTTTGGCCCATCATTATGACTGTCTGTCTAACTGGCCAAAAAGAATGCGTAGGAGGCAGGATGAGGCGGAAACGTTTTGACACTACCAGCGTTAGAGCCTTATCTGTCAAAATAGTTCAGCATTCAGGTAGGATGTCATGAATTTGGAGACTGTAACAGGGGCCTGCAAATTCTTGGTTTCATTCCTTAGTGACATAGTTGTTTTAATATAGCATCTAAACTGCACATTTATTTTTGATAACATATTTAATTTTGTCAGAAGTAAAGGTAAAATTATATTGACGAGTTACCTGTGGCAAGTTTTGTCCAAGTAGTGGTGGGCTTTGGCTCACCAGTTGTTTCACATGGGAAAATTGCATTCATTTCATATGGCAGTGATACAAACTGGAGGCCAGTGGTTATAATCCTTGGCTTGCTTTCTTGGACTCTTACAATTATAGGAGGTTGTGGTGTTGGTTCTGCTTTGCTTGATGTAAGTCGAGGTCTTTGATTGACATTAAAATAATACCAGTATGGATGTAGTGTCTGTGACATTCGGGTTTGTGCAATATAAGGGGAAGTTGTCACAGCCAAGGTTGTTGAGGTTGTTGAAACTTTGGTCATAGCTGGAACAGGGGATGTAGTAGTTCTTGTTGTTGTTGGAATCAATGTTGTAGTCCAGGTTCTAGGTGTTACATTGTCTGGGACTACAATAGACGGCAGATTTGGTTTGGGAGTTGCAGCAAACTGAAAATGCCTTGTTCTATTTAAACGATATGGGTTTCTTGGGTTTATATAGTATGGATTTACGTGATAAGGGAATCTCATCGTAGTGCCTTTACCATCAGTAATAAAGTTATTTCCAAATGGTCTGTAATAAGGTGTTATTCGTTGTCCTTGGTTATATTTATTTGGTGTCGCTGGCCTTGGCCTGAATAATGGAATTACTGTTGTGGTTGTTGTAGTTGGTGGGGTTGTTGATATATATGGTGTATACGTTTTTCTTTCTTGAGGCGTGTAAGCTGTTATTTCTGGTTTATTTGTTACTGAAAGGGGCTGATTAGTAAGAAAGTAGCGAAGAGGTCCCTGGGTTCCAATTGAAGGTGGTCTTATAGTAGCTCTCGAAGGGTTGTAATAGGGTGGAACTACTGCATGATGATGGTTATTCACTACTCTGGGTTTATGGTAATATCTGGTGTTATAAAGAAGGCTGTTATTTGATCTTGTGGTATAGACATCTTTAACGTTTTCCTGCTTTGACTGAACAAATATTTTGTTTTTGATAGAAGTATTAGGGTCTAGTTCATTTACAGCTTCCTGATCAATGGTTCTTGTGGGAACTGGAGGTTGAGTAGGCACAAGTGGCATACTTGGCGAAGTTAAGTGATAATGTGTAGTGGGAACAAAAACTTTTTTTGTTACCGGAAATACAGTGGCATATTTTTCAGGACTAGGTCTTGTAGTCTGATAAGCTGGCCTGCCAGAACTTTCCTTGCTTCCTGAATGTATATTCACTGTTGTGTGATCATTTTCTTCCCTATTAACAGTGGTTGTCAATTTTTGTATTGTTTGTACTGTTGTTGTGGTTGGAAGATGTTCAGGTACGTTTTGTGCTTTGTTAAAATATTTTATGAAGTGGTCAGTTTTCTGTGTAACTTGTACTGGCAATGTTATGGCCCTTTCAGGAACCTTGTTTTGTCTATTATTTAAATTGTTTAGAAAGTTTTCAATGTGAGCAGCTTCAGTAGTCACAGATGGTGGTTCCTCTACAAGTACTGGTGATGGCTCTGTTGTGACTGGTTGATCTACAGCTATATAAACTTCTTCATCAGCATCTTTTGAAGTATCTAAATCTGTAGCAGGCCTTGGTGGAGGTGAATATGTAATGAAATACCTTGGATTGGTACTATGAGAAAAAGGCTTATCAGCTTTACTTGTTATTATATATTGATTTGATCTTGTTACATAATCCTCTGCATGTCTTGTGCTATGTATGCCATCAGTTTTCTGTTCTGTTTGAGCTGTTGTAACAGGTGCAACAATTGGCAATTCCAAAATTTTGGATGTTTGTGTTTCAGCCGCAGGAGTAGTAAATGGGACGTGTACTAATACACCCTTTTCTGAAATTTGGGGCACTGCAGGGCTAGATGTTGCTAATTTAATTGCTGGCTGTGTTATTTCAACAGGCTGATAAATGCTGTTATCAAGAGTGTAACTGACTATGTTAGTGGACTTGTCTTCAGATTCTATCACAAAAGGTTTTTGAGTGATAACATTTGCATCCCTATAAGAAGGCACTGTAGGGACAATCTGATTCTGTCTAAAACGGTTTGGTCTGAATTTTCGTCTTCCATGGTTTCTTCTTCGAGGATACTGGACGTTACCATGTGTTATGGGCTGTGAGGTTGTGGTGGCTATTTGCCTTTGTACAGGTGTTGTTCTGATGGTTGTTGTTTCTGGAACAGCAAATGTTACCACTTCTTTTCTGTCACTGGAAATAATCAGAGTATGGGGACTAAAGGTGGTGGTCACTAATTGTTGCCCTGTTTCCACAGAAAATGTTTGTGATTCATGTGAATTGTATGTATCCACAATATTTTCTGTTGGCTCAATAGAATCCTCTCGGAAGAATTCAGTGACTGGAGCAGATGACATGGGCACAAAATAATTTTTGCTGGTGGTTGCAGGTGATTGTGTAGGAAAATAAACAGTAGACTTAGGTATTATACTGTCTATGGCTTTAAAAACAATTTGTTCATTCTCTGAAATACTAGATCTGGTTGGAGATGGAGAAGAGATATCATTATCCACATCCCAAAAGTTTATGTTATCATTATTAGATATTTCTCCTGAAAGGTTAGGTGCGTTTGTAATTGAAATCTCATTTTCTGTAGTTACCAGTTCATCAAGGGCAAAGGATGTAGATTGTATTTCTGTGGACTTCACAAATGTGCTAAATTCTGTCGTAGCAAAAGAAGGTGTTGTAATGTCAATGAAGTGATTTTTCGTATCATGGATTTGGACATTTTGCTCTGTAGTAAAAGTTTCAGTTCCCATGGTAGAAAAATCATCTATAAGGCTTTCTTGTTCAGTGCTGACAGTTCCAGCTAGGTCATCTGTATCATATAACTGTATGTTTGTATCTTCTTCTTCTTCTTCTTCTGTGAAAGGTCTTAAGTCCTCCTCGCCTGTTGAATAGATGGAGTCCTCAATATCAGTGTTTTCAAGTGTTGTGATATCAACACTTGATGTAGCAAGTGTAGTCACTGTATCAGGTGGTTCTGTTGTCAAAGTCTTTTCAGTCTCTGTTTCAAAGGAAATTTCATTATAATCATCTGACTCTTCTGTAGTCCCTACTGTAGTTATATCAGCTGGCGATGTTGTCAAATCATCGTATTGCCTTATGGTTACTTTTGGTGAAGATGTTATATATAATAATTCATCTTCATCAGCTGATGCTTCTTCAACAATTGCTGATTCTGTAATGGATGATGGCTTAGAAAGAGAAGATGGAGGTGTAAGGTCGTGAGTGAATGCTGGTGCAGTAGTTGCTCTCGGGGTGGTCAGAAGAGGGAGTTCCGTGGTTTTTAGAACATTTCTCCCTCTGACTTTGGCTAAAATGCTGGCCCATTTCTTAGGATCAATTTGCTTATTGCCTCCAATTAATCTTTTCCTAGATTCAAACTTCCTTCTTCCTTCTGCCACATTACTCTCTTTATATTTTTCTGTATTCTTCCATGTATTCGTTTTTTTACGGTCTTTTCTGTTGTTTTTGCCTTCACCTCTTCCTACAGAAGAACTTTTATCTTTGCCATATTTGACCTTGTCCTGTACTTTGTAATACTTATCTTTCTCCTCTTCGACATCTCTCTCTCCTGAACCCCTATCATCATCTATTAGATCATACTTTGCTTTTGTTGATACTTTTACAATAGGCCGCTTTTTAATTATTGTCACCTTATTCAGTTGTTCAGAGAGCTTTTTCAGTATTGCTACTTGCACACTGTAATGGTCTTCTCCATATTGATTTATAGCAATACATCTATAAAGACCGTTATCAGTAAGCTTTGTATTTGAAATGAATAAGGAACCATTATTTAAAAAATATGCACCAGTTTTATTTGTCCCTGAATTAATAATATTATTGCTTGGTAAAATCCAGTTAACATCAGCATCTGGATTGGCGAGTGCATTGCAAGTTAAAGTTATAGGCTCACCAATGGTTTTGGTGACTACCTTGACATTGCTCTCAGAGATCTCATTTGATGGAGGCTGCACAACCACTCTGATAGGTAAGGTGACTACCTCATGTTTTACCCGGGCAATACAATGGTACATGCCAGAATCAGAAAAATCTGCTGATTTGATTACCAACTGGCCACCAGTTGCTATTGAATATCTACTATTAGGGTCATTATGTGGAGCTTTTACTGTTGTCCCATCTGGTAGACTCCATTCAAATGTAGGGGTTTCTGAAGACTTTACATTGCAGTTCAACTGGCAAACTTGTCCTTTGATAACACTGTAAGACGTTTTGGTCCGATCATTCCTGTTTATCATAACCCAACTGTTTTTTGGATATTGAATATCTTTTGTGTGAAGTGTTTGTGAAAGTTGTGTAGAAAAAGAGAGAGTAACTTTCTTGGAGGTGCTCAATCTTCTATTCAGCTGAAGTTTGACAACAGACTGCATCACCCACTCTGGCTCCGCAGAAATTACAGCCTTTACTCCTGTGTAATAATACGAATCATGATCTAAATTTTGTTTATATCTATAAGTCACTTTGGAGCTATCTGTAAACAACAACTCCCTTTCCAGCTTAACAGGAACTTCACTATAATAAGCTATTAGTTTCCATAATTTTTCATAGTTATCCCGAGTCATGGGGCATTCAAAATCCACCGCAAAGGTTGCATTGATGTCAATCTCTTCTGGATGAAGTTGGTTCCATTGTATTTTGCTGAAGTCTTCTGTTTCTTTCATCTGACATTCCAAGTTGACTGTATTCCCATGTTCATCCGTCATATTTAAAATTATATGTCCAATAAAACCCTTATTTAGCTGTAATGATGGCACATCATTATCATCATCTTCAGAGGAGGTGTCACTGCTGTTTATCCTGAATGGGGAGGAGATAAAAGGACGCGAACAGGACATATCCTTCAAACCCTGAATTTCTTGATTTTGGAGATGTCTTGGAGTAGAACACATTGGGCACAGCTGTCCGTTTTCATATGCTCTATCCTTCTTACATTTTAAAACACCTATAGAGATATGAAACAGCAAATGTAATATCCCACATCTGGATAAGTAAAAACAATACATCAATACAAAGACATAGAGACTTCAAAGCAAGAACAGCATACAAGCTACATGTAGACATAATTATCTGGTTAACTACATCCTTTGAACTTAAAAGCACCTGCTCTACATCATGTTATATATATAGTACAGTATTTCTCAACAAAGAATTACAGCTCTTAAATGAAAACAAGTACACAATTATATTTTTCATATTGTGATATGGAGTCACAGTCTTCACAGGGCTCGGTTTGCCTAATAGACTGTTTACTTTGCAAGTGAATTGTCCCCAATGTTTAGGGAATGAGGTGAAGCTCTGTTGACTTCTATCATCCAATCATGAGCAAGCAAAATGCTGTATTTTTTTTTACCCAAGGCTGGGTATTCTTTGTTAAAGTGGATGTAAACCCCATTTTTTTTTTTTTTATGTCATAATGTAGAGTATACGATTTCCTATCATTTGAGCCCAGTCTTGCCACAAAGAGTTAATCCAGCTCTGAGAAATCCTCTTGTATTGTTCAGTGAGATAAATCATGACAAACAGAGAAAAACTTTGTCAAATCCTCCTCCTTGCTGTGAGTGACAGGTGATTTACATATCTCATGCACTAGCCTAAGAGACATGCGTTATTTTTTAATTCCCTTCCCCTCCTTTCTTCTGCTGCTCTGCCAGGATTGGATGTTGCACACCTCAGCATAATTGGGCATGCTGAAGTCATGTGGTTACGTTCCTGTCTTTTCACTGGATGTTAGAGATCATAGCAGAAGTTCAGTGAAAGAAATACACAGGATGCATATTGACAAGGGGAGTGTAGAGGTGGGCGGGGAGTCTACAAACATCACAACTCCACCCACCGAGCTCCAGACAACAGACCCACCCACAGAATCTGCATTTTTTTGGGTCTCATAACAGACAGAGGGGAGACATTTGACAGGTAAAGATACATACAGGAGGCATGCATATCCTTATGGATAACCCCTATGGCAGTAGTTTAGAAAGGATGACATTGGGTTTACATCCACTCTAAGCAAAATTTTACCACATTCACTAGCTCTGATGGAAATTCTCTTCAAAGTACAACTTCCGGTCCAAAGCGAAACAATCACTTGGTGTATATACAGCTTGCTAATTCAAAACCTAGCAACTTTCTAATATGAACAGCTTAAAAAGTAATGTAATACAATCACCTTTTAGAGCACTGTATAAATTAGTGTGAACTATGGGGAATTACTACATACCCCAGACATGGAGTTTTACTTTATGAAGCTATGGCAAGCTGAACATTTTAGTAAGGGTAAAATGTAGGTAAAATGAATATCTCCTAAACCTGTACAGCTTAGGAGATATTCCCTTTGCATGCAGTGAGTGATGAGAGTGATGCAGGAGTGATGTCATCGTGGCTCCGGCCACTCACAGCGCCGGAGCCGCAAACCCGGAAGACACACGGAGGGCAAGATGTCAGCTCCCTCGGTGTGGACCGGGCTCTGATATGGGGGCTTCGTGCTGAGGTAAGCATTTATAGCATACTAGCTCATTATGCTTTTGCCTTGCTTTTAACCGCTTGATGCCCGCCCACTGTCGAATGACGGTGAGGCGGTGCAGCTCTTGTTCTGGGCTGCCATCATATGACGGCGGCATGAAACGACAGCTCCCACGCGCCTGCGGGGGCACACATCGCGGCAATCGTGGCCACACTGTGTTGTTAGGACACAGTGCGACCCCGATCTGTGTAAAGAGCCGCGTCCGCGGCTCTTTAACCATGTGATCGGCTGTGTCCAATCACACCCGGCCACATGTAAACACGGAGATGCCGGTAATCAGCTCTCTTCGCCTCACACTGACAGAGTATGAGGAGAGAAGAGCCGATCAGCGGCATCTCCTCATAGGGGACAGCTAGGAAAGTAACCAGGGCACTGATCATCAGTGCCCTGATTACAATATATAAATAAAGTGTAAAAATACAGTGCCCACCAATGCCAGCATACAGTGCCCACCAATGGCAGTGATCAGTGCCCACCAGTGGCAGCAATCAGTGCCCACTCTGCCCATAAGTGCCACAAATCAGTGCCCATTAGCCATGCCAGTCAGTGCTGGCAATTAGTGCCACCTATCAGTGCTGCCCATCAATGCCCATCACTGCTGTCCATCAATGCCCATTAGTGTCGCCCATCAGTGCCACCCATCAATGCCCATCAGTGCCCATCTGTACCGCCTATCAATCCCACCTATCCGTGCCCACCAGTGCCGCCTATCAGTGCCCGCCACTGCCACCTATCAGTGCCCACCAGTGCCACCTATTAGTGCCCATCAGTGCCACCTAACAGTGTCCATCAGTGCCTCATATCAGTGTTCATCAGTGTTCATCAGTGCCACATATCAGTGCCACCTATCAGTGCCCATAAGTGCGGCATATTAGTGCCTCCTCATCAGTGCCACCTCATATGTGCCCATAAGTGCCACCTCAACAGTGCCTATAAGTGCCACCTCATCAATGCCCACCAGTTCTACCTATCAGTGCCCATCAGTGCCGCCTCATCAGCGCACATCAGTGAAGGCGAAAAATTACTTAGTTACAAAATTTACTGACAGAAAAAAAGTAAAAAAACGTTTTTTTCCAAAATATTTTATTTTTTGTAAAAAAATAAAAAACCCAGCAGTGATTAAATACCACCAAAAGAAAGCTCTATTTGTGTGAAGAAAATTATAAAAAATTTGTTTGAGTACAGTGTAGCATGACCGCACAATTGTCATTCTAAGTGCGACAGCGCTGAAAGCTGAAAAATGGCTTGGGCAGGAAGTTCGTGTCTGGTAGGCAAGTTGTTAATGTTGCGTGTATACAACCATTTTAATTTAATTTGTATTTGTTTTTCCTCACAAAAGCAGGAAATAAAGTGCATGTGCAGTACGTCCTTATAGTAGTTACATCAAATATCACCAAATTTTACCTAAAATAACAACCAATAGCAAAACGTTTTTTGGGTGTGGGATACTTTCTCACTTTTTCCCTGGTAACACTTTGTTAAGCTTTACCTAATTTACTAAGCTCTGGCGCAACTGCACTTGCATAGTGCAACTACACTTTGCAAAGTGCATAATCTATTTGCCTTTAGTAAAGCAACCCCTACTCTCACACTGGCACGCAGAGGCTGCTTTACTAAAAGATTTGACAGTGTTCACACAAAAAAAGCCCCTCTTTTTCTTACCTGAACCCGATCGTTCCAGCGACGAGCACAAGCACAGCAGCTTCATCTGCTATCTTGGGTCCTCATTGGATAGATTGATAGCAGCAGAAGCCATTGGCTCCTGCTGCTGTCAATTAAATCCAGTGACACAGCATCGGGGGCGGGGCCCAGTCATGCTGTCTGTGTCAATAGCAGCATGCAGGACTCGGGAGCACGCCCGCATGAGTGCCCCCAGGGAAGACGGCTCTCCTTGGGGGCACTCGATGAAAAGGAGGAGCCAGGAGCTCTGCCGGGGGACCCCAGTAATGGAGGATCAGGGCCACTCTGTGCAAAACCCTTGCACAGAGCAGGTAAGTATAACATGTTTGTTATTTAAAAATAAAATAAAATGAACCCTTACAATTACTTTAATACAATTGGGCCCTTCCCCTACTACAAAAAGCTAAAAAAAAAAAGAAAACACCTGTGGGAAGATCATTTCCAGTTTCTGTCTGTTGCGCCTATGTGGGGGTGATGTCATCCTTCTTATGGCGAGTTAATGGGGAATATAGAGTATCCGTAATCTTGCAACAACACAATCATGCACTGTGGTGCAGCAACATATGGCAAGATATTGGGTACTCAGAATTCTCTGGGATATTACTGAAAGCAGTATGACATCACCTCATGCAGTACTAAAGCTGGACTAAAGGTAAATATATGTACCAAAATGTTTCCCTACTATACATCTGCTATATGTGGTGAGAAAGGGACCAGAGGTATTAACGTTTTGTATGGCTGCCAGAAAATCTAAAAAAAATGACATGCTTATTTTGGAAATCCTAATGTCTTAAAGAGTAAAAGAATGAAAGATTTGTTTTGCTTGAGGTTGGCCCTCAATATACATATTGAAAAATTCTTACCGTTTGATTGTTCATCCCATTCAAGTAACCATTTTAACTGGCAGTCACAGGCCCAGGGGTTCCCATGGAGGTACAGATTCTCCAGCAGTGGCATTGTTTGAATCATACTAGCTGGAAGTGTTTGTAGCATATTATCTGATAAATAAAGATGTTTTAATGTTGATTGTCGGAAGTAGTCCAGAAAACTGAAAGTGCAGAAGGTGTTGGGATGAAGCTGGTGAAGTAAGTTTCCTTCTAAATGAAGTAGTCTTAATGCTGTTAAACCATTGAATGCATTAGGATGGATGGATTCAATTTTATTATGGTCAATGTGTAATCTTGTTATGCTAGAAAGTCCATGAAACGTATGACTGGTAATCACTTTCAGCTTGTTGTAGCTCATTTTGAAAACCTGCAGAGATAAAGAAATATGGTTAAACCAATAATAATACATTACAGTATGGTTAAAACAAAATTAGCCATTTTTTTCCATCCTATGTATGTGTATTTCTGTCTTTTCCTCTATTTCTGTTTGTCTAAAATGTTTTTTCCTTGAGTTATTCTTTTTAGGATGTCCATGAACAATGGTATTGGGCATACTGGATATTGATGGATCCCAGAATTGTATTTACTTGTTTAAAGTAAAGATAACTTTTTTTTCTGAGCAGTGTTTTTAAACAAATACTTAAAACAGAACTATATCCACCTCTGCTCCAACCATGGGACATCCTCAAGCTTCATC
>CM053027.1:150693236-151238236 GCA_028564925.1 Lithobates sylvaticus
TCTTCTGTCGAGCCAGCTGCAGTACACACGGGCCGAATATCGGCCCGTTTCTATCGAACCAGCCGATGCCACCCTAAGGCTGGGTTCACACTAGTGCGAATTGGATGCGGTTTTCACCACATCCAATTTGCATGACAGGGGATTGTGACCTGTTCTCTATGTAGCCGGTTCACACATCTAAGTGGTGGCTGCGGAGCGGCTTGCACAGGAGTCCTGTGCGTCTTAGGGGCCTAATTCAGGCAAAATCTCAGCCCTGATTTGTCCCTGAAACGGAAAACAGGGACGCATTCAGACCCCTGCTGCAAGTCGCATCCGGCATCAGAGTGTACCCAGCCTTACATTAGGTCTGTGTGTACTAGGCTTTACTTAGTGTGTTTCTTATATTTATATATACTCATTAATATATATGTTATCCAGTAAAGTAGATGCTTTCAGACCCTTAACTTACCTTGCATCTTTGGGGGGTGGCAGGTACCTGGTTTTGTGAGGTACCCGCTCCCACTTCAGTGATCTGAGCGGAAGTTTGGACCCCTCTTTTTGCCTGCTGTCTTTTGGGACACATCAAAGGGCCCAAAAGGCAACAGGACCATTCACAAATCGCAGAGCGGCTCATGCATGTGCAGTGGGAATCCAGCTGTGAAGCTGCAAGGAGTCACAGCCAGCTTCCCTTTGTAAACATGCCAGTGCGGGGACATGCAGACTGGTGAAGAACCGGCCTGGATTAGATCAGCGCTGGATCTTTGGACAGGTAAGTGTTCTTTTATTAAAAGACAGTAGCTACAGTATTTGTAGCTGCTGACTTTAATTTTTTTCATACAGCCTGAAGATCCTGTTTAAGAGTGAAAATAGATTTTTTTTTTTTACATGTAACATTTTTTACACTGGAAAATCAGAATGTACTACATTTACCAAATTATGTTATGGTATGTGAGCTATGTAAATTGTGACAGTAAGTCTGAAAATTGTGTTTTAGAGCAAAGGAGTCATGCATGTTAATATATAGAAATTATGTAACTCAAAACCTGAAGCAACTTAACTACTTGTAGATCAGACACATACGGTATACTTATAATATATTATCTTTTCTTTCCATACTGACAGTCCTATCTTAATTGAACTATCATCATGTTAATGGTAACATATCATTGATGGCTTATATTTTTTTCTTAAACAATTATAGCATTTTTAAACATCTAACCAAGACTAATAAAGGATAATTTATTATGGTAAAAATCTCTTTAACCGCTTGACCACTGGGCACTTAAACCCCCTTAATAACCAGACCAATTTTCAGCTTTCGGTGCTCTCACATTTTGGATGACAATTACTCAGTCATGCAACACTGTACCTATTTGAAATGTATGTCCTTTTTTCACACAAATAGAGCTTTCTTTTGGTGGTATTTAATCACCGCTGTTTTTTTTTTTTTGTTGTTGCACTATAAAAGAAAAAATACCGAAAATTCTGTAAAAAAATGACTTTTTCTTAGTTTCTGTTATAAAATTTTGCAAATTAGTAATTTTTCTTCATATATTTTGTCAAAAATGTATACCACTACATATCTTTGGTAAAAATAACCCAAATCGTTGTATATTATTTGGTCTTTGTGAAAGTTATAGAGTCCACAAGCTATGGTGCCAATCTCTGAAAATTCACACCTGAAGTACTGACGGCCTATCTCATTTCTTAAGACCCTAACAAGCCAGGGAAGTACAAATACCCCCCAAATGACCCCTTTTTGGAAAGTAGACATTCCAAGGTATTTAGTGAGAGGCATGGTGAGTTTTTTGAAGTTGTAATTTTTTCCCCAAATTCTTTGAAAAATCAGGCATTCTTGACTACCTCTTACACTTTTGAAGGCCCTGGAGAACCAGGTCAATGGAAACTCCCAAAAAATTACCCCATTTTGGAAATAAAACAACTCAACGTATAATCTATGAGGCATATCGAGTCTTTTGAACATGTCATTTTTTTCTACAAGTTTTTGGAAAATGTGTAAAGAAAATAAAGACTCATTTTTTTTACACAACGTTGTCCATTTACACAATATTTCTAACACCTAACATGTACATACCAAAAATTACACCCCAAAATAGATTCTCCTACTCCTCCTGAGTACGGCGATACCACATGTGTGAGACTTTTCCACAGCGTGGCCACATACAGAGGACCAACATGCAGGGAGCATCATCTGGTGTTCTAGGGACATAAGTTTCAAATCTAATTTGACTACCTATTACACTTTTGTGAGGCACTGTAGTGGCATGAATGGGGATGGATGAGCCATGGATGAGGATGGCTGAGCATGATTGAGTATGGCCGGGTACGGCTGAGTATGGCCGGGTACGGCTGAGTATGGCCGGGTACGGCTGAGTATGGATGGGTACGGCTCAGTATGGATGGGTACGGCTGAGTATGGCTGGGTATGACTGAGTACGATTGAGTATGGCTGGGTATGGCTGAGGAATGCTGGGTCCGGCTGGGTCCGGCTGGGTATGGCTGGGTACGGCTGGGTATGGCTGCATGCGGCTGCGTACGGCTGCGTACGGCTGAGTATAATTGATTACGGCTGGGTCCGGCTGCGTACGGCTGGGTCTAGCTGAGTATGGTTGTGTACGGCTGAGTATGGCTGGGTACGGCTGAGTATGGCTGGGTATGGCTAATTATAGATGGGGGTGGATGGGATGGCTGAGCATGGATGGATAGATGGATTATTATTGCTGAGGATGGATGAGTATGCTGAGTATGGATGAGGATGGATGGATGAGTATGGATGGGTATGGATAGATGGGTATGCAGAGTGTGGATGGATGGTTATGCAGAGTATGGATGGGTATGCAGAGTATGCAGAGTATGGCTGGGTATGCAGAGTATGGCTGGGTATGCAGGGTATGGCTGGGTATGCTGTGTATGGCTGGGTATGCTGGGTATGGCTGGGTATGCTGGGTATGGCTGGGTATGCTTGGTATGGCTGGGTATGCAGAGTATGACTAGGTATGCAGAGTATGGCTGGGTATGGCTGGGTATGCAGAGTATGGCTGGGTATGCAGAGTATGGCTGGGTGTGGCCGGATATGCAGGGTATGGCTGGGTATGGCTGGGTATGCAGAGTATGCAGAGTATGGATGGGTGAGCATGGATGGATCGATGGATCTGTCACAGAGCAGCGCTGTGGGCACTACACATGCAGCTCACAGCGCTGCTGCCACCGATCTCTCCCCTCTCCAATCACACTGGATGGAGAGGGGAGGGAGGAACCGGAAATCACGCTGGTTTGTTTAAATGTGATTGCTCCATCATTTAACGGAGCGATCATGTGGTAAATGCCTGCGATCAGCGGCCGTTCACCATGATCCACCGGGTCCTGTGTACCCAGCGGTCACGGAAGTTCTCGGGTGCGCGCGAGAGCAGAATTCTGGGAGGACGTCATAGTACGCCCTCCCGTGGTTAAGCAACCGCCCTGTAGCCGTCATTCGGGTATGGGCCAGTGGTTAAATAAGATTCAAGAGTAGAGATGAACCGAACACCCATCGGTTCGCAGCAGAACATGCGAACAGGCAAACAATTTGTGCGAACACCGTTAAAGTCTATGGGACGCAATCATGAAAAATCAAAAGTGCTTATTTTAAAGGCTGCTTGTATGCAAGTTATTGCTATAGAAAGTATTTGGGGACCTGGGTCCTGCCCCAGGGGACATGTATCAATGCAAAAAAAAGTTTTAAAAACTAACGTTTTTCCCGGCTGAACTTACCCAAACTCACGGCTGAACTTACACAAACTCAATTTCGACTATTCATGCACCTTACTACTGCAGCCAAACAAACCATAGCTAAAGCATGGAAATCCCAACACTTAGTTGTGACTGAGGCTAAGCATAGGATGAATAGAGCCCTAATCTTTGCTAAAATTACAGCTATTGAAGGGGACACAATTAAAAAGTTCCATACGACTTGGCAACCCTAGGTCAAACACTGTTTACCCCCTGCCTTTGATGAGTCCTGGGGGTATCCTTAGTCCCATGTTTATTTAATTTCTAAAGGTAAAAATTTCATTTAAAACTGCTTGCAGCTGTAATGTATTGTCGGATACTGGCAATATAGATAAAAATCATTGGGAAAAAAATTGGGCCTTAGGTGTTGGTGGTGCCAGAACACTGTAACCCCTCACAGTTACTCTTGTTGGGTGCAGGACAATCCTGGGGGCCGTGACCTGGTCCCTGCTTGCAGCAAAGATTTGGGGGCCACTAGGGTTCTTGGGCATCATCCCTTGAAGGGTGCTTTGTTGAAGATGGACTGATACTTAGTGATCCCATGTCACTGGCCAGAAGCCACCAGAACATACCATACATCATGGGAGTCCTACTTATTCTAGTTCTAGAGGCGTTCAAGCCACACTATACTCTAATACTAGAAAAAATTTAATAAAAGGCATTTTATTAAAATCTTAAGTTACCTCCAAATAACAAGTTATTTCTACATTGTTTCGAAGCTAGAGGCAGTTTTACTCTTCTCCTGTAATGTACCTGGGCAATTCTAAGTGTAGTCAAGCGCTTGCCTAGAGATAGACAACAGCTGTAAGGACACTGCAGCTGCCTTATATACCTAAACAGAATTCTTATGCCGGATTCAGCTCCGTTCAGCCTCCTCTCACCAGGGGATGCTGGTGGGACTTGAGAAACTAAAAGGACTCACTACAGGCTGCACTCAATTGTGGGAGATGTAGGTTGGGAAAGGACCTTGCCATGGTCATGAATGGGTCAATGGACTACAATTCCCAGGGAGAGCTTTTTAAGAGGAGGGAAGGTTGAACAGTTTTCCTGGGTAATAGGGAAAACTGCTCACTTTACAGCAATGAGCTGGCTAGAGTTTCCAGGTCGGGCACCATCTACTGAACAGCTGCCTCCCAGAATACCGCTCTCATACATACATTTATACAAACACTTTGAGACACCTGTTGATCATGTATTGCAGATGAGTTACTGTGGGACTTTACTGTTGCGCCTGTTCATTGTTTACACTGTGCATTGCTTATATTGTTCACTGCTCTTAGTGCTCATAACTAATGCTGCAGTTACTAGGTTAATCTAGCTTAGTTCCATGGTGATTTAGGCTGCTAAGCTATAGCCTAGTAACTACATCAGTTAGTTTACAGTGTGCATGTAGATTCTTCTACCCTGGGCTTTTTTCTCAGAAAACAGGTGCAGGAACTCAACCACAAGCCACTCCTCCCCACACACACCCTCCAAACTGCATCAAATAGTGGGTGTGGTCAAATTTCATTAACAGTGGAAGTGCATTATGTGCAGAGTTGGGGGGGGGGGGGTTAACATAGAGTGCAGAGTTCAAGGTTGCACTGCATACAGAGTGCAGAGTTCAGGGGTGTGCTACACACAGAGTGAAGGATCCACAGCTGCTAACCTCTGCATTCCCCATCTCAGTTTCACCCCTCTTCAGCTCTGACCTCTGCATCCAACCCCCTCTACTGCCCTCATATTCTCCCCCCTCCCTTTAACGCTCTACCATCTTCCACCTTACTTTTGTTGCTGTATTAAGTTGAAGCACTCAGCCAGCTCTAATACCTCCCCACACACTGTAGGTGGCTCCATCTCTCTTGCAGGGAGATCATCCATTGGGGGTGTCGGCATCCTCATTGCACCCTGGGCAACTACATCTTCCTTGTCCCCATCCTGTACTCAGTGGGAGCCATTCAGTAGATCAGATCTACGGGAGCCATTGAGAGACAAGCTGTCACTTGTAAACACAGAAGCCAGACAGTAAGCAGAGAGCAGAGGGCCTGAGCCAGAGGTGATGGAACTGAGTTCCACCAAGTTCCAGATGAAAAAAAGCCCTGCTTCTACCACGCCTGATGACAATGACAAAATGCGTTTGGTGGAGCCACTTGCATCACTTCCAGTTTTGTCACTACCGGTCTGTGGAATGCAGGGCATCCTGGACAGTGAAAATTTTAAAGCTCCATTGCCTGCATACTGCACAAGTTTGCAATACATACAATTTTATTGTTTTAATTTGATAAATTTATGGTATAACCCTATGAAGGGTTGCCCTTGTTTATTTACTCTGCATGGTCTCACTGGGTCCTAAAGGTGAACCAGGAGGAGTCCACAGACGTCACCTGGAGCCAAAGGAGTTAACATGTATTCAACTGACTTAGAAATAAGGAATCATATATTTCTGGTGAGTGCGGTTTTGGAGGGGGGAGATCTCATTTTAGAGACTGCTTTAAAGACTGATAAACTGATAGGTATTTGTGACTAAGTGTATTTATTTTTTATTTTTTATTCTTTGTGTGGAGGTGTTTTGTAGTCCACTATTTAATAATTCTATACAGGGCAGTATTTCTTGTGCATCATCTTTGGAAGAGACTTCCTTCTGGGACACAGCCATGCACACCGATTTGATGCAGTGTCTAAGAACTGACAGGCTGACCCAGTGCCGATCCTGACCTCCCTGGGGCCCTAAGCAAAATTCTGCTAAGGGGCCCTCTACTTGACCCGTGATGCCGTGAGCTATGTAAACCATTTGCCATTGCCACACAGTCACACCTGACACTTCAGTGCTCCCAAAACAATCCTCCCTTCTTTAAACAAAACAGTCAAAGAATAAGTACAACAATAAAGAAAAGAATGAGGTCCCCAGAGAGCCCCCCTTACATCAGGGTCCTCAGAGAGCCCCTCCTTACACCAAGGTCCCCAGAGAGCCCCCCTTACACAAGGGTCCCCAGACAGCCCCCCTTAAATCAGTGTCCTCAGAGAGTCTCCCCCTACATTAGGGTCCTCAGAGAGCCTCCCCTTACATCAGGGTCCCCAGAGAGCCTCCCCCTACATTAGGGTCCCCAGAGAGCCCCCCCCTTACATCAGGGTCCCCAGAGAGCCTCCCCCTACATTAGGGTCCCCAGAGAGCCCCCCCCTTACATCAGGGTCCCCAGAGAAACTCCCCCTACATTAGGGTCCCCACAGAGCCCCCCTTACATCAGGGTCCCTAGAGAGCCTCCCCCTACATTAGGGTCCCCAGAGAGCCTCCCCTACATTAGGGTCCCCAGAGAGCCTCCCCTTACATCAGGATCCCCAGAGAGCCTCCCCCTACATTAGGATCCCCAGAGAGCCCCCCCCCCTTACATCAGGGTCCCTAGAGAGCCTCCCCCTACATTAGGGTCCCCAGAGAGCCTCCCCTTACATCAGGGTCCCCAGAGAGCCTCCCCCTACATTAGGTTTCCTAGAGAGCATCACCTTACATCAGAGTCCCCAGAGAGCTTCCCCTTACATCAGGGTCCCCAGAAAGCCCCTCCTTACATCAGGGTCCCCAGAGAGCCCCCCTTACATCAGTGTCCTCAGAGAGCCCCTCCTTACATCAGGGTCCCCAGTGAGCCTCGCTACTTACATCAGAGTCCCCAGAGGGTATACCCCTACATCAGGGTCCCCAGAGAGCCCCCCTTACATCAGTGTCCTCAGAGAGCCCCTCCTTACATCAGGGTCCCCAGTGAGCCTCCCTACTTACATCAGAGTCCCCAGAGGGTATACCCCTACATCAGGGTCCCCAGAGAGCCTCCCCTTACATCAGGGTCCTCAGAGAGCCTCCCCTTACACCAGGGTCCCCAGAGAGCTGCCGATCGCCGCCTTCTACCTCCTCCCACCTCTCCTCACTGCACTCTAAACGGCTAGCCAGAGGTGCAGGGGGGTGCTGGGTCTTGGGGGCCCCCCCCCCACAGCGGCGGGGCCCTAAGCAGCTTGCATAGTGTGCCTATAGGGCCGATCGGCTATGGGCTGACCCCCCCCCCACCCCTTCTACCTCTGCAGCAATGCTGGCAGCACTCATAGGTCTATTTCCCAAAGACAACCTCTGGATATGACACTGAGCACATGCACTCAACTTCTTTGGTTGACCATGGCGAGGCCTGTTCTGAGTGGAACCTCTCCTGTTAAACCGCTGTATGGTCTTGGGCACCGTGCTGCAGCTAAGTTTCAGGGTCTTGCCAATCTTCTTATAGCCTTGGCCATCTTTATGTAGAGCAATAATTCTTTTTTTCAGCTCCTCAGAGAGTTCTTTGCCATGAAGTGCCATGTTGAACTTCCAGAGACCAGCATGAGAGAGTAAGAGCGATAACACCAAATTGAACACACCTTCTCCCCATTCACACCTGAGACCTTGTAACACTAGGGGAGGGAAAATGGCTAATTGGGCCCAATTTGGACATTTTCACTTAGGGGTGTATTCACTTTTGTTGCCAGCGGTTTAGACATTAATGGCTGTGTGTTGAGCTATTTTGAGAGGACAGCAAAACACTGTTATACAAGCTGTACACTCACTATATTACATTGTAGCAAAGTGTAATTTCTTCAGTGTTGTCACATGAAAAAATATAATAAAATATTTACAAAAATGTGAGGGGTGTACTCACTTTTTTGTGCTACTGTGTGTGTGTGTGTGTGTATATATATATATATATATATATATATATATATATATATATATATATATATATATATATATATATATATATATATATATATATATATCCACTTAGGAGTTTATAGTGGAGTGGTATACGTTTTTTTAGCAGTTAACCCTTTAAGTAAAGGAGGAGGTGCATTGTAGTTTTCACTATTAATGTTTTTTTATGATTGATAAGAATATAGTCACACACTTATTCACTATAGGTGCAAGTGAACAATAAGGCATCATCATTGATGGGGGAGGTGTTTTGTAGTGTGCATCTTCAGATTCACGTTTCTTACAAATTATACCATTGCTTTGATAGTAAAATTAGGAATATTGTAGCACCACACCACCATTCACTTAGTCATACATTCTACCCTAGGGTAAATTATTGGGTGACTGTTATATATTTATCTTTTAATTCAATAGCGCAGAATTGTCTCTAATATAGATTATTTTACCTGCCTGCATGGGTTTCCTCTGGGTGCTCCAGTTTCCCCCCCACACTTGAGGGCAGTGACTGACATGAATATACAGTATATATGTAAAGCTCTGTGTAAATTGATGGCACTATATACTGTAAGTGTCTTTAACTACTTGCCTACCAGGCACGAACACCTCCTTCCTGACCAAGCCATTTTTCAGCTTTCAGCGCTGTCGCATTTTGAATGACAATTGCGCGGTCATGTACCCAAATAAAATTTTTATCATTTTTTTCCCCACAGATAGAGCTTTATTTTGGTGGTATTTGATCACCTCTGCGGTTTTTATTTCTTGCGCTATAAACAAAAGAAGAGCGACAAGTTTGAAAAAACATAATATTTTTTACTTTTTATTATAATAAATATCCATTTTTTTTTTTTTAAAACAAATTTTTTCCTCAGTTTAGGCCGATACGTATTCTTCTACATATTTTTGGTAAAAAAAATCGCAATAAGCGTATATTGATTGGTTTGCGCAAAAGTTATAGCGTCTACAAAATAGGGGATAGATTTATAGCATTTTTATTATTATTTTTTTTTTACTAGTAATGGCGGCGATTTGCGATTTTTATCGTGACTGCGACATTGCGGCGGACACTTCGGACACTTTTGACACATTTTTTGGGACCATTCACATTTATACAGCGATCCGTGCTATAAAAATGCATTGATTACTGTATAAATGTGACTGGCAGGGAAGGGGTTAACACTAGGGGGCGCTGCAGGGGTTAATATGTACCCTATCTGATTCTAACTGTGGGGGGAGGGGACTGACTGGGGGAGGGGACCGATCGGTGTCCCTATGTACAAGGGACACACCATCGGTCTCCTCTCCTCTGACAGGACGTGGATCTGTGTGTTTACACACACAGATCCACGTCCTGCTCGATTACCGGGCAATCGCGGGTGCCTGGCGGTCATCGCGACCGCCGGGCACGCGCACCGGGGCCCCAGCTCTGCGGCGGGCACGCGCGCGCCCCCCAGTGGCCAAAAAGCGAGCGCCGTCATATGACGGCGGCCCGCCACAAGAGCTGCACCGTCCCGCCGTCATTTGACAGTGGGCGGTCAGCTAGTGGTTAATAAATACTGTATAGTTTTGGATAGTATACTTATACTTGTGTTTGCAGCATCTCATTACTTAGCCAGGTGTGTTGAAGGGGTTGAAGTTGTTCGCTTAAGTCAAAGCACAGCACAGAGATTCCAAAATACCAAGTGGCCCCTGCAGGGTTAGAACTACACAAGCATACTATGAAAAAATGCATAAGCAAAGTTTAGAGCAGCAAAATTAATACCTAGGTATATAAAAATGAAGCTATATTAAAGCCTCAACTTAAAAAAACAAGCATGGTTCCACTTTGGAACCCTACAGTTCCCCTTATGCCCCATACACACGGTCGGAAATTCCGACCACAAAAATTGTCAACATTGACAACAACATTTTCCGATAGGACATTTTCCGTCGGAAAATCCGACCGTGTGTATGGGGCATTAGGCCAGTGAAGTCACCTGTCACATTGAGGCTCGGTTCACATATGAGCCGCATTCGTCGAACAGCAGGGGTCCAGTGCGTGCTGGTTCACCATTTCAGGTCCGATTTCATACCTGAAACAGACCAAAAAAAGCACAAGTTTTTCCTGCAAAATGCACCGGACCTGCTGCAGAGATATGTGAACCGGCTCCATATAGAGCCGGTCACAATCTCCTGCTATGCGAATTGGATGCGGGGAGCAAGAAGCCTAGAGGTAAGACCGAGTGGGTCCAAGCCTAACTTTTACCAAGAATGTCAAAAATTGCTCTATCTCTGGATCTACTGGTCATTTTGGCTAAAGCTAACCTGTGCTTATGCAATTTTTCACTATATCAGCTCAGTATAAATTGCTCAGATTTGTGACAGATTTATTTTAAGGAAATAGCTGAGTTGATTGTAATGTGCAGTTTATTTGATATAATAATTTAAAATATGCATGTAAATTCTATATTTAAGTGCTCATGTAAAAACCTGTGGTCAGTGTTTTTGCTTAGCTGGCATATATTTCTTTGAACTTCCAGAGCTAATCAAATATTCAGATGGCAACCAGATTTGATGTTTTCGGTTTGTGGTTCTGAGTGTTCTCATTTCTATTTAGATACTGCAAGTGCAGCAAGCTCAAAATGTTTTAATAATTAGCATAGTTTGAAGATTAATCCCCCACACTTCCTACGCTGATGCTATACAGTGTACATATGAGCAAAAATGTTTAAAAAAAAACAAGAAGGCAAAATTTACAGGTGCATCTCAAAAAGTTAGAATATCATCAAAAAGTTAATTTATTTCAGTAATTCAATTCAAAGGTGGAACCCACAATTCAGTATCTCAGAAAATCTGAATATTGTGAAAAAGTTCAATATTGTAAACTCATGGTGTCACACCCTAATCAGCTAATTAACTCCAAACTGCCCCGCTAAAGGTCTCCTGAGCCTTTAAATGGTTTCAGACTGGTTCAGTAGGTTTAACAATCATGAGGAAGACTACCGACTTGACAGTTGTCCAGAAAACAGTCAAGGAGGGTAAATCACAAAAGGTCATTGCTAAAGAAGCTGGCTGTTCAGTGAGTGCTGTATCCAACACATTAAGGGAAAGTTGGGTGGAAGGAAAAAGTGTGGTAGAAAAAGGTGCACAAGCAACAGGGATAACCGCAGCCGTGAGAGGATTGTGAAGCAAAGGCCATTCAAGAAATTGGGTGAGATTCACAAGGGGTGGACTGCGGCTGGTGTCAGTGCTTCAAGAGCCATGACACACAGAGGTATCCAGGAAATGGGCTACAACTGTTGCATTCCTTGTGTCAAGCCACTCCTGAACCAGAGACAATGTCAGAAGCATCTTACCTGAGCTAAGGAGAAAAGGACTGGACTGTTGCTCAGTGGTCCAAAGTCCTCTTTTTGGAAGAAAGTAAATTTTGCATTTCATTTGGAAATCAAGGTCCCAGGGTCTGGAGGAAGAGTGGAGAGGCATAGAATCCAAGTTGCATGAGGTCCAGTGTGAAGTTTCCACAGTTAGTGATGATTTGGGGAGCCATGTCATCTGCTGGTGTTGGTGCACTGTGTTTTATCAAGTCCAAAGTCAGTGCAGCCCTCTACCAGGAAATTCTAGAGCACTTCATGCTTCCCTCTGCTGACCAGCTTTATGAAGATTCTGATTTCATTTTCCAGCAGAACTTGGCACCTGCTCACACTGCCAAAAGTACCAATACCTGGTTTAATGATCATGGTATCACTGTGCTTGATTGGACAGCAAACTTGGCTGATCTAAACCCCATAGAGAATCTGTGGGGTATTGTCAAGAGGAAGATGAGATACACCAGACCCAACAATGCAGATGAGCTGAAGGCCACTATCAAAGCAACCTTGGCTTCCATAACACCTTAGCAGTGCCATAGGCTGATCACCTCTATGCCATGCCGCATTGATGCAGTAATTCATGCAAAAGGAGCCCCGACCAAATATTGAGTTCATACTGTACATGGACATGCTTTCAGTAAGCCAACATTTCAGTATTAAAAATCATTTTTGTTTTATTGGTCTTATCTAATATTCAAATTTTCTTAGATACGGATTTTTTTTTTTTACTAGCTGTAAGCCGTAATCATCAAAATTAAGTGAAAGAAATGCTTGAAATATATCACTCTGTGTGTAATGAATCTATATAATATATATGGGTTTCTCTTTTTGAATTGAATTACTGAAATAAATACATTTTTTGATGACATTCTCATTTTTTGAGATGCACCTGTATATGAGCCTCTGATACATTTAGGACAAGGATAACTGTTGTTAACATTATAATCGTTGGTTTTTAAATAACAAAATATTTGAAGTTCTGTTTAAAACACTACTGGCTAAACACTCTGTGGTTGGTGGTAAATGCAAATAGACTGTTCACTTTGCAAAGTGCAGCTGCTCCAGAGCTTAGTAAATGAGCAGAAGCTCTGCTGACTTCCATCACCCAATCATGTGCAAGCAAAAATACAGTCTTTTTAAAATTTTCCTTGCACATAATTGGGTATTCTTTGCAAAGTGAAGCTTTACCTCATTTACTAAGTTCTGGAGCAACTGCACTTGCAGAATGAAATTGCACTTTGAAAAGTGCACAGTCTATTTGCCTTTAGTAAACCAGCCCCTATGGATCTTATTAGGTAAGGTAAAGCAATCCAAAGTAACTCAAGGCAGGCAGTTAGAATCTTTCTCTTAGATGAATGTACTCCGTAAACCTAAAGCTGATTGGCTGTTACAGGGGAGATCACTTTATGCAGTACCATTGCTTATTGCACTGTTACCAAACCTGCAGCATACAGAATGTATGGATGAAATGACAAAACAAATCTACAACTGGCTAAACGACTTAATCCAGGAAGGCAAGGAGACCAGAGTCTGGCTAATTACTTTTAAATTAGAATTCCAGGCAGATATAAAAAACACCAGTATCTATATTAATTACAATCAATCATTAAATGTATTTTTAATATTTAATAATAATATATAACTAAATCTATCTCAACTGTTAACTTTGGAGCTTTAGCACTTTGAGCCATTTAAAGCTCGCCATTGAGCTTTGCACAATACATATATGAACATGACATTTATTTATTGAACAGTTACTGACTGGGCTGGTATGCATTGTAGTCTCTAGATCCAGTCACTAGCTAGGGTGGGTCCTCCACCAAGTTATATTGGCTAAATGCATTGTAGTCTGCAGAAAGGTCCAATCACTGCCTGGATTGGCTCATAGACTATGGAGTATTGGTTAAATACAGTGTATTCTGCAGGAAGGTCCAGAACCGAGCTGGGACGAGTCCTCAACTAAATTATATTGGTTTAGAGCATTGCAGCTTGTAGATAGGTCCAATCACTGGCTGGGTGGGCCTTAGATCAAGGAGGACTATTCATATGCAGTGTAGACTCAAAGCTCCCCAACTGTCCCTGATTTCGGGGGACTGTCCCTGATTTGGAGCAACATCCCTCTGTCCCTTATTCCTCCTCAATTGTCCCTCATTTTGGTCTGATCTATATCGTTGTATATAAAATGCACTTTTTATCTTTCAAAAAGTGTTTCCCAGTGCTAAACCTTTCATCCAAATTCTAAACTGCTGCATTTGTAAATTTTAAAAGCCAATATAAAAGGAATAGTAGTGGTAAAAAAAGCACTTGTGGATTTAATTAACCTTTTTTTGGGGGTTAATTCTCCTTTAAGGGGGTGTGGCAGGGGGCGTGTCCTATGCCTACATACGTTTGCTAGTAGGTGTCCCTCATTCCCATCTCAAAATGATGGGAGGTTTGTAGTCTGTATAATGGTCCAGAATCTGACTAGGTTGTTTGTCAGGGGTGCTTGAAATGCAATAATTGCAAATCTTTCGGTAGGTAAAACAATTCACACATATGGATTTCTACCATGTACTTAAATGCTTGGAGTGCAGCATTATTCCCTAACCCACTCAATGGAACAGAATCCCTAATCCATTATATCCCATTTTGCTTGTCTGTAAATTAAATCCCACATCCTTAGTATATTCCGTGTTAAAACATTTGTACCCATATCTAACATTCGATTCTGATGCAGAATCCATATAACTTTACCCAAAGGTGCTTTACTTATGTGTTTTCCACTTTTGCCCATCTTTTTTTTACTTGATTCCACCAATCGTGTTAACAGTACAGCATTATAATACCTTTTAAAATCTGGCACAGCTAAACCCCCTAGTGTTTTATCCTTAATACTGAGTACCATGTACTTAAATGTTTGCCTGAAGAGAAGCATTAATTCCTAACCCACTCAATGGAACAGATTCCCAAGTCTAAAAAAAAGTAAATTCACTTACACTGGTTGCTTTTAAATGTAACCTAGTTTCCCACATAAATTTATCTATTCTATCAGAGGTACCTCTGTAACACAGGGTACTACTACTAAGGGCATATAGACTGTTAAAGTGGAAGTAAACCCTCCTATCGTTTTCAGCCAAGGAAGCTGCCATCTTGGCCTCTGTTCAATCTTCAACTGCCATGATGCTGCACATGTGATCAGTTATGACACCAGCCATTGGATGGTTTGACAGTTTGGTTGAAAGCATAGTCAATGTGACAGGTAGCATTTCCGGCGTGCCATTTTTTTTTAACTATTTAAATCAAAGGGTTTACTTCCGCTTTAACTTTGCAAAGAAAGTTGCATGATGTAGGGGAATTTTCTCCAGAGCTTAGTGAAGCTCTGTTGACGCCTTTCATCCATACATGTGTAAGCTGCTTTTTTTTTCCCCTTGAATGTGATTGAGTATTCTTTGAAAAGTGAAATTTCGCCACATTCACTAAACTCTGGGTAAAATTCCCTTGCACTGTGCAACTTCCCTTTTGTCTTTAGTAAATCAACCTCTATGTTTCCAATTAATCTCTAATTTTGTCCAAGCTTTTTTTCCACTACCAAGACACTATTTCCAACCAAGATAAAAACGTATGTCGTATGTCCATAGACAGCAGGTCTAATTTAAGCCTCTAAGCTGTCAAAGTGTTTTCTAGTGTGAAGGTATTTGTGTAAGCACAGGACCTCCAACAAACTGTTTGTCTTTGAATGTCACCTAGCACCTGTCCGCAAAAATGTAGCTCTAGGAGATTAACTGTCCAGATCAAGTGTCTTCTTATATATTATTAACTATGATTTAATTCCAGGAAAACTGTTGTCTAAATAGTTTTCCAATGAAACACAGTGTTCTATTTAGAATCATTTTCATTCCAAATGACTATAACTACAAGAAGGATATTAGCCATGGTCTATCAGAATGAAGCAGGTCTTGGCTGTAACAGATCACAAAAGGCTAAAATCATATAGTGTTCAGCTCCATAGTGACTAATCACTGGGCCTCAGAAATGCCCCATAGGGGCAAAGAGAGGGTCATTAGCCCTGTGTAAATGGAGACTCAGACAGACTTGGCACTCACAAACACATATTCTCAAGGCTTCTGCAGTTAAACAGGGTGGTGGAGTTTGGGGAAGGTGTGTTTTTAGCTATTAATGGGCTTGACTCACAGGAAAACCATTACTCTGCTCCAGTAAGGCATTGCACAGGTTCTCCTTAAAGCGGTTCTGCACATACTTTATTTAGTAAATCTCTTTGCCTTCCTAATACAGGCAAAGAGTACTAAATGGCGTGTTTTTTATTTATTTATTTATTTTTACTTACCTTGTAATTGCTGCTCTGTCTCTTCGGGGGTGGGTGGGGTCTGTGCGGTGATCCTCGTCAGGGCCGTTTTTAAGGCAGGGCAAAAGGGGCAGCTGCCCTGGGCCCTGTCATTGTTGTGGGGCCCAAAGCAGCTGCCTCATACTTGCCAACTATGCTGGTTTAAATTCCCTTGAGGTTTTAGTCCTGTGCTGTGTCCCAATATCTCATTGTGAAGTGCTGCTACTAATGCTGCCCAGCTCTGCCCTATTGTTGTGTACAGATGACTCACCTGCAGACCCTGTGTTTACATGTAAATTACCAGCATTCATATGTAAATAGCGGCATCCTTTATATGTAAATAGCGACAGCATTCATATGTAAATAGCGACAGCCAGCGGCATTGATATGTATATCATGCCACTCTGAAGTCATATCCACAGTAATCTCTAGCAACCAATTGACAGGCAGAAATCATGTGCTGTAACCTCTAGCAACCAGACAGTGAGAGGTAATGATACACTGTAACCTCTGGCAACCAATCGCAATAGCTGCCTGATCTGATTCAGTAAACTGATTTTGAGTCTAGCTCCTATTTATTGTATGTCTCCGAGCAGGTGGAATGCAAAACTGCATGGGGGGGGGGGGGGGGGGGGGGGGGGGGGCGGGGGCCCAAGAAAAGTTTTGCCCAGGGTCCAATCAATATTAAAGACGGCCCTGATCCTCGTCATGCCGCACTGTCTCCTGGGATCTGGTGTCATTGATCCCAGGAGTCAGTGCGGACATCCGCCAAAATCTTGCAAGATTTACGGGCCTCCTGCCGAAATCTCGCGAGATTTCGACGAACGTGAGGCATGCTGGTTCCCATAACGAAAGGGAACAAGGAAGTAAATGCTTGTGGGTTTCAAATGCCCACAAGCAAAATGACATTGCTGCTGGTTTATATTTTAAAAGTGCAGAATTTTAAGAATTACGGACAACGGACGGACAACAAAAATGTGAGTGTATTGTAAGACTAAAAATTATTTTAACATTACAAAAAAAAAAAAAAAAATAGTGTGTGCAGAACCGCTTTAATGGTAAAATCTGATTCCTTATTAGTGTATATGGAATAACTTCCCATAATTACAACATTTAGTTTAACTTGCTTAGCAAGTTCCTAGCCTCTGCTTTATGAACCGCCAATCATACTCAAACCTCAAAGATAAAAGTAAATCGCCTTGGTGGCCATGGTGAGGCGATTTGATAAAACTTAGTTCCAATAGATTTTAGAACCGACTGTATCAGAGAAAGAGCCGCTGTTGACAACATTGAGTATGTTTTTGTTTGGGAATTATTGAAGCTTTAAGCTGGTAGGCTGGGCTTCCTGTAAGCATGTCAATGCTCAAAGCTGAACTCCAGCCTTACCTTTAATCTTGTATAGTAGTAATACAGGCTTTTTTTCTCTACTAAATTAGCTTACTCTGATTCACTGCACACTGTGAGCTTCTCACAGCATGCATCAGAAGCTGCAGCAAGTCACATAGAGCCCACCTCATTTCCTGCATGGAGAATGTCCAGCATCATCTAGCATTTCCTACCCAGCCTTACTGTCCCTAGCTAACCTCTTTTATTCATTGGATGTCAAACTGAGCATTACATGTGGGTGCTACCTAAGGTAGTCTGCATGCAATGCTGGACTTCCTAGGGATGCTGGCTTCTCCAGACTGACATTCACCCATCAAGGCAATATGGTATCAACCTAATTCCTCCATTGAGCCAACCCACTGCTTGCATTATGGCCGAGGATACTTGAGAGGATTACTAAGGCAGGATGATGTGATGGTTCCAGGAATCTGTGTACAGCACCCTGCAGGCCCTTTCCTTCAGCCATGGTCTGCCTGTATTGCATAGATACGCACAGTGCCCTAGTAATGGCATCCAAGGGTCTAAAATGAGGTATTTTCAGGCATAAATCATGCACTGTAGATGCATTGCAATATTATAAAGTAAAACCCAAGTTATACCATGTGTTACTGCAGTACACATTTACACACAGGTATATAAGTTATGGTTATGGTATCGGTGTACAGTAAAATAAAATAAACCTGTACATTGTGGTACACTGTGTTGCATTATTCAGTGCACTTTGATGCATTGACAGGGCATTTAAAATAAATGGACCGTGTTAATGCACTAAAACAATGTGAAAGACTGCTTAATGAAGTAAGAACATTTTTACCCATTTACAAGATTCCTGTCAGACTTTTTACTTCTATCTGGGGCATCATTACCCTCACTTCCTGTTCTACTAACAAACAGGACAGGAATTAAGGAAATCTGCAACAGGGACACAGACAGGAGTAAACATCTGTTAGGCCATAACGTTCTCTGCTAAGAAAAACTTATTTTTTTCTGTCTGTGTTGCTGTTGGAGAATTATTCTTCACTTCCTGTTTGGTAAAACGTTGGCAGCAGGACAGGAAGTGGGAGTAAACCTCTCTAACCAAGCCCTAGATAGCAGTAAAAACCTGACAGGGGTTCTAACCCTACCTACTCTATCCCAAAAAAAAAAATGTTTTGGCTGTACATACACATTAATGTATTCAATTTTTTCATTGTGTGCCTAATTATAGCATATCTAAAGTCATTTTTTTTTTTTCACTTTGGATTAGTAGGGAAAGGTTAAAAATGCTGTCCTTTTTGCTATCTGTGACCTGCTCTAGAGATTTCCCTTCACTTACTGTCTTGTAGTTACAATAGGAAGTGGCAGGAAATCACTCCAATGCAAAGTAAATTCCCTTTTCCTGTGCTTACATGGCAACATACTATTTATAGAGCTCTTTCCTGCCTAAAGGAGCAGTAACTACCTTTAAAAGTCTGAGTGTAAACCTTCCTGTTGTTCTTTTTGTCTTCAGACCTCTGAACTGCAGACAATTGAATACAATGTACTTGAAAATGTACTTGTGCAGTGACCACCTGGGTTGAGCCTCTATCGGGTATAGTCTCAGTCCTTTGTTTGTTAAGTGTGCCTATGGGTGGTATTGATAGTCAAGTTTGCCAATTTAGGAACTTTCAAATGGCCCCCTACTACATATTCTTTCACTCCTACCAATGTTTTAATGTCTCCACAAAAGTCATCAGTCCTTTCGCACTCCACTTTTTTTAGTTAATAAGAAATAGTGATCAGAAGCTTGGAACAGATTTGAAGAAACTCAATAATTCCATTATTCTTGAGAATCTCTACAGACTATAATTCTAGCCATGCAGCCAGTAGATTGTATGGTTTCAGTAAATTTGCAATATGCGCATCTGCACATTCCCATCTTACCCGCCTTTCAAACATTTGGTAGGTTCGCAATAGGCCAAGGTCACTTCCAATTCATGAACCTGTCGCTCGATGTTTTCACCTCCCTGAGGACCTTCACCCTTCACCAAAGTCTCATTTGCAGTTCTAGCTCCTTTCAGAGAGCAGGGCTTGTGCAGTAATCAACTACAAGAAAAGCTGACTGGACCACACTCAGCAGATGTAATTACCCGGGAGCACAGTCCGACACCTTCAACAGCTTAATCTCCTTGCCATTTCATAAGGTTCCTGCTATGAGGGTAATAAAGTTCAGAGCACAATCTCATCCTCCCAAATTATGGCAACTTGGAGTATGAACCTGTTGTGGATGATATTAACATGTATCAGATTATCTGTGTCTCACCATATATGCTCAAGTGTTTCTGGTGGCAGATGCAGGAGAGGTCTCTCACTCAGTTTCACCCATTAGTTCTATTTTCTTGGATCACTGTTACCAGAAATTCCAGCTCAAAGGGTTGGGTGGTCCTTTGCAACGAGGCCAGAATGCAAGGCAGGTGGAAATTTTCCAACATGTTGGAGACCCAGCTGTCCATTATGGCTTTGATCACATTTGCTCCACAAGCCCACTACATCCTGGGCAGAGAAAAACTCATCTAGACCTAGGAGCAGTATACCTTTTCAAAGATCAGAATAGATTGCCATTTCAGAAACTTTCTGGATCACAAACAAGTCACTGTTTCATCCCACGTTTTCAATCAGATCACTTGGGTGTGGGGTCGGTCTCGGATCAATCTGTTTGCTACTCTGTTCAACCAGAGACTTCCCAGATTCAACCGCTCCTTCCACACCAACTAGTAGAGGGGTAAAGGCACTCAACTGCCCATGGACCTGCAGTCTGATATATGCCTTTCATCCTCTTTCTCCTATTTTTAATTAAACTGCAGGCTGCAGAACTGACTGCCATTGCAATATTTATGTGCTGGCCATGCAGGCCATGCAGGCCATGGCTTCCCCTAACAATACAATTGAGTATCTGCCTCTCCCAACATTTCCATAAATCCTGCTTCAAGGAGAATTTCTGCATCTTGGTCCAGACAGGCTGTCTCTTTGATCATGAAAGCTGTAAAGGAAATATTTTTGAAACTAAGTTCAGTGCAATACTCTTGAAGTCTTTCAAAATGTTTACTAATAATATATATTTGTGAATTTTGGACAGGTTTGTGGCATTAGGTACAGGTCAGAACTTTGATCCTATCTCTGCAACCCCGACTCAGCTTCTGGCCTTCCTTCAAACAGACCTGAGCTTTACCATGAGCTCTCTAAAGGTCCAGGTATCCAGTATTTCAGCTGTCATTAAATTCACATGGGCAAATTAACCCCTGGCTGACCAATTCCTAAAAGTAATGTTAAAGATACATCCTCTGAGAAGAGGTCTTTTTCCCTAGTGGGATCTGCCTCCACTCTTATGCCCCGTACACACAATCAGACTTTCCGGCAGGATTGTCTGCCAGACTAGAGTCCGCCAGACAATCCGCCCATGTGTGGGCTCCGGCGGACTTTTTCTTCCCAAAAGTCTGGCGGGCAATCCGGCCGTCTGTGTGCTAGTCCGCGGGACTTTTGAAATGAACGGACTTGCCCCACACACGGAGTAAAGTCCATTCATTTAGAACTAGGGCTGTGAAAATGAAAGATTAATTCCTCGATTAATCGTTAATTTTTTTGATCGATCAAATTTTTTTTGATCGATTAAAATTCTTTTGATCAGTACTCACCTCTCCACCGGCTTTTCCGGGTCTTCAGGGAGTTCCGTCGGAGATCCGGTGACGTCCCGGAACATCGACGTCACCGGACTCCTCCCCTCTTCCCCAAGTGCCTCTGTCTGCTAATGAAGGAAAGGGGGAGGAGTCCAGTGACGATGAAGTTCTGATTGAACGTAACGTGTATGGGGAGGAGCTACGCATGACGCCACCTGCTGCTGCCCTATGGAACTAACACGATTGTCGGCTTTACATGGTGTGTTTTTATCATCTTTATGTGAGTAGTTTGTGTTTGAACACAAAAATGATATCTTATACTTAAGCGGTGAGCACTTAGATCTTTTCTTTCTACCCATGACCTGGCGTCCTTGCTGAGATCTAAGGAGAGGTGAGAGAAGTTTATGGTCCGTGTTAACCCTTTTGATACCCGCTTGCATGACCACCTGTTTGCGCAGGGGTCCATGCCATAAGGTGAGAGTGATTAGTTAGACCGGAGGTGGAGGGATTGTCACACTACTGTGGAAAGAAAATTACTTACATCAGTGCTACAGTTTGAATTTAAAATGTATTTGTGTGAACTGTGAAGTTAAGTCCTGGATTGTGGAAACTAACTAGTGTCGGGTGATTGTATATAGTGTATACCACATTTACCACTGACTAGTGCAAAGTTGCAATGCAGGAGATCAGCTAAAAGTAGTTGGATCTGTATGTGCGTTATAATTAATCGAAATTAGTCGATTTAAAAAAAAAATTGATTAATCGAACACGAAAATTTTAATCAGTAACAGCCCTAATTAGAACGTGACTCCAGGTAGATGGGACTAGTGAAGGAAGTCAATGCCGCCACCTCGATTGACACCTCGGTAGCCCCGTCACCTGGTATAGATTTAAAGGGGAATCCCTACGCTGAAAAAACGGTGTGGGGGTCCCCCCCAAATCCATATCAGACCCTTATCCGAGCACGCAGCCCGGCCAGTCAGGAAAGGGGGTAGGGATGAGCGAGCGCCCCCTCCCCCTTCTGAGCTGCACCAGACAGCATGCCCTCAACATGGGGGGTGCCTTGGGGAAAGGGGGGCCCTCCGTTTTTTCGGCGTAGGGATTCCCCTTTAAATCCATACCAGGTGATGGGGCTAGCGAGGTGTCAATCTCGCCGATCGAGGCGGCGGCATTGACTTCCTTCGCTAGTCCTGTCTACCTGGAGTCACGTTCTAAATGAATGGACTTTACTCCGTGTAAAAGTCTGGCAGACCTCTGCCAAAACTCCGGCGGATTGTCCGCCGGAAAAGTCCGGAGCGTGTGTGGGAAAGTCAGCACGTTAGGAAAGTCTGGCGGACCTCCACTGGAAAGTCCGGCGGATTGTCCGCCGGACTAAGTCCGACGGATAGTCCGGCTGAAAAGTCAGATTGTGTGCACGTGGCATTAGACAACTTGTCTCAAAAGCCTTTCACTTCTTCAGAATAATGTTTGCTATGAAATATGTTTGCTATGAAATATTAGCTTCAAAGAGATTTTTTTAGTATCAGTAAGATCTGGGAGAAGAGTTCTGAGTGTTTTTATTTCTCCAAATAGAGTGGAGCTGTGTCCTCTGTCCCACTTGTTCCCGAGGTGTCATCATCATTTCATCTGGCACATGTGTGGGCTCTACCTGTCTTTCCAGGAAATTTGCAGTCAGAACATTTGAACATGATGTTTCTAGAACCTTAAGGGCATACCTCAATGGAACAGCATCTAGTAGATCATCTAAACCAGCAGACACATATAAAGCAAAGGAGGCTACATCCAGAACTGTTAAATAATGGATTGTGAAAGTCATCCAAAGGGCATATGGGGTTCACTCTGCTAAATAGCCTGGAGCTTCTTGGGCAGCACACACTAGAGCATGTGTGGATGCAATTTGAAAAGTGGCAAGTTAGCCCTTTCACCACATTTTCATAGGGCACGTCAGAGTAGACCTGGGCAACTTGATGAAAGTGAATTTTGGAAGAAGGATGATTCAAGTTTCAACCTTCTCTGTTAAGCTAACTAAGCATTCTACTGACCCTTTCAGTTCATTCTCTATCACCAGTAAGCTGCCACGTAGGCATCTGCAAAACAAAAAATGGTATACACTTTTATTGTAATTTCCCATTGCTGGTGCCTAGCTATGGCAGCATTCCCCCCCCCCCCCCCCCTCTAGGACTGAATCTGCTCATTTGAATAACACAAGCATTTGCACTCACACTTATAAACGTATTCACTGGTCCTCTAGGTGGAGATAGGGGAGGAGCTATATCACTAGTAAGCTAACATAGATAGACATAATGGAAAGTAAACCTATGACATTATTACCATTTTCTGTTTTTAGACAGCTGTCACCAGAACAAGATTCTACCTTATCTCCTTTTCCCTGACAAGTCAAAATTTAGCATTTTGGATTCTTCCATCTATTGACTGTGGTCACCAGGACTAACAGAGACTGTAATGCCCTGTACACACGATAGGATTTTCTGACAACAAAACCGTGGACTTTTTTCCAAAGGATGTTCGCTCAAACTTGTCTGGTATACACACGGTCACACAAATGTTGTTGGAAATTCCGAACTTCAAGAACATGGTGACGTACAACACGCACGACAAGCCGAGAAAAATGAAGTTCAATAGCCAGTGCGGCTCTTCTGCTTGATTCCAAGCATGCTTGGACTTTTGTGTGTCGGAATTGTGTACACACGCTCGGAATTTCCGACAACAAGTTTTGTTGTCGGAAAATTTGAGAACCTGCTCTCAAACATTTGTTGGTGGAAACTCCAACAACAAATGTTCTATGGAGCATACACGGTTGGACTTTCTGACAACAAGCTCACATCCGGAAAATCCTATAGTGTGTACAGGTTATAATTCTTCCTAGCAAGGACACAGACTGGGTAACTTAAATAAAGCTATAGATGAGTCATTTTTTTTCCGTTTACCCAGCGGGATGAACAAATTTAAAAAAATTAGTCAGTTCCCATATTCTACCCACTGAGCTATTGTAATTTAAAAGCAAAGGGACTTCTTCACTGTCAGAATACACTGATCAGCACTGCCTTCTATAGCTGGCCGTACTGATCAGGAGGGAAAAATCCAACAGGCTGTTAATTGGTAGATCTACTTCTGTACAACCAGCCTGCCCAAAGATGAATTGAAAATATGGCCAGTCCCCGCTGAACCAGCCAAATTTTGATTCATGTATGGCCAGCTTTAATCTGTATAGATGTAGATGCTCTCTGGCTGGAGGCCAAATAAGAATGTGTGTCGTTCAAGGATATCAATTCACAGAATTTATGTAACAAAAGGAAACATATTATTGTTCTCTTTTCTATTGGCACTATTCTTTTGGTGAAGTTATCCAATACAAGGGATCCCGTGGAAATCACGTCACCATATGGACTTGTTTTGCATATTAGGCATATAGACTTTTTGTCACATTTTTGAGCGCAGTTTATTTTTGATTTATATTTTTCCAGCAGCATTTTTATTTTTTTGTGCCAAAGGGAACTAGTAGGATGTTCTAAGGACTACTTTACCAGTTCTCATAGCAAGGGGCAGAAGGTTCTTTGCATATAACTCCTAACACCCCTTCTGCTGAAGAACCCTATGCCTACCAGGTACCAGTTTTCTAAACAATGTTCCATTTTCTTGAACAAACCATGAGAATAAAAATATGATAAATAGATTATTACTCTTAAAGGTGTCTAGGAGGCTGGAACTAAAGATAATAAAATGTGATGCATCAGGACATGTGTAATGATCCATTAAAACACATACTGTACATTTCAAAACTATTTTAACAAATCTCTACATTAAACCAAAGAAGCAACATACTCCTCTCCAGCCAACCTAGTGTAGGCTTGAAAACTGTCATGAGTCTCAGCCAAAACCACACCCCCAGAGCGAAACATGTCAGGGGCATAGCTTTGGTGGAAACTCATGGGCTGAGGCCATTTTAAGTCTACACTAGGTTGGCTGGATTGAAGTGCAGCACTTCTTTGATTTTATACATGCATCACTGTGTATGAGCACCTTTGGCAGCCTGCACCTTTCTCCCTGGTGACTCTGGGAGTTTGACTTCCCCAGCTTGAGCAGAATTCATAGTTTAGCACCAAAATCTCTACATAAACTTTCAGTTATGTGCGGCAGCCTGCCAAAATATTGCAGGATGTTTTGGAAAGTTAAACTAAAAAAGGAAAGTTAAACTAAATAGATTAGCTTGATGGTACATCATTTCTAGATAATTAGATCTTATCTACCAGAGAAATACAGGTGGTCAATCCATCTTAATACTTTAAAAGTGATTGTATAAAAAGATTTTTTTATGACTCGCCTGGATTCAATTTTGAACAGCAAAATGGTGTGCACCTGTTGAATGTAGTCATACAATTTACGCTCATTTTATCCTAGACTTTATTTCGTAACATTCAGATTTCCACAGCTGCATTACAGATTTGTGCCAGGGGTTGGAAATCATACTTTTTTATATACTGTATAAAATATACATGGGATAGCACAAAGGGAGTCAATGCAACAAAATAAAGAGACAGATTTAAACATATAAACCAATAATATTTATTTTGGTAAATATTACAGTATTTTGGCCACGGTGTTCATTCAAGGGGTAACCTTAATAAATCTCAAACGATCTTTAACTGAAATTAAGCAATTATGGCTATTAACTCAAGACACGGTGTCCATCCAAATTATCCTGGACAACTACTCCCCACTGAAAAACACCATGCAGATTAAATAAACATTAACATGATAGGGTGGGTGGGGGCCTTGGTTCGGTCCTCTCCTCAGCGCGGCTACTGACCCCAGAGCTGCTGGCTGGCCCTTTTAAAGGCTCCAGCTGCACGGACAAACGGCGTCCGCCAAAACTGACCAATCCTGCTCCCGTTGCCGAGCAAATGCCGCAGGTGTTGTATCTAATAGCAACCTGCGGATAGAAAAAGGGAAAGAAGGAGACACTTGGCCCCTTTGAGCTATCTCATGGGGTCCCGCTGACCGCCAGGGACCCATACATGGTATAGGACAAAGGGAGTCAATACAACCAAATACAGAGACAGATTCAAACATATAAACCAATAATATTTATTTTGGTAAATATTACAATTTTGGCCACATTGTTCATTCAAGGGGTAACCTTAATAAATTTCAAACATCCTTTAACTTAAATTAAGCCATTCTGGCTGTTAACCACATATCAGTAACTCAAGACACGGTGTCCATCCAGATTATCCTGGATGACTACTTCCAACAGTCGAAGCCAGAAGTAAACCTTCTGGCCGTGACACCCCCAACACGTGGCTAAATCAATTAAGCTTTGTAGGCCCATATTAAAGACATCTAAGCAGATATCCGAAAGATGGACTAAATCAGTTCTAAAAAGGTCTGGAAGAAAACCCTGCAGCTCAATATGTCTATAGGACACTCCACCTGAAGTTACCAGAAAATTGTGAATCGTCCTATTTAGGCGCCTCCAAATTCTGTCTAGATAAAAAAGATTGCCCAGGGGGGACCAGGGAAGTCTGGGAACCATTTCCGAGAAGGCTAACACTGAATTGGGAATACAAGCTTATTTGAATACAGATCTTTTTTAACCTCCCTGACGGTATTCCCAAGTGTGGCTCGGGGTGGATTTTCAGCACCAAAAGCGGTAACCCCGAGCCACACTCGGGATTGCAAACTTACCTTGTCCCCAGGATCCTGCGATGTCCTCCCCGCTCTGTGTGCGAGCCGTCCTCCGCTCGATCTATCACAGAGCCTAACTCCGTTCCCTGCGAGCGTTGCGACGCACGGGGACGGAGAACGGCACCAATTTCAAAAAGTAAAAAACACAATAAATATAGAGTACACTGTAATCTTACAGATTACATTACTGTATCAATTTATTTCACCTCCCTTTTGTCCCTAGTGGTTTGTCCAGTGCCCTGCCTGCAGTTTTATATTATAAATACTGTTCTTTCTAGACATGGGATCCGTCAAAAAATACGTTTCGTTTCGTTCCGTTTTATTTCGTATCCAAAAAAATTCGTAATTCGGGTTTCGTATACGGAATTTAATTCGGATTCGTACGAAATACGGATTTCGTACGAATCGTAAGAATCGTTAATTTGGTTAACGAATAGCGACACTCTACGAATAATATCCGAAAACGTATTAAGGTTGCATAACAACAGTCTATTGTGTGTGTGTACTGTGTAGACAATAGCTCTGCCTATGCCTAACGTTATTCTAATGGATTTGTAAATTCGTTACTTTTTTTGGTTTGTTGATTGGTCATTTTACATGTCTCTCTTTCTCTTACAATGGCGCTGTCTAACGTGCTTCGAATGTATTCGTACATTCGTAACTTTTTTTTTTGTTTGTTGATTCGTAATTTTCCGTGTCTCTTAAAATGGCGCTGCTTATGCTTAACGTGCTTCGAATGGATTCTTAAATTCGTTACTTTTTATTGTTTGTTGATTTGTCATTTTACGTGTCTCTCTCACAATGGCCCTGTCTAACGTGCCTCGAATGGATTCGTACATTCTTAACTTTTTTTGTTTTTGTTTGTTGAGTCGTCATTTTTCGTGTCTCTTACAATGGTGCTGCCTAACGTGCTTCGAATGGATTCTTAAATTCGTTACTTTTCTTTGTTTGTTGATCTGTCATTTTACGTGTCTCTCTCTCACAATTGCGCTGTGACTGTCTAACGTCCTTCGAATGGATTCGTAACTTTTTTTATTTGTTTGTTGATTCGTCATTTTACGTGTCTCTCTGACTCTCTCACAATGGCGCTGTCTAACGTGCTTCGAATGGATTCTCAAATTCGTTACTTTTTTTTGTTTGTTGATTTGTCATTTTACGCGTCTCTCTCTCACAATAGCGATGTCTAACGTGCTTCGAATGGATTCGTAACTTTTTTTTTTTTTTGGTTTACTGATTCGTCATTTTACGTGTCTCTCACTCTCTCACAATGGCGCTGGCTAACGCGCTTCGAATGGATTCGTACATTCGTAACTTTTTTCTTTTTGGTCGTTGATTCGTAAATTTACATGTCTGACACAGTGGCGCTGCGGCGCTGCATGCGTCGAATGGATTCGTACTTTTCTAATACATCGCTGTTATTCGTAACTATTCGAAATCTCGTTTATTCTTTACTTTCGTTTTTGACATGTGCCTATAGTCTCCGCCCCTGGATGTAGTTTTGAGAGGCCGGCCCCTGGATGTAATTTAGAGAGACCGTGTGACTCTATGTGACTGTAGTGTAGTGAGGGAGGAACAGAGAGAGAGCAGAGCAGAGAGCAGAGCAGAGACTGAGAGCAGAGAGAGTGGTATTGTTGGAGTTGTGGTTGTTGTTTTTGTGTGGACTGAATTTGTGATTTGTGTGGAATTAGAATGTCTGGGAGTGAGAATGTATGTGTGAGTGAGAGTGTTGGTTTGAAAGTTGTTGTTGTGAGTGAGAGTGGAGAGGACTCAGGGGATCGGATGAGTGGAGGGGAGCACCGGATGAGTGGAGGGGATCGGATGAGTGGAGGGGAGCGCCGGATGAGTGGAGGGGATCGGATGAGTGGAGGGGAGCGCCGGATGAGTGGAGGGGAGAAGAGTGGAGGAGAGAGGAGTGGAGGGTCAGGGGGTGGTGGGGAGCACAGGAGTGGAGGGGAGCACAGGAGTGGAGGGGACTGGAGTGGGGGTGAGAGGAGGATCAGTGGGGGGTTGAGGAGAGAGGAGGGAAGAGTAGAGAAGAGGAAGCGTAGTAGAGAGGACAGGGAGAGGAAGCGTAGTAGAGGGGACAGGGAGAGGAAGCGCGGAGGGGACAGGGAGAGGAAGCGCGGAGGGGACAGGGAGAGGAAGCGCGGAGGGGAGAGGAGGCGTGAAGAGGAGATGAAGAGTGGAAGGGAGCATGGCCATGGAAGTGGAGTGGAGCGGGAGCGGGAGCATGGCCAAAAAAAGAGGCGTATGCCCCCCCCCACATCAGAAGATGAAATGTCTGACACCGGCGACCACCAGCGAACCAAACGCAAGCAGCAGCAGAAGACGATGACGTCATCAACAAGGGGGCCAGTCTTTACCCCCCAGGAAAACGCTGCTCTGGTGGCTGCTGTTAGGAGGGACAAGGCCACATTGTTCAGCCTCAACGTCCCTACTGCCCAGAAGACAGCAGCCTGGGATCGAGTCCGGGACTCTGTGAATGCCCTGTCCAAGGTTCGCAGGACCACCGCTGGTGTCAGGCACAGGTAATAATTATTCAAATTTTATATCACTCTTAGAACACACCCCATATTTGTGAAAAAACACACACAGTAGGCTTTGAGTAATAAACTGATTTGAACGTAACACAAATATATTTAATATATTTATTTGACACAGACAGACACAGAAAAGTAACATGTAAAATAAAAATAATATTAACGTGTGTATATTTACTAAATATACTATTTTCATTTGCAGATTTTATGATTGTCGGGCCTCTGTCCATAAAAAAATTGAGAGGCAGGCCACTGGAGGAGGCAAGACTGTCTTATTTAGACAGTGGGAGGCAGAGCTTAAGGATGGCCTCCTACTTCACGAAGATGCCCCGCCCCCTGGAGTGAGCACTGCCAGTGCCAGATCCGCCGCCAAGCACCAGAGACTGAGAGCTGGTGAGTAAAATAAAATCTATCATTATATATTGCAGTTATATGGTTGTTGTTTGCAGCTCACTATATTTTTTATGACTACGGCATGTGAGACTTACGTTTTGCTTTACATTCATGTTTTCCAGATCGATCAATGTCATCATCAGTGGAGGAGGGAACAGGAACAGCTGCTTCTGCTTCATGCCCCCCTCAATATTCTGGCAGTGGTGAGTACCTACTACCTACCTAACCAACACAAAGCAAACATAATAACAAACATCTATTTAACCACTTCAGCCCCCGATGATTTTCCCCACTTCCTTACCAGAGCACTTTTTGCGATTCGGCACTGCGTCGCTTTAAGTGACAATTGCGCGGTCGTGCGACGTGGCTCCCAAACAAAATTGGCGTATTTTTTTTAACACAAATAGGGTGGTATTTGGTGGTATTTATTTGATCACCTTTGCGGTTTTAATTTTTTGTGCTATAAACAAAAAAAGAGCAACAATTTTTAAAAAAAAATCAATATTTTTTACTTTGTTTGTCATAAAAATTATCCCCCAAAAATATAAAAATAAATATTTTTTTCCCTCAGTTTAGGCCGATACGTATTCTTCTACATATTTTTTGTGCAAAAAATTACGTTAAGTGTATATTAATAATTGGTTCGCGTGATCACGGACATATGTACGCAAATGATCATGTACAGATGACTGTGTGCAGGTGATCACGGACATATGTGTGCAGATAATCATTGACACGTTATTTTACCGGGACATATGTGAGGGACATGTGTTTTTATTATTTTGGGACATGTGTTTTTATTAGGGGACATGTGTGTTTTGGGGACATGTGTGTTTACACTGTGGGGACACTACACTGGTGATCAGTGAGTAAAAAGCTGTAAAAACAGCTAATACTCACAGTGATCACCAGCCGGCTGGAGCGATCCACTCTCCTCTCCTCACCAACGACTTCCGTGTGAGGAGAGGAGAGCCGATTGCCTAGCAAACGGCTGTTTGTTTACATCACATGACGGCTGTGATTCGACACGGCCGTCATGTGATCAGGAGGGCCAATCACCGACCCCTCCTGCCGATCCGAGATGCGCCGTGTCCGGGTGACACGGCCGCATCGGGATCGCGCCACTGCGCTGGCACGCGCGCGATCCCTCTACTTCAGAAGGACGTTCCAGAACGTCAGATCAGAAGTAGACGGCTCCCACCCGGCCGTCTATGTACAGTGGCCGGGTGGGAAGTAGTTAAGTACCGTAGTTTATCGCGATTCCAAGAGCGTTTGCAATTTTAAACCATAACATGTTCGATATCTATCTATTTAACTTGGAGTAACATTGACTATCGCAATATCCCCAAAAATTGGGCTAAATACATTTACTGTAAAAAAAATTTTTTTAATTCAGTTAATTTCTCACCTAAAATTGCTTTTGAAAGGCCGCTGTGCAAATACACACACACTCAGTGCACATATATATATATATAATAAATGTTTGTGGTTCTCAGTAATTTTCTAGAAAAAAGTTTTGATTTTAAATTGTAAACAATAACTGTCATAAATAGGCTTGGTCCAGAAGTGGTTACCATAACTCTTTATTCTATCTTAACAGAAAGCCTGAGCCGCCATATCCCAGACCCTCCAGCATCAGCTCCTTCTGCCAGGAAGCAACGCCCCATTTCTCCTCAACGTAAGTACTAGAATACGCAAGCTGCCAATATAAAGAAAAAAGGACACAAGGCACCATCATCCACACTAAGTTCACAAACACATAAAAAAAGCTACAACCATCCATTTTTAAGTTCATACACACAGCACACACCCCAAACTAGGGGTCTACCGATTAATGGTGGCCCCTTTTTTTGTAATTATCGTTGACAAACTTACCAATATAGTGCTTCAAGGTGTTGTACTCGGGTGATGCTTGCAGCGGCAGACATCACCCGTCCGGTGCCGTTTTTTAACAACCAATGTGGCTAAGCACTAGCAGCCGCTTGTCTGTTATTACAAACAGCTGGAGGGGAAGTCCTCCCCAGAAGTGCAGTCGCTGTAAATCTGAGGAGAAACTCTGAATTGAGGGGAAGCTCTGCTGATTTTATCTTCCAATCGTGTACAAACAAACATTCTGTTTTTTTTTCCCTTGCATGACTGTCCCCCTCAGATCTACAGCGACTGCACTTCCAAGTGCACTTGTAGTGGAAAGTGTATTTTCCTTTAGTAAATAGACCCCACTGTTACTGTTAGTATTGTAACCTATAATTGTTTATTCTATTACTACAATATTTGGAAATGCATCTGATCTTAGTATCTGAACGCCACTACAATCAGACAGCCACCAGTAACAGTAAGTTAGTAACTAGGGTGGAACTTAGAAAAGAGTAGTGAAAATAAATTATTTGCTATATATTATAAAGAGAAAAACAAACCTATTTTTATTGAAAGCGTTTGTTTAAAAAAAAAAAAGAAACCTGTTCCCTTAAAAACTTAAGGAAGGACCACCCGCCGCAGTTATATGTCGGCTGTTTGAAGAGGACCACCATTGTTATGGCAGCAGATAGCTGCCATAACCCCGGTATCTTCTTCAGCGGGCGGTCCTCTTTCAGATAAAATTGGTTACTGCGGCGGACTTGCCGCAAGTTCACTTTTATCAGGGGCCAAAGAGGCGGTGGAGACGATCAGGTCCACTTCTGCTCTCCAATCTTAAAGGGTTTTTTTTTTGGGTGGGGGAGAAGAATATGACATTTCTTTTTATATTAATTTTTTATTGTATTTTTGTGTAAATATGAGATCTGAGGTCTTTTTGACCCCAGATTTCACATTAAAGAGGACCTGTCTTTGTTTTTTTTCTATTACAAAGGATGTTTACAATACATTCCTTGTAATAGGAATATATGTATATGTTACACAAATAGTATTTATTTTTTAAAGGACAATGTCAAAATAAAAAGGAATAAAATATGTTTTTATTATAATCTCTAGAAATCATTTTCTTTGAATGCTAGCATCAACATTGGCTATCTCGTCTATTTCAGATCAACAAGACCTGTCAGACGGGATTTCGCTCCGGGATGAGACCGAGCTGACCCCTTTGGCCCAGAAGCAGACTCTAGGGCCACAGGAAGCTGCCCCCCCTGTACGTCCTCCACTGCCTCACCCTCCAGAGGAGCAGCCAGTGCCGCAGTTGCCACCACCGACACCGAGTCAGACAACTGTCCTGCTGACAGAGATGCGGAGGCTGGCCAAAGCCAACAAAAAAAATGCAGAGGGAGAATCGTAGGTTGAACCGGACCCTCCACCGTGCCATCAGAAACCACACTGATGATATGGAGAGGATGTGGGTCCGGTTCAACCAACAACAGAACCAGGCAATGGAGCATTGCAAATTATGTTTGCTGGAAGCAATTTCCAGACACAATGCTCCATTGCCTGGTACTAGTACTAGCTCTACCACCACCATGAGCAGCCGAGAAGCCTCTCCATCATGAAACCAGCATCCACTGCGTGCTCCAGGACCATAGCTATTTTGTTTGTTTGTTCTGTTCAAATCTAATATATTATTTTATACTTTTATTTTGTGTGTAAAAATAAAGTTGTTTTGAAGTAATAAAACCAGCAGTCTTTAGTGCTTGATTTTGTTGAGGGAGGTGTTTATGTTTACAGCACACTAGACACATAGACACACTGTGATAAGCCACATTGACACAGAAATAAAAAGTTCCCTCCTCCGCCTGCTCCGCAACTCAAAAGGAGTGTTGCAAAGCGAGCTATACATTCTGTCCCCCACCCCATCCCATTCCCCATCCAAGGTAGCCAGGCAGACATATAGGACAGAATAAGGTGACAGACACTACTGTACAACTGAACATAGAAATGTTTATTAGGTCTCTCTAAAGCATAAAGCAACTCCAACAATAAATTATTAATAACTTAACTTAACAGTAGTTAGTTCCCTTCTGCAATGGCAGAAAACAAAAACACTCCCCTTCCCCCACCCAAACATATTGGGGCACATCAGGGCATACTGGGGCACATGGCATATTATTGGGGCACATTGGGGAACATCAGGCCACAGCGTTTACCAGCTTGTGGATTAGTATAATAACATTTGGCACATTGAACAACAATTGAATGGGTATAAATATTTTTTGGGCATTTAAGAAACTTTGATTGTGGGGAGGGACAGTGTCCAACTAAAGAGTCTAAGACCAAGAGGCCATCTCTGCTGCAGAGTGCAGACAGTCAGTCAGTTCAAGGAATGTCCAGAGTAAGGGAGGGGTACCCCAGCTTTGGCAAATTTATTTTCAAAAATGCTAACTGCTCCATTAGCTGGGGGGACAACTGTGATCTTTGGGGTGACAGGATGTTTCCCGTCACAGAAAACACCCGCTCACTCTGGACACTTGTTGGAGGGCAGGACAGTAGCTCCTTGGCAATATCTGCGAGGGCAGGCCACTCCTCGCTCTTCTCCTGCCAAAAAGACATAGGATCTGTGGTGGGGTGCACTGGTGGGGATGACAAATATGTCATGACAACCTCCTTTGATGAAATGCGTTTCTTGGGGCGCACTATGCTGCTGGAGGTTCCCATTAGGGTGTCAAATGCCTCAGTCAAGACGGAAGAAGATGCTCCGCGACCGCTGGCAGGAGCTCTGCTGCTCACTTCAGAATCAGTAGATGCTGTTGCATGGGAGAGGGGGTTTTCAATATCTTCTTCCTCCTCTTCCTCCTCTCCCAGCTCTAGCGGCCTTACTAGCTGCCTTTCCCTCTGACGCACCCTGTCAATCAGTCTGTCCCGCCATGTTGTGAGAGCACTGCACTGCACAGCCATTTTGCCCTTGCAACGAGGGTCACACATGGCAGCCAGCATCAGTTCTGGGCAAGAGGCGGTCAAATCCTGCGTGCGCCTGCCCAATTCCAAGAGAAATGTCTTGAGCAGAGCCAACACATCAGGTTGAGGGACACCACCAGGCAAAGGTTCCTGAGCTGACATGAACCGCTCCAATTTACTCTGAAGGTGGTTAAAAAGCGGCAGCACATTAGCAATGCTGGCATCCTCGCGGCTCAGATGTTCTGTCACAGAGAGGAATGGTTTGAGGACTGCCACAATCTGCCCAATTATGGCCCAGTCCTCCCTGCCTAAAGGTCTCTCTATGCCAATATTATGTTCGCAGGTCATGGCATGGAGAGCCTTCTGCTGCTCAAGGATGCGTTCCAGCATTGCTAGGGTTAAATTCCACCTAGTCCCCACATCCTGTTTTAGGCAGTGTTCTGGAAGGCCTGCCTTCCTCTGTTCCAACCTGAGGAGGTGGCTGTCCCTCACACTTCGATGGAAGTGGCCAGCCATCTTCCGGCAAGAGTCCACCACTTTGGACAGCCTTCCATCGCCGCCAGAATTAGCCTCCACCAATCGAAAGCTGTCGGTTACCACCTGGTGGAGAAGGTGGGCTGAGCAGCGCACACCCACAAATCTGCCATCCCTTACAGCCTTCACCATGTTGCTGCCTCCGTCTGTCACAATATAGCCAATCCTGTAGCTGTTGCTGTCAGTGTCTGCCTGAAACCACTGCAACAACATTTTCTGCAGGGCTTGCAGGATATTTTGCGCTGTATGCTTCTCATCAAGCACCTCAGCGTGCAGGAGAAAAGAACGGTGCCCCTCTTTGTCAAGTGCTGATGACGAGGATCCAGATGACACCTTGCCCTGCCACCAATGTGCCGTCAGGGACAGGAAGGCGTGTCGGGCACTAGATGCACTCCACAGGTCAGTGGTCAGGTGCACTGCCTGTCCACCTGCCTTTCTAATCTCGTCCTTCAGCACCCCAACACAAGACCTGTATAAGGCTGGCACCACAGTTTGGCTAAAGGTCTTTCGTGATGGCACACGGTACTGTGGTGCAACAGCCTGCATCAACTGCCTGAAGGGCTCACCTTCTACCATATTGAATGGTGCTCCTCCAACTGCAATAAGCTGGCCGATCAGGCGTGTAATCTTCCTAACCTGTGCCTGAGACATTCCTTTTGCACTGTGAAAGCCACCAAAATCTTCCAGGGTGGCCTGGTGGCTGGTATGGGTTGGATGTGGGGTGGTGGTGCTGGTACTTATGGTGGTGGCTGTGGTGGTGCCACTATTGGTATTGGTTCCTCTTTTGGTGTTTGGAGGGGACACAATTTTCTCCCCTAACAGCACAGCCTGGTGGTGCACACGCATGTGCTGGTTCATCCCGCTGTTGCTGAGATGCCCTATGTCTCGGCCCCGGCTGATGTCCCTGCCACAATGCTTGCATTTGGCCTTCTGACCAACGCCAATTTTGGTGAAATGCAGCCAAACGCTGGAACGGCAGCCAGCACCAATGACACTGCCCGCAGTGCCTGGTGATGGAATCACATCCACTGCAGTGGTTGGACTGTCTTTCTGAGGTTCAGCAGGAGGAGCAGGATGAAGAAGAGAATGTGATTGTGATCTGAACATCACGGGTATTTTGGGTGCTGTTGCTGTGGTTGCATTGGCCGATGATGCTGGAGGCTTTGAAATAACGGCAGGGGACTTATAAGGGGAGAAAAGTAGTGGGGAGTCAGGGGAGATATATTCTCCTGGGCTGTCGCTGGGGCCAACATGGGTAGATGCCGATGCCGATGGTTGGTAATCAAAGTTCTCCATGTGAAAACTTGTTTCCATCTCTTTCTCTTCTTCTACATTGCCAGGGGAAGACTGATGATCTTTACAATGTGTTGTAAGCTGACTCTCCTCAGGCTCCTGCTTGCTTATCTCGAAGCTCCCTGGAGTGCTGATAGTGATAACATCATCATGAGCTTGTTCAGCCTGGGCCTTCTCACATGTCTCATGCTGCAGCATGCTGTCCAAGATCTGCATCTTTGGCTGCACAAAGGTGTGTGCAATGGGAAGTTTACCTTTGGTCTGCCCTCGTCCTCTTCCATAAAAAGTACGAGTGGGCATGCTAGTGCTACCAGCAGCAGTGCTTGTACAAGGTAAGTCCTCCTGGAACAGCTGGCGACGTGATGTCTGCTGTTTGGCAGGCTCTTTCACTCCTCCTGGTCGCCTCAACTTCATGGGAGGTGAGCTGAGCTCAGGGGGCGCAGAGACAGAACGTCCCACCTGCTGCTGTTGTACTTTACGCCGGCTCGAAGCTCTTCCTCTCCCAGCAGCAGCACTCTTTCTGCCTTGATCTCCTTGTTTGCTGCTCATTTTGCCTTCCAAGTCAAAAAAAGACAAAAAAAAAAGATGAGCTGACTAAAACAAAAATCTGGAGCAAAAGAAGAAATCCAATAGCAAAATAAGCTATCAAGGATAATAATCTTGCAGACTCGAACAGATATCAGGGCAAATGAATATCAAAAATCCAAGGATCACGACGATATTTGAGCAGATGCACTGGCACAAATAGTTGACTGTATGATCTGCTCCACAAAGAGAAGTCATATGATCAGGGCGTGCCCTCTGCCCTGCCCTGTAGGCCTCAGCATCACAAGAAAACCTCTGATGTGATTGGTCAACCAACAGTCACATGTTTCTGTAGTAAAGAAATTTGGACCAACAAAGAATTCGTTATTATTCGTACACTGTCGATATTCGTTATACTGAATATCGAATTCATTCGAATCATTCGTTATATCCGCTATAATAATTTATTTTGTATTAGTTGAAATTAGATATTATTTGGTAGTTGGAGCCGAAATTCTAATCATTCGTTATATCCGCTATAATAATTTCTTTCGTATTAGTTGAAAATTAGAAATTCGATATATTTGGTAGTTGAATTCGAATAGTTTGGAGCCGAATTTCGAATCACTCGTTATATCCGCTATAATAATTTCTTTAGTATTAGTTGAAATTGAAATTCGATATATTTGGTAGTTGAATTCGAATAGTTTGGAGCCGAATTTCGAATCACTCGTTATATCCGCTATAATAATTTCTTTAGTATTAGTTGAAATTGAAATTCGATATATTTGGTAGTTGAATTCGAATAGTTTGGAGCCGAATTTCGAATCACTCGTTATATCCGCTATAATAATTTCTTTAGTATTAGTTGAAATTGAAATTCGATATATTTGGTAGTTGAATTCGAATAGTTTGGAGCCGAATTTCGAATCACTCGTTATATCCGCTATAATAATTTCTTTAGTATTAGTTGAAATTGAAATTCGATATATTTGGTAGTTGGATTTGAATAAATTTAGAATAATTTGGATCCGAAATTCGTAAACGGAATTTCGTATTCCGTACAGAATTCGTATCCAAAAAAATTCGTAATTCGGTTCCGTACGAATGTACGAATTTCGAAAAATTCGTACGAATTTACGATTCGTACGAAACTAACCGCACATGTCTAGTTCTTTCTGCCTGGAAACTGGAGATTATCCATAGCAACCAAAACCGTCCCTTTACATCAAAAGTGGTTTTAGACCAGCTAGAAAACAGCGATAATAAATTAGAATCACTTGCAGAATTGAGCGATAGTGATTTGTGGGGAAATCCGTTATCAAACACTGAAAGTAATGACAGCGACAATTCTGCAACTGAGCAAATTTCTGTGTTTTTGATTTGATTATATTATTGAATAATTTTTATTATTATTATATTATTATTTGTTATTATTTAAAGTTATTTATTATATTATAATTTATGATTTCGTGTTTCAAACTTTATCATAACCGGATGTCTACTAGACTCTTGTTTAGACAGATTTAAGTCAGTTATTCCTAAGAATTACAGGCCTACAATATAAAACGCCAAATTTTCATGCAAAATAATTTTACCGCTTTCAGCATAAAAAATCTGAAAAATAATCATACCGCCAGGGAGCTTAATCTCACAAAGAAGATCCAAAGTTTTAATCTTCCCAATACTGTTAGCCCCTGCATGTAGGATTAAGACATGGAGGGGGGGGGGGGGGCAAACATTTGACATATGATTTGTATGGTCTCTGAGATTACGCCATCTGAGACCTCTAATTCCTGACCAGAAAATTACATATTTATTACTGTCCAGACCTAAATTCGTTGAATAAGTCCTGGATTCAGCTCGTTGCATTGCCCAAAAAATGTAGGAATAACCCACTATCGAGTTCACTTTTATCAGCGGCGGAAGAGGGCACGGAGCGTGGCGGGAGGGGGAGCCCTCTCCCGCCGCCAATAAAAGTGATCTTACGGAGAAACCGTCTCAGAGACCACTTTTATCTAAAGGCGGACCGCCCGCTGAAGAAGAGGATACTGGGGTTATGGTAGCTAGCTGCTGCCAAAAAACGATATCCCTCTTTAAACAGCTGACGTATAACAATGTATTACCGGGGCCACCAGCAGTGGCGGAGGCGATCGCGTCCTGTCTCCTGTTAGGTATGGAGATGGGTGAGGGGAAGATGGCCCCCACCCGTCTCCATATCATTGCAGGGTGGAAATGACGTCAAAACGTCACTTCCGCCCATAGCTCTTAAAGCAGGATTTTTTTTTTTTAAATTACATTACATTTTTTATTTTTATTTTATTGCATTTTTGTGTAAATATGAGATCTGAGGTCTTTTTGACCTCAGATCTCATATTTAAGAAGTCCTGTCATGCTTTTTTTCTATTACAAGGGATGTTTACATTTCTTGCAATAGGAATAAAAGTGACACAATTTTTTTTAAAAGAACAGTGTAAAATTTAAAAACAAAAGGTAAAATAAATAAGAAAAGAAATAAAATGTTTTAAATGCGCCCTGTCCTGCCAAGCTCGCGTGCAGAAGCGAATGCATGCGTGAGTAGCACCCGCATATGAAAACGGTGTTCAAACCACCCATGTAAGGTAGAGGTTAGAGCAAGAGCAATAATTCTAGCCCTAGACCTCCTCTGTAACTCAAAAGATACAACCTGTAGAATTTTTTAAACGTCTTTTTAAGGGTAAAAGTTTGCATTCCACGAACGGGCGCAACTTTGAAGCATGACATGTTGGGTATCAATTTGCTCGGCGTAACATCATCTTTCACATTATAAAAAAAAATTGGGCTAACTTTACTGTTGTCTCATTTTTTAATTAAAAAAAGTGAATTTTTTACCAAAAAAGTGCGCTTGTAAGACCACTGCGCAAATACGGTGTCACAAAAAGTATTGCAACAACCGCCATTTTATTCTCTAGGGTGTTAGAAAAAAAATATATATAATGTTTGGGGGTTCTAAGTAATTTTCTAGCAAAAATTTATTATTTTAACTTGTAAACAACAAGTTTGAAAAATAGGCCCGGTCTTAAAGTGTTTAAACCACGGAACAAAAATGTAATATATCACCAGTCCTTAAATGCAGTGGCTGCATTAGTATTTATTTTCCAGTTTTTCCTTTACTTTTGCCTGGTGATCCTTCCAGAAAGGCAATGTCATAATGTGCTAATATGTGCTGCCATTTTAACGCCATATACTCTTGTGCATTACTGCCAGTTTAACGCCATATAGTTTTGTGTGCGTTACTGCCAGTTTAACACCATATAGTTCTGTGTGTGTTACTGCCAGTTTATCGCCATGTAGTTTTGTGCATTACTGCAAGTTTAACACCATTTACTTCTGTGTGATTTACTGCAAGTTTAACGCCATTTACTTCTGTGTGCGTTACTGCCAGTTTAACGCCATTTACTGTGTGCGTTACTGTCATCGGCCATGGAGGAGTCAGCTGAGTTATTTGACCACAGCCTCAGCCACTTGCTTCTTGATTATGCCCAGCCATTACTGGATTCAAATGTTGGTTCTGAGGTTGAGCATGACAGGAACATGAGCCTAGAGAGAGGGGAGAACACTGGTAGAAAAATTGGCATTCATGTTCCCCCAGCCGCAGCGTATTGCCAAGTTGTCTCCAGTGGTAATGAGGATGATGGAGGAGATGGAGATGATGATGATGAGGCCACTGATGCGACTTGGGTGCCAGATAGAGCAGAGGAGGAAACTGAAGGTGAGGGGTCACAACCCCAAGGAGGCCCACATCAAGAAAGAGTAGAGAGCAGCCACCCTACTCTATCACATTCTGCAGCTGGTATCTCCCGGCCCACTCTCCAGAGCTCAGCTGTCTGGGCCTTTTTCAGCACATCTGGAGCAGATCGCACTGTTGCTATCTGCAAACTGTGTGTCAGACACATCAAACGTGGCAAAAACACCAGCCATTTGGGTACCACATGCTTAACAAGGCATCTAACGTCCAACCACTCATTGGCAAGAGCACCTAAAAGCCACACAAAAGGGTCACAAATCTATCCCTCTTTCTCCTTACCCACTTCAGTCTGCCCCTGCTATACCGAGTCATTACCTCTCAGCAGCCTCCACTGACAGGGATGATGGTATACCACAGGGTGTCCCAGTTCATAGCAGCGCACCACCAGCTGTAGACTGTAGCCAGCAAATTTCTCTGCCCCATCTGCTGCGGCAGAAAAAAAAATACAGTCCCTGCCACCCACATGCCCAGCATGCTTGTCAAAGCTGTTGGATCTCCAACTTCTGCCTTTCAGCCTGGTGAATTCTTCCCCCTTCCGTGAATTTGCACAATGTGCTGTATCACAATGGCAGGTTCCCACTCGCTACTACTTTTCACGTAAGGCCATTTTCTCTCTCTACCATCATGTGGAAGGGAATGTTCTGGCATCGTTGGGCAAGGCAGTCAGCCGTAAAATCCACCTTACTGCTGACACGTGGTCCAACAAGCATTGGCAGGGATGAAATATTTAGTTCACAGCACACTGGGTAACACTCCTTGCAACTTGAAAGGATGCAGGACAGGGCTCAGTGCTGCAGCTTGTTGTGCACCCACATCTCCATACAGCTGGTGGTGATAATGCCAGACCTGTAGGCTCTACCCCCTCCTCCTCCATCTCCTCCTCCACCACCTCCATGCCCTCCTCTGCAGAATTGTCCTATGAACATCAGGTAACTCTTAGGCGTTCAAAGGGCTATTCCCAGAGTCAGGCTAAAAGGTGCCATGCGGTGTGTTTAGGGGACAGGAACCACACTGGAGCAGAGATTCTTGCAGCTCTGCAGGGACAGGCCCAGAGGTGGTTCACACCATGCCAGCTGGAGCCAGGAATGGTGGTGTGCGATAATGGCTCAAACCTCCTGTCCGCCCTTAGACAGGGGAAGTTGACACTTGTGCCATGCCTGGCACATGTCCTCAATTTAGTGGTGCAGCGCTTCCTAAATATGTACCCAGGGTTGCAAGATGTGCTAAAGCTGGTCAGAAGAGTCTGTAGCCATTTCAGGTGGTCATACACAGCCAGTGCTCGGTTGGCTGAAATTCAGCGGGAAATCCACCTGCCCCTAAACCGCCTGATTTGTGGCATGCCCACCAGGTGGAACTCGACTTTGTCAATGCTGCAGCGGCTATACATGCAGCAGAGGGCCGTCAATGAGTACCTGTGCGAATACGGCACAACAAGAGGCTCAGGCCACCTCGGCTTTTTTCCCCACTCCAACGGCTGATCATTAAGGATGCATGCACTGTATTTGTCACCATTTGAGGAGCCCATGAGGATGGTGAGCCGTGACAGTGCATGCAATAGTGACACAATCCCTGTTGTGTTTATGCTGGAGCAGACTCTGCATGGCATTATGGACAGGGCACTGGAGGCAAAGCAGCAGGAGGAAAACAAGTCAAGGCCTGTGCACAAATTGGTGAATTGAGGGGACCTACAAACAAAAAAATCATCCAAATAGTGCAAGCAACGCCCATCAGGAAATTACTCTGAAAAAACCCACTGAAGAAAACTGGAAAAAGCTTCAAAATAAAAGCAGGAAAGGGAAAAGCCCATGGGCTCACACTTGTCAAAATAAAAAGGTTGTTGAAATGGAAACCCAGAGAATTAAATCCTTGTGGATGAACTGGGAGTAAACAAAAAGCTTATTTGATATCAGCCTTTGATAACAGGGCCGACTTACCAAAATGCCTCAATAACAGCAGAGCCTCATCAAAAGAAGTGTAAGATACCGAAGCTTAGACATCTGCAACTTCGTCATTGAGCAAATCGCCTGAGGGTATGAGGGATGGTGAATTAGTCGGAAGGTACCCTGCTCTTTCTAAACCAGGCCTAAAGGGGAGAACCGGAAAATAGAAAATGGGGAGAAATAAAATGGACCTGCAATACTCCCTTCCCTAAGTTCTTTAGCAATTTTACTTTCAACTTCTTCCGGATGCAGAAGAATTGAACGTAAATTCTTTACCATTGAACAACCTTCACCCATAAAGTGTGGAACCAAAAACCCTTCACTAAAACCTCTACACGAAAGATCTGCTATCCTGCGGTTTGGATAGCGATCTAACCATGGGGACATTTTTGCCAGACTCACTGGGGTCCTGGCTTTTGTTAACCATATCTTGAGACTATGGTTGACTTGAGGATGCAGTAGCCTTGCATAACATCTACTGGCAGGATGTGATCCCGTACAGTATGAGCATTCATGCCTATATCAGCAATTTGATGCAAATTTGCACTGTCCTTCATTAAAGGCAAAACAGAATCCCTTACAAAAGGGGTTCTGCACACCAGCTTAGGAGTGAACTGAGGTTTCTGCGGTAACATCAAATTTATCCACAAACACACATCCTTCACTCCCTATCGCAGATGTGGGTGGACAGCTAGCTTTTGCCTAAAATTTTCATCATATGTCAACCACGCCGTGCCACTGAAATGCCTGAAAGCTTCTGCTATTATATCTAGATGTTGGAATAATCCAGAGCACCTATCCGGAAAACGTTCGCCCACAACTGCTGCATAAATTCAGAAAGCTTGTAGCCAGTTTTGTAACGTTCAAGGGATAGTCCTCTTTTTTCTTCCTCAGACCTATTATCTGTTTTTCTCTCAGATTTCGACAGGATATCCTTTGATGCTGGAAGTAAAGATAAAATGTCAACAAACACGCCCCTCTAAATTTTTTCTTTTACAGCAGTGGTTCAATGATAACCCAGTGGGGAGAGTTCACATGGGAGTGCCTCTTTAAGACAATTTTCAGCAACACTAGGAATAGGCACAAAAGTTTATTGAGAAACAAATAGATTAACCAGAGAACACATTCAAAAATTAGATGTTGAATTAACAGACAGACCAAAACCATCTTTGTTAGCTGTAACAGGGGTGTTCGTAGAACCATGCCAAACTATATTAATATTATGCATGTTCTGACCTGAATAAGAGTTGTGTAAAATATTCTGAGGTACAGCATCACCAGCCACTAAAGAAACACCATTCACATGTGCCCCTGAAGGATGAACAGTATAAACCTCTTGTGCAGCACCAGAACTCATGTGCCCCTTTAAATTGACCAGCAAAGCACCAGATGTTTGTCCCCCTTTAAAATTATCAATAATATTAGACAGTGAATTAACCAGAATACTAAATTCATTAACATTGATAAGGAATCTCACCACCACTAGGGGGCACCTGTTGCTCGCTGTTAGCAGGTATTGCAGCTGGCTGAGCTGCATTTGCATATGAGCCAGGGAGACCTTGCTGAGAGAGGCAGGGAGCGGGGTTACTGCCGCCTGGCTGAGGAGAAGAATCCTTTCTCTGCCTTCTCTTCCTTCTGGGCGGCTGGCAGTGTGGACTTCACATGTCTCGGGTCAACTCCTCCATTTTTGCAGGGTCCCTTTGCCTCTTCCCAATGGGCGGTGTGACATTTGTGTCTTCTGCTAGGCAGCACTGGAGCCACTCCTCTCCTTAGGAACCGTCAGCCCTTTAAATGAGGCTGCAGAGCCTCTCAGGTGAGCGGGTCTTCATGCTGATGGCGGCCGTGGTTCGGCCCTCTCCTCAGCGTGGCAACTGACCCCAGAGCTGCTGACTGACCTTTTATAAAGGCTCCCGCCGCCCAGGCAAACATCGCCCACCAAAACCGACCAATCCTGCTCCCGTTGCCGAGTAAATGCGGCCGGTGCTGTATCCAATAGAAACCTGCGGATAGAAAAATGGAAAGGCGGAGACACTTGGCCCCTTTCAGCTATCCCATGACCACTAGGGACCCATACATTATGTATGAATAATATAAAGACCATAAGCATCCTTGCAGGTTTAAATGAATTTCCCTCCTGAAACGTCTCTGTAATTGGATGTGCCGTCCTTCGCATCTTTGTGAACCCTAACATCAAGCACACATGTGCAATGGCATATAGTCTAATAAATTAGTCAATCACAATCATAAACAGACTAAGTAAGTATGCATTCCTTCATGTTGTAACTGTTGGTTGGAACCTCAGTGGAAATTTTTGTTCTTTCCTTGCAGGATACTGTAAACGAAAACAAAACAACCACCCATGAGGAAGGACTTGGGAAGGCCTGGTCAAAAACTGCATTTATGTAGATTTATTTATAGAATTAGTAGGGATACTATGTGCATTTTCCCTGACAAGGCCCCCCCATGTTGAGGACATATGGCCTGATAATCTTCATGAAAGGGGGGGCGCATGCTCATTTTCCCCTGTCTCTAGCCTGCCTGGCTGCATGTTTAGATAAGGGTCATGTGGATTTCTGGAGGGAACCCCACACTTTTTTTCTTGATTTTTGCCTTGGGACCCCCTAGAAATCCATACAGGCCAGAAGAGGGGACACACTCCATTGTTTTATCTTTTTTTAACTATTCCCAGCTGCTTTTTTTTACAGGACGGGGGATTCCAGGCCAGTAAATGGATGGGCCCGGGTAATGTCACTGGTTAAAAAGGATGTGGCGCTGTTAATAACCTTGACAGCTGAAAAAGAAATCTCTCATATATAGTAGTGGGAAAAAAACAAACTACAATCCATAATATTCTGTTGGAACCAGCAACACAGGTTTAGACTGAACCAGGAGCTCATCCCTAATGGCTACCAAGGGTAGCTCACAGCCACCACACGGTATAATGTCCTAAATTGTATACTATAAAAGTTTTTGCTGCCCCTGCACTTTTTTGGCATTTTTTGTTATAGTAGTGTACTGTGCATTTACAGATCACCTCCCCTGGGTCTGTACACCAAGATCTGAGCTGCTAGCAGAGTATGGCAACACTTTGCACCTCTCTTTCAGTCATCTGGTCTAGCTATACTGACACAGGATGGACAAACTGTCTCTCCTAGTCTTTCCACCCTTGGCCTTAGTGTGTTAGATCTGCTTATAGCAGTGTGATACTAAGGGTAGCCAAGTGATTAGAGTAGGAGGAACCTGGCCCAGGGGTAAAGAAAGTACAAATCCAGTCTATGTAAGCTTTTAATTAGTACTGTTAATATGCTCAGTCCCCTTCTATGATCCTTTTACTCCAATCCATTCATTTTTCCTTTCCGTTTTAAAAATTATATGGGATATAATATATAACACTGATAAGAGGAGGAGCCAAGAGCACCAGTGGGGAACCCCAGAAGAGGAGGTTCTACACAGAGCAGGTAAATATTCATTTTATCCGACTACATACTTAGGATTTTGGCTATTTTATGAAAGGGGAATCCAAAGGTAAGAGGAATGGTTTAAGATGTTTTTCTGTTATGTGTAGACACCAAACACTTTACACCTAGCAGAACCAGTGCCAGCGTAAAATGAACTAAATATTAGACATGTGCATTCGTTTTCGTCCGAATGCATTTTCGTCCAAATTTCAGGTATTTTCGTTAACGTTTTAACAAACGATAACGAAAGTGCAGAATCCGAAAAATGAAAGATCCGACATAAACAAATGCTTTATTTTTGTTTTCGTTGTGACAACAGTTCGATATAGATAGGAGATTCGACATGACGATGACAATAACAATCTGTGTCTATCGAACCTGTGGTCGAATGTGCCTAACCTTAACTCTATTAGTCCAAGATTATTCTACAAAGAGAGGAAAGATCGCTGCTGGAATTGGGTGGGGGAAGTAAAATAAAAATAATGATGATGATGAATGTTATTGGCTGATTGTAACCAAAGAGGAGGAGCAGTAAAATAGCTAGAACTAAGTACACATGTACAGCCAAAGTTCTAAGAAGATTCGACGGAGCAGCTAAACTATACAGAGTCATACAGTTTAGCTGCTCCGTTGAATCTTCTTTGTACATTCGACAGACACCATAAGCCTTCAATGACAGATTCAACCTTAATTCATTTGGACTTTCGGACGAATCCAATTTTTAACGAAAAACTAAATAAATAAAAACTAATTTCGGGAGTAACTAAATAAATGTATTTTTCGGACGAAAACGAAATTCCGAAACAAAATATTTCAGTGTGCACATGTCTACTAAATATTAATAACTTTCCCATATTTTAAAATAAAGGTAACATGTTTGGAGTTTAACATCTTCTCTTTGCACAGCCAGGCTTCTGCAGAAGGGTTTATGATTGTGCATTACACAGAATGGGAGTTTTAACCACTTTCAGACCGGACCAATTTGCAGCCAAAGGACCAGGCCCCTTTTTGCGATTCGGCACTGCGTCGCTTTAACTGACAATTGCGCGGTCGTGCGACGTGGCTCCCAAACAAAATTGGCGTCCTTTTTTTCCCACAAATAGAGCTTTCTTTTGGTGGTATTTGATCGCCCCTGCGGTTTTTATTTTTTGCGCTTTAAACAAAAATAGAGCGACAATTTTGAAAAAAATGCATTATTTTTTACTTTTTGCTATAATAAATATCCCCAAAAAATATATTAAAAAACATTTTTTTTCCTCAGTTTAGGCCGATACGTATTCTTCTACATATTTTTGGTAAAAAAAATCGCAATAAGCGATTATTGATCGGTTTGCGCAGAAGTTATAGCGTTTACAAGATAGGGGATAGTTTTATAGCATTTTTATTAATAATTTTTTTTTATTAGTAATGGCGGAGATCTGCGATTTTTTTTTGTGACTGCGACATTATGGCGGACACATCGGACATTTTTGACACATTTTTGGGACCATTGTCATTTTTACAGCAATTAATGCTATTTAAATGCATTGATTCCTGTAAAAATGACACTGGCAGTTTAGGGGTTAACCACAAGGGGCAGTGTAGGGGTTAAGTAGGCCTAGGGGTGTCTTTCTTACTGTGGGGGGGGGCGTGGCTGTCAGCTAGTGAATGCTGATCTCTGCTCCAATCACAGGGAGCAGAGATCGGCGTCACTAGTTGCTAGGCAGAACGGGGAGATGCTGTTTATCTCGGCATCTCCCCGTTCAGCCATCCCGTGAGACGATCGCGGATGTCCCCGCGGCGATCGAGTCCGCGGGGACTGCGATCGGACTCACGGGGGTCCCGACCGGCGTGGGAGCGCGACGCTCCCGGCGCGCTCCCGATGGCACGGACAGGCAGAAAGGAGGGACTTATATATACGCCCTCCTGCCTGTACGTGCCATTCTGTCGACGTACATCTGTGTGCGCCGGTCGGCAAGTGGTTAAGGCAATAAAATCTATCTATGGTCAAAATTTGAAATCATATAATAATTTCCACATTGTATTTCAGTTATTTCTATCCTACTTCTATTCATCTGAACAATCTTGAAGTTTGAAAGATTACTTTTTTGAAGAATCCCACAAATTTACTTTCGTGAAATCTGTAACACATATATATATATATTCACTAGGGATGGGCCCGGTGCTCGATGCGAACCCATGTTCGCATCGAGCACCGGGTGTTCGCTCGCTCGGCGAGCCCAGAACTATTTTGGCCGCTCGCATCACGTTCGTCCGGCGCAGTGCATTGCTGGCTGATGATTGGCCAAGCATGCACTGTGACCCCGCATGCTTGGCCAATCACAGCGCCGGAAACTCGAAGAGCCATAATTGGCTACAGGCAGGACGCCTGTAGCCAATTACAGCTCAGGGGCTTTAGTACACGCCCCCCCCCTATAAAAGGCCGCCACGCTGTCTGCGCCGGTCACATGCTGTTCCGGCGTAGATAGAGCAGGATAGTTCTGTGACACTCTGCTGGATTTAGTTAGTTAGAGAGATTTACTTAGAGAGATTGAGTTAGATAGATTCATTTACAAAGATTGATTTAGAAAGAGGGGCTTGTAGTGTGTTCGTGGCAGGCAGGCAGAGCTCCTATATTTTGTTCCCAGAAGCACCTATAGGACTTGTAGTGTGTTCGTGGCAGGCAGGCAGAGCTCCTATATTTTGTTCCCAGAAGCACCTATAGGACTTGTAGTGTGTTCGTGGCAGGCAGGCAGAGCTCCTATATTTTCTTCCCAGACGCACCTATAGGACTTGAAGTGTGTTAGTCCCATCACACAGAGATCATATATTTTGTTCCCAGAAGCACCTATAGGACTTGACGTGTGTTAGTCCCATCACACAGACCTATATTTTCTTCCCAGAAGCACCTATAGGACTAGAAGTGTGTTAGTCCCATCACACAGAGATCATATATTTTGTTCCCAGAAGCACCTATAGGACTTGAAGTGTGTTAGTCCCATCACACAGAGATCATATATTTTGTTCCCAGAAGCACCTATAGGACTTGAAGTGTGTTAGTCCCATCACACAGACCTATATTTTCTTCCCAGAAGCACCTATAGGACTTGAAGTGTGTTAGTCCCATCACACAGAGATCATATATTTTGTTCCCAGAAGCACCTATAGGACTTGAAGTGTGTTAGTCCCATCACACACAGATCATATATTTTGTTCCCAGAAGCACCTATAGGACTTGAAGTGTGTTAGTCCCATCACACAGACCTACATTTTCTTCCCAGAAGCACCCATATGACTTGAAGTGTGTTAGTCCCATCACACAGAGATCGTATATTTTGTTCCCAGAAGCACCTATAGGACTTGAAGTGTGTTAGTCCCATCACACAGACCTATATTTTCTTCCCAGAAGCACCTATAGGACTTGAAGTGTGTTAGTCCCATCACACAGAGATCATATATTTTGTTCCCAGAGGCACCTATAGGACTTGAGGTGTGTTAGTCCCATCACACAGACCTACATTTTCTTCCCAGAAGCACCTATAGGACTTGAAGTGTGTTAGTCCCATCACACAGAGATCCTATATTTTGTTCCCAGAAGCACCTATAGGACTTGAAGTGTGTTAGTCCCATCACACAGACCTATATTTTCTTCCCAGAAGCACCTATAGGACTTGAAGTGTGTTAGTCCCATCACACAGAGATCATATATTTTGTTCCCAGAAGCACCTATAGGACTTGAAGTGTGTTAGTCCCATCACACAGAGATCATATATTTTCTTCCCAGAAGCACCTATAGGACTTGAAGTGTGTTAGTCCCATCACACAGACCTATATTTTCTTCCCAGAAGCACCTATAGGACTTGAAGTGTGTTAGTCCCATCACACAGAGATCATATATTTTGTTCCCAGAGGCACCTATAGGACTTGAAGTGTGTTAGTCCCATCACACAGACCTACATTTTCTTCCCAGAAGCACCCATAGGACTTGAAGTGTGTTAGTCCCATCACACAGAGATCCTATATTTTGTTCCCAGAAGCACCTATAGGACTTGAAGTGTGTTAGTCCCATCACACAGACCTATATTTTCTTCCCAGAAGCACCTATAGGACTTGAAGTGTGTTAGTCCCATCACACAGAGATCATATATTTTGTTCCCAGAAGCACCTATAGGACTTGAAGTGTGTTAGTCCCATCACACAGAGATCATATATTTTGTTCCCAGAAGCACCTATAGGACTTGAAGTGTGTTAGTCCCATCACACAGACCTATATTTTCTTCCCAGAAGCACCTATAGGACTTGAAGTGTGTTAGTCCCATCACACAGAGATCATATATTTTGTTCCCAGAGGCACCTATAGGACTTGAGGTGTGTTAGTCCCATCACACAGACCTACATTCTCTTCCCAGAAGCACCTATAGGACTTGAAGTGTGTTAGTCCCATCACACAGAGATCCTATATTTTGTTCCCAGAAGCACCTATAGGACTTGAAGTGTGTTAGTCCCATCACACAGACCTATATTTTCTTCCCAGAAGCACCTATAGGACTTGAAGTGTGTTAGTCCCATCACACAGAGATCATATATTTTGTTCCCAGAAGCACCTATAGGACTTGAAGTGTGTTAGTCCCATCACACAGAGATCCTATATTTTGTTCCCAGAAGCACCTATAGGACTTGAAGTGTGTTAGTCCCATCACACAGACCTATATTTTCTTCCCAGAAGCACCTATAGGACTTGAAGTGTGTTAGTCCCATCACACAGAGATCATATATTTTGTTCCCAGAAGCACCTATAGGACTTGAAGTGTGTTAGTCCCATCACACAGAGATCATATATTTTCTTCCCAGAAGCACCTATAGGACTTGAAGTGTGTTAGTCCCATCACACAGACCTATATTTTCTTCCCAGAAGCACCTATAGGACTTGAAGTGTGTTAGTCCCATCACACAGAGATCATATATTTTGTTCCCAGAGGCACCTATAGGACTTGAGGTGTGTTAGTCCCATCACACAGACCTACATTTTCTTCCCAGAAGCACCTATAGGACTTGAAGTGTGTTAGTCCCATCACACAGAGATCCTATATTTTGTTCCCAGAAGCACCTATAGGACTTGAAGTGTGTTAGTCCCATCACACAGACCTATATTTTCTTCCCAGAAGCACCTATAGGACTTGAAGTGTGTTAGTCCCATCACACAGAGATCGTATATTTTGTTCCCAGAAGCACCTATAGGACTTGAAGTGTGTTAGTCCCATCACACAGAGATCATATATTTTGTTCCCAGAAGCACCTATAGGACTTGAAGTGTGTTAGTCCCATCACACAGACCTATATTTTCTTCCCAGAAGCACCTATAGGACTTGAAGTGTGTTAGTCCCATCACACAGAGATCATATATTTTGTTCCCAGAAGCACCTATAGGACTTGAATTGTGTTAGTCCCATCACACAGACCTATATTTTCTTCCCAGAAGCACCTATAGGACTTGAAGTGTGTTAGTCCCATCACACAGAGATCATATATTTTGTTCCCAGAAGCACCTATAGGACTTGAAGTGTGTTAGTCCCATCACACAGACCTATATTTTCTTCCCAGAAGCACCCATAGGACTTGAAGTGTGTTAGTCCCATCACACAGAGATCCTATATTTTGTTCCCAGAAGCACCTATAGGACTTGAAGTGTGTTAGTCCCATCACACAGACCTATATTTTCTTCCCAGAAGCACCTATAGGACTTCTAGTGTGTTAGTGGCATCACACAGAGCTCCTCTATTTTCTTTGCAGAAGCACCCACAGGACTTCTAGTGTGTTAGTGGCATCACACAGAGCTCCTATATTTTCTTCTCAGCAGCACCCACAGGACTTCTAGTGTGTTAGTGGCATCACACAGAGCTCCTCTATTTTCTTTGCAGAAGCACCCATAGGACTTCTAGTGTGTTAGTGGCATCACACAGAGCTCCTATATTTTCTTCTCAGCAGCACCCACAGGACTTCTAGTGTGTTAGTGGCATCACACAGAGCTCCTCTATTTTCTTTGCAGAAGCACCCATAGGACTTCTAGTGTGTTAGTGGCATCACACAGAGCTCCTATATTTTCTTCTCAGCAGCACCCACAGGACTTCGAGTGTGTTAGTGGCATCACACAGAGCTCCTCTATTTTCTTTGCAGAAGCACCCATAGGACTTCTAGTGTGTTAGTGGCATCACACAGAGCTCCTATATTTTCTTCTCAGCAGCACCCACAGGACTTCTAGTGTGTTAGTGGCATCACACAGAGCTCCTCTATTTTCTTTGCAGAAGCACCCATAGGACTTCTAGTGTGTTAGTGGCATCACACAGAGCTCCTATATTTTCTTTGCAGAAGCACCCATAGGACTTCTAGTGTGTTAGTGGCATCACACAGAGCTCCTATATTTTCTTTGCAGAAGCACCCATAGGACTTCTAGTGTGTTAGTGGCATCACACAGAGCTCCTATATATTCTTCTCAGCAGCACCCACAGGACTACCGACTACAATGGCTGGAAGACCGCCAAGGGGAGGCAGAGCGTGCAGAGCCAAGAACACAGGGCAGGCAGGCTCTGTTTCTAGTGGACGTGGCCGTGGCCGTGGACGTGGTCGTGCATCGTCATCAGCACGTGGCCATGGGACATGCGCGTCTTTGTTTTCGGCAGCTGGACATGTGGAGCCGCATCATGCTGAAGGCTTGGTAGAATGGATGACCAAGCCCTCCTCATCCTCCTCATCCTCTCTCACCCAGGCTCAGGGTACTGGCAGAGCATCATCAGCCACCCCTTCCCTAGACCCACCATGTCCTCCTGAGGAGTCCCCCGAACTCTTTGAGCACAGTGTTGGGTACATGCTCCAGGAGGATGCCCAACGATTCGAAGGCTCGGATGATGATACCCAGCTTGAGGAATCTGGCAGTACTGTTCCACCAGCTGCAGCTTACTGCCAGGTTTGCTCTAGTGGTGAAGAGGGAGGGGATGATGAGGTCACTGACTCCACGTGGGTGCCTGAAGGGAGAGAGGATGAGGAGGAGGACGAGGAGGAGGAGGATGCGGCGTCACATGTCCAACGAGGCAGGATGCCCCCTGGAGGCCAGGTAGAGGCCAGCACAGCAACTGTACAACACCGCAGAGCTCCGCCTGTGCAGGGCGCTGCCTCTGCACGTTATCAGAAAAGTTCTTTGGTGTGGGCCTTTTTTGAGACGAGTGCATCAGATCGCACCACTGCTATTTGCAATATTTGTCTCAAGCGTATCTCGCGTGGCCAAAACATCAGCCGCTTGGGCACCACAAGCATGACCAGACATATGTCGACCTGCCATGCAGCTCGTTGGCAGGCACACATAAAAGACCCACACCAAAGAACTAAGCGGACCTCTCCTTGCTCCTCATCAGCTGGGATCTCCATCCCCACTACACCTTCAGTCCTCTCTGAAAGCTGCTCTGAGAGGACTGAAGGTGTAGAATTAGGTGTGTCACAACCAAGTACTTGCAGTACACCGACGTCCGATTGCAGCAGGCAAATTTCCCTGCCCCAGCTGCTGGACCGTAGAAAGAAGTACACTCCCAGCCATCCACATGCCCAGCGGTTGAATGCTAGCTTGGCTAAATTGCTAGCACTTCAACTGCTGCCTTTTCAGTTGGTAGACTCGGCCCCCTTCCGTGAGTTTGTTCAATGTGCGGTTCCTCAGTGGCAGGTTCCCAAACGCCACTTTTTCTCACGGAAGGCGATTCCGTCTCTCTACCGGCATGTGGAGGGCAATGTCCATGCCTCGCTGGACAGGGCGGTCAGCGGTAAGGTGCATATTACCGCTGACTCATGGTCCAGCAGGCATGGACAGGGACGGTACCTTTCTTTCACGGCCCATTGGGTCACTCTATTGGCAGCTGGGAGGGATGCAGGACAAGGTGCAGTAGTGTTGGAGGTTGTTCCGCCACCACGCCTCCAAAACGCTACTACTGCTACTGGTTGTGACACACCTCTCTCCTCCACCCCCTCCTCTTCTTCTTCCTCCAGTGCTCTGTCCTTGGAACCAGCGGTGCTCCGTAGGCGTACAAGGGGCTACGCAAGTACGCAGGCAAAAAGATGCCATGCCGTGCTTGCGCTGGTGTGTTTGGGGGACAGGAGCCACACTGGGCCAGAGGTTCTGGCAGCTCTGCAGGGGCAGGCCGAGAGGTGGTTGACGCCACGTCAGCTTAAGCCAGGAATGGTCGTTTCTGACAATGGCACCAACCTCCTCTCCGCCCTGCGACAGGGGCAGCTCACCCATATGCCCTGCATGGCTCACGTCCTCAACCTGGTGGTGCAGCGGTTCTTGGGCAGGTTCCCAGGCTTACAGGATGTCCTGAGGCAGGCCAGGAAAGTCTGTGTGCATTTCCGCCGATCTTATAATGCCAGTGCTCGGCTGACTGAGCTGCAAAAGGAGCTGAACCTGCCCAAGAACCGCCTAATATGTGACATGCCCACCAGGTGGAACTCAACGTTGGCCATGCTGCAGCGACTGCACACGCAGCAGAGGGCCATCGATGAGTACCTTTGCGACTATGGCACCAGGACAGGGTCAGGGGAGCTTGGTTTTTTTTCCCCACGTCAGTGGAGCATGATCAGGGATGCATGCACTGTCCTCTCACCATTTGAGGAGGCCACGAGGATGGTGAGCAGTGACAGTGCATGCATCAGTGACACTGTCCCTCTTGTCCACCTGTTGGAGCATACGCTGCGTGGGATAATGGACAGGGCACTTGAGGCAGAACAGAGGCAGGAAGAGGAGGACTTCCTTGCCTCTCAAGGCCCCCTTTATCCGGACAGTGTTCCTTCTGTCCCACCCATCACACAGGAAGAGGATGAGGAGGAGGAGGAGGAGGAGGAGGAGGATTGTGTGAGCATGGAGGTGGAGCCTGGCACTCAGCATCAGCAGCAGCAGTCTTTTAGGGATGATGTACAGTCCCAACAAACCAGTGGACTTGTACGTGGCTGGGAGGAGGTGGCTGGCGATCATGTCATCCTCAGTGACCCAGAAGACTCCGGACCGAATGCCTCAGCTAACCTACGCTGCATGGCCTCCCTGATCCTGCAAAGCCTGCGGAAGGATCCTCGTGTTCTTCGGATCAAGGAGAGGGACCATTACTGGCTGGCCACTCTCCTTGATCCGCGGTACAAGGGTAAGGTTGCGGACCTTATCTTGCCGTCGCAGAGGGAGCAGAGGATGAGACATCTCAGGGAGGCCTTGCAGAAAGGTCTGTGCAACGCGTTCCCAGAAACTGGGAGGCTACAAACTCCTGGTCCTGGGCGACGAGTTGCTGAGGCTTCGGTCAGTAGCAGAAGGAGCGGTGGGGAAGGTGGACGTCTGACCGATGCGTTCAGACAATTTTTTAGTCCGCAGCCCCAAGGTATGATCGGTTCCAGCAACCATCGCCAGCGTCTGATATACATGGTGCAGGAATACCTTGGGGCAAGGTCAGACTTGGACACCTTTCCCACCGAAAATCCTCTGGCTTACTGGGTCCTGAGGATGGATCACTGGCCAGAGCTTGCACAGTATGCAATTGAGCTACTGGCCTGTCCTGCCTCCAGCGTTCTTTCCGAACGCACATTCAGTGCTGCTGGAGGATTTGTCACCGATCATAGGGTGCGCCTGTCCACCGCCTCGACTGACCTTCATCAAAATGAATCAGTCTTGGATCACCACCAGCTACCAGGCACCTGAGGCGGATATAACCGAATAATTTTTAATATCACATCCCTTCAAGACTGCCTATGCTGATGCTGAGTGACTGTCCTCTTATGTTCACTGACTATCCTCTTCCTCCTCCTCAATGATCCATGCCACCACACCAGTGCCTAAGGCACAATTTTTCAGCCCCTGTTTAACAGGGGCGTGTACATACAATTTTTATAAAAAAATGCTTCGCAACACGTGTGACTGCTGTGCTCCAAGTACAGTATCTGTGAGGGGTTGCAGTGTTGTGGCACCAGCACCAGTGCCTAAGGCAAATTTTTCAGCCCCTGTTTAACAGGGGCGTGTACTTACAATTTTTTAAAAAAATGCTTCGCAACACGTGTGACTGCTGTGCTCCAAGTACAGTATCTGTGAGGGGTTGCAGTGTTGTGGCACCAGCACCAGTGCCTAAGGCAAATTTTTCAGCCCCTGTTTAACAGGGGCGTGTACTTACAATTTTTTAAAAAAATGCTTCGCAACACGTGTGACTGCTGTGCTCCAAGTACAGTATCTGTGAGGGGTTGCAGTGTTGTGGCACCAGCACCAGTGCCTAAGGCAAATTTTTCATCCCCTGTTTCACAGGGGCGTGTACTTACAATTTTTTAAAAAAATGCTTCGCAACACGTGTGACTGCTGTGCTCCAAGTACAGTATCTGTGAGGGGTTGCAGTGTTGTGGCACCAGCACCAGTGCCTAAGGCAAATTTTTCAGCCCCTGTTTAACAGGGGTGTGTACTTACAATTTTTTAAAAAAATGCTTTGCAACACGTGTGACTGCTGTGCTCCAAGTACAGTATCTGTGAGGGGTTGCAGTGTTGTGGCACCAGCACCAGTGCCTAAGGCAAAATTTTTCAGCCCCTGTTTAACAGGGGCGGGTAATTACAATTTTTTAAAAAAATGCTTCGCAACACGTGTGACTGCTGTGCTCCAAGTACAGTATCTGTGAGGGGTTGCAGTGTTGTGGCACCAGCACCAGTGCCTAAGGCACAATTTTTCAGCCCCTGTTTAACAGGGGCGGGTAATTACAATTTTTTAAAAAAATGCTTCGCAACACGTGTGACTGCTGTGCTCCAAGTACAGTATCTGTGAGGGGTTGCAGTGTTGTGGCACCAGCACCAGTGCCTAAGGCACAATTTTTCAGCCCCTGTTTAACAGGGGCGGGTAATTACAATTTTTTAAAAAAATGCTTCGCAACACGTGTGACTGCTGTGCTCCAAGTACAGTATCTGTGAGGGGTTGCAGTGTTGTGGCACCAGCACCAGTGCCTAAGGCACAATTTTTCAGCCCCTGTTTAACAGGGGCGGGTAATTACAATTTTTTAAAAAAATGCTTCGCAACACGTGTGACTGCTGTGCTCCAAGTACAGTATCTGTGAGGGGTTGCAGTGTTGTGGCACCAGCACCAGTGCCTAAGGCACAATTTTTCAGCCCCTGTTTAACAGGGGCGGGTAATTACAATTTTTTAAAAAAATGCTTCACAACACGTGTGACTGCTGTGCTCCAAGTACAGTATCTGTGAGGGGTTGCAGTGTTGTGGCACCAGCACCAGTGCCTAAGGCACAATTTTTCAGCCCCTGTTTAACAGGGGCGGGTAATTACAAATCTTGATCTAATAGTTCACAGCAGGGCCCATTCCTGCGCCCACCAAGAGTAACTATGAGGGCCTACAGTCTTGTGGCAACACCGTCCACCACCACCGCCAAAGGCCCAATTTTTCTGCCCTGTTCATCAGGTCCTTGCAATTACAAATCTTGATCTAATAACTCACAGCAGGGCCCATTCCTGCGCCCACCAAGAGTAACTGTGAGAGCTTACAGTCTTGTGGCAACACCGTCCACCACCACCACCACCCCCAATTTTTCTGCCCTGTTCATCAGGTGCTTGCAATTACAAATCTTGATCTAATAACTCACAGCAGGGCCCATTCTTGCGCCCACCAAGAGTAACTGTGAGAGCTTACAGTCTTGTGGCAACACCGTCCACCACCTCCGCCAAAGGCCCAATTTTTCTGCCCTGTTCATCAGGTGCTTGCAATTACAAATCTTGATCTAATAACTCACAGCAGGGCCCATTCCTGCGCCCACCAAGAGTAACTATGAGGGCCTACAGTCTTGTGGCAACACCGTCCACCACCACCGCCAAAGGCAAGGCCCAATTTTTCTGCCCTGTTCATCAGGTGCTTGCAATTACAAATCTTGATCTAATAACTCACAGCAGGGCCCATTCCTGCGCCCACCAAGAGTAACTATGAGGGCCTACAGTCTTGTGGCAACACCGTCCACCACCACCGCCAAAGGCCCAATTTTTCTGCCCTGTTCAACAGGTGCATGCAATTACAAATCTTGATCTATTAACTCACAGCAGGGCCCATTCCTGTGCCCACCAGTCTTGTGGCTACACCAACATCTAATAGGGCAAATTTCTGCAGAGTATATACGCCAGGCCCCTACTTTCAAACATCCAACTTACAAACGACTCCTACTTGCAAATGGAAAGAGAAAACAGGAAGTGAGAGGAAATCTACCCCTAGGAAGGGAAATTCTATCCTGTTAGATTTAATTTGGGAAAAAGGTATCTCCTCTCTACTGATACTTTATCACCAATCCTTGTTTCAATTAAAACCCCACTTTTTCCAAAAACATTTGTCATTGGGACGGAAAGTTAGGTGACATGTTCTGAACAGATGTGCAAAGACAGCAAATGTTACAGGGGTGATAACCCCTCCCTATGTTCTCCAAAAAGCTTAAAAATAGATTTTTTTGGGATGGAGCTACACTTCATAATGTACCTGTTCAGATTCTACTTAAGAACAAACCTAAAGCCGCAAGTGGTTTTAAATGGCTTCTTTTTTTCCTTTACAAATGTCATTTTGTGCAAGGACAGTTCTAAACACGGGAAACACATGCCACTTCACAGGCATACTTTAGACACCCCCCAGGTACCATATTTAAAGGAAAATTTCACTTTTTTTTTTCACTTTATGCATCATTAAAATGACTGCTCCCGAAAAAACGTTAGTTTTTAAAAGTTCTTTTTGCATTGATATATGTCCCCTGGGGCAGGACCCGGGTCCCCAAACCTGTTTTATGACATTAACATGCATATTGGCCGTTGTAATTAGCACTTTTGATTTCGAACGTTCGCGTCCATTATAACGTATAGGGTTCGAAAATTTGCGCGAACTTTCGGTCGGTTCGAAGGTTCTGGTGCGAACCGAACCCGGGGGTGTTCGGCTCATCCCTAATATTCACTATGCCTTGTGAATATGCACTGCTGAACTACTACTTACCTTCTGAACTACAGAGGTGCCAAAAGGAAGAGTTACAGGAGGCGGAGTCAATACAGGAATTACTGCTTGCAGGCAGCAAGGTACCATAGGATATGTTGTCCTTAGAAAGCAAAAGTAATCCAAAGGCAAGAGCAGAGAATAAGCAGCAAAGCATGCAGGTAATCCAGGGAGTTGTGAAAAGAGATCGGTAGCACTTGGATTGTCAACAAAAACTACCATTTGTATTGTTATTACAATGTTGATGTAATAGAGTGAAAGTGTATGATGTATGGTGTATGTTTCCTTTAAACTTTTTAGAATTTTGAATATTGAAATACACACATTTGTCTCAGATTCTAGATGGGAATTTTACACCTAGCATTGCTAATTTGGGATGCAGGTGAATCAGGTATGTCCAGTGAGGAACACAAGTTCCAAATGACCCCCACTGTGAGGGTATACCCATCTAATATTTTGCCTTCCCTCAATACTCAAGGGAAAACAGGTGTGTAGGGGTTACAACGTTCCCACATAACAGTTACGCCCAGTACTCAGACCTCGAGGCTGCTGACACCTCCAACATACCAGAATAAGGAAAGGATGACATCCAAAAAATAGTATTCCTTTCTTAAGTAAACATGTACAATGCTGTAAAAATAGTCTACATGTTTCAGACGTTGGTCCTTAGTTTTGGCACATTGTACATGTATACTTAATAAAGGAATACTATTTTTTGGAAGTCATCCTGAGTGTCGTCGACCATCCCTTTCTTTATTCCTTCAATACTGTATTGTTAAAAGCTATGCATATTCCAAATTAAGTCTGCCCTGAACAGATTATGACAGACCTGTACTCTGATGTTAAAATATTTACAAAAATATGATTTCTGTTAACCAATCTATTATACAAATACAGTGTAAAAAACTATTACATGTTTTAGTGGAACTCTATGTTCCAGCACTGTACCTTGCTTGCTCCTTAATTCAGTGCAGGTAGTCCTCCTTAGGCAGAAGACAGTGATGTCATTTTTTCCATTTCCTACGAGAGCAACCTGTAATTTGCACACCTTCTAAGGGACATATCATCATGCAGGCTTGTCTCACAATACTCCAGAACTGAGCAGCTCTCACAGTCATTACATGAGCACTGCTCAGTCCTCAAATAAAATGCCCCCTTCCCACTGCTACTGGAGGAAGAAGAGGAGGTTTCCATGAATTCACCAGACCAGCTACAAGACTGCAAGAGAAAAGGTGAACCTTTAAAATGGACCTTTCTGTAACTTTACAGGTCTGCATAAATTCCTGCCATTTTACAGGAAGACCACTTTGTAATAGCTTGCTATATTTCTGGTATGCTTCTGGGCAGTTGAGTTTTATGTAGTTGTATAAAAGAGTTAAGCCCCATACACACGGTCGGACTTTTTCATGGATTCTGTCCGATCGGACAAGGTTGTTGAAAAATCAGACCGTGTGTATGCACCATCGGACAGTGTTCGTCGGTTTGTCCGACGGACAAAGTCTTATCTCCTGCTGGAAAGATTTGCCGTCAACCCGGTCCGATCACACCAAACCCGATCGTGTGTACGGTTGTCCGACCGGACAAAGTGCTACGCATGCTCAGATCACATTACAAGACCAAAGCTATTGGCTACTAGCCTCTACGTTGTCCCGTCGTAGGCAACAAATGTCACCACGTTCAGAATGATCGGATTTTCCGACAACTTTGTCCGACCGTGTGTACGCAAAACCAACATCGGACAAAGTACGACGGACATGATCCGACGGACCTTGTCCGCGGATTGTCCGACCGTGTGTATGGGGCTTAAAAGAAAAATTGTGGCTCATGTCTTAAATGTCATCTGCAGACTTCCTTAAAGTCGTAGTAAAAGCTTAAAAAAAACCCTAAAAAACTCCCCCCTGCAAGTCAATGTCATAATGCCAAAATGTGCTAATATGCATTGCATACTACTACATCATGAAAGACTTACCTTAAAATGAAGCCCTCCAGCGGCATGCTGTCACCACTGACAGGGCTTCCTTCCTGGGTTCTCAGGCTCTGAATAGATCAAATAACCAATTTTTAGTGAACTGTATTCTAGAGTGGGAGATAAAATAATAATAAAAAAAACATAATGTATTATACCCCAAACAGTAAATTTTTCTTTTAATTTTCTTTATAAAGTATAAAATTGTTGGTTACAAATTGGTTAGGGCCTACTCAAAAAAATGTATTAGATAGTATGCATAAAAAAGCTTCTACAGCTATTAATCCTGAATTGTTCACGTCCTTTTTATTTTCTTCTATTTAAACTCAAAAATAATAATGCTCTTGTTAACCATATTTTTATATGATGTGAGATGTATAAAAAATAGGTAAGATACTGTTCTCATGAACTGTTGCCAATGTATAAGAACGTTTTGGCTCTCAGTAAATTTGGAGATTCCAGAACAAAAGTTGCAAGGATGCCAGCAAGATCAGGTGCATCATTCAGCGTTCAAACTATGTAGATATAATCTGATATTAAATCTCAGCTTTAACTAAAACATTCAATGCTGTTGCTATGCATATAAATAATGCTGCTAGGATGTGTATACCAGTTCATTGGCGGTCTTCATCCCGCCTTTTATAATCGTGTCACTGAGATGGAGGAACTGATTTATACTGCCTTGGATAATATTTTCAAATTCACTGCTATATGGGAAGCCTGGACAGCCTTTAAAAGCTCCCAACTATACCTTCAGTTTGCATTATAAAGAATGCAAACTGATTTTCAACTGGGGCATTACTACCCCCGTCCTTAAAGGCATAATTGGGCTTGTGCTACTGGCATGACGCACTTTAGTGTTCTGACCACTGGAAGCTGGAGAGGGTAGTCAGTGATTCCCTCTCCTCATTACATCCTTATCCTCTTTCTCCCTTCCCCCTTTTCCCTACACCCCCCCCCCCTTTTTTTTTCTAGTCCCGGAGAGTAACGGGACCCACTTAATTTTTGCCTGCTACTGAGGGACACGGCCAGAGGAGAATGGAAGATTTGGAGCCACTTGCTAAACATCTCCTCTTTAACACAATAATTTATGATGAGATTGATAGAGAAAGTTCTAATAAGGACTAATAAAGCTAATTTTTCTTTGTTTGTGTTCTGGGGTTCTTCTTTCCCTCTCCTAGGATGTACATGTAAACATCGTTGCCCCATTTGAGCATATGCTTATGCCGCGTACACATGATCGGAATTTCCGATGGAAACAGTTCGATGGGAGCTTTTCATCGGATTTTCCGATCGTGTGTATGCAATTCCGACACGCAAAATTCCGACGCATGCTCGGAAACAATTTGACGCATGCTCGGAAGTATTAAACTTCCCTTTAATAGTGCTTTCGAACGTGTTGTATGCCGCGGTGTTATTGACCGTCGGAATTTGGTGTGACCGTGTGTAGGCAAGACAGTTTGAGCGAAATTCTATCAGAATTCCAACGGGAAAACCATCAGAGCTTTTTCCGACAAGAATTCCGACCATGTGTATGCGGCATTACTGTTTAGAGATGTTTAGACATGTTATATTTCTGTTCTGCTGGTGTCTACCTATGTAACTATTTTGGGCTCATAGAGTCATTTATGTCTATGTACGATTCAAATATTTTCAAAAAAACATTTATGTAAAAAAAAAATAAACATTCAATGTTAACTGGCAATACAAGTCAGTGTATCCCAGCTTAAAGTGTATTTAACCACTTACGGACCACCATTACTGCAAGTTTAACGCTATTTACTTCTGTGTGATTTACTGCAAGTTTAACGCTATTTACTTCAGTGTGTGTAACTGCCAGTTTAATGCCATATAGTTATGTGCGTTTGGCGCATTATATTGCAGTATATTATAGTGTATCCGTGGAGTGTGTCTGTGTAGTGTGAGAACCCAAATTAAAGTGCACCAAATACCACTTTACATTGATTTAAGTGCATCTAAGTACAGATTTCCACTTCTTCTTTACATTTGCTTATAAGCACAGCCCCCTCCCTCCCAATAATGTTGTGGGAGGACAACAAGGAGAGGCATACGCTTCCTTGGCCCTGTAAGGAGGCCAGCAACAAATGTGAACACAGACAAAGGTGGATGTGGTGGTCAGTCCTCAGGCAAGGCATAATTTCCTCTGTTTAGTGAGTTTGCCCGTGCTATCCAGCCAAAGCATGCAGAGAAGGTGGTGGACTGGCTTACTAAACCTTCCTCATCCTCCTCATCCTCTGTCACGCAAGCAGAGACAAGTGTGCAGTCCCCTGCAGTTGCCGGAGTGGATAAACCTGCCTCCTTGTCCACATATATTCCTGCCATAGCCCCAACATCAGCCATGGAGGAGTCAGCTGAGTTATTTGACTACAGCATCAGCCACTTGCTTCTTGATGATGCCCAGGCATTACTGGATTCAGTTGTTGGTTCTGAGGTTGAGCACCACATGCTTAACAAGGCATTTAATGTCTAACTACTCAGCCCGTTGGCAAAAGCACCTAATAACCACACAAAAGGGGCACAAATCTGTCCCTCCTCCTCCTTACCCACTTCAGTCTGCCCCTGCTATACTGAGTCATTACCTCTCAGCAGCCTCCACTGACAGGGATGATGGTATAGCACAGGGTGTCCCAGGTCCAGGCAGCACATCTGCCAGCAGCACACCACCAGCTGTAGACTTTAGCCGGCAAATTTCCCTGCCCCATCTGCTGCAGCAGAAAAAAAAATACAGTCCCTGCCACCCACATGCCCAGCGTCTAAATGCAAGCTAGTCAAAGCTGTAGGCTCTCCAACTTCTACCTTTCAGCCTGCTGAATTCTTCCCCCTTCCATGAATTTGCACAATGTGCTGTACCACAATGACAGGTTCCCAGTCGCTACTACTTTTCACATAAGGCCGTTCCATCTCTCTACCATCATGTGGAAGTGAATGTTCTGGCATCGTTGGGCAAGGCAGTCAGGTGTAAAATCCACCTTACTGCTGACAAGTAGTCCAGCAAGCATGGGCAGGGATGATATATTTAGTTCAGAGCACACTGGGTAAAGCTGCTTGCAACTCAAAAGGATGCAGGACGGGGCTTTGTGCTGCAGCTTGTTGTGCACCCACATCTCCATACAGCTGGTGGTGACGATGCCAGACCTGTGAGCTCTACCCCCTCCTCCTCCTCCGCCACCTCCATGCCCTCCTTTGCAGAATTGTCCTATGAACATCAGGTACCCCCTAAGCGTTCAAAGGGCTATTCCCAGAGTCAGGCTAAAAGGTGCCATACAGTGCTTCAGCTGGTGTGTTTAGGGGACAGAAACCACACCGGAGCAGAGATTCTTGCAGCTCTGCAGGGACAGGCCGAGAGGTGGTTCACACCACGCCAGCTGGAGCCAGGAATGGTGGTGTGCGATAATGGCTCAAACCTCCTGTCCGCCCTTAGACAGGGAAAGTTGACACATGTGCCATGTCCTCAATTTGGTGGTGCAGCGTTTCCTATATACATACCCAGGGTTGCAAGATGTGCTAAAGCTGGTCAGAAGAGTCTGTAGCCATTTTAGGTGGTCATACACAGCCAGTGCTCGGTTGGCTGAAATTCAGCGGGAAATCCACCTCCCCGTAAACCGCCTGATTTTTGTCATGCCCACCAGGTGGAACTCGACTTTGTCAATGCTGCAGCGGCTATACATGCAGCAGAGGACCGTCAATGAGTACCTATGTGAATACGGCACAACAAAAGACTCAGGCCGCCTCTGCTTTTTTCCCCACGCCAATGGCTGATCATTAAGGATGCATGCACTGTATTGTCACCATTTGAGGAGCCCACAAGGATGGTGAGCCGTGACAGTGCATGCATCAGTGACACTTTAGCCAGACACCATTGTTCCTATGTCACAGAACACACAGGAGGAGAGAGGGGAGGGGAGAGAGGGGAGGAGGATAAGGAGGAGGATTCTAGCACTTTCATAGGCTTCGAAGAAGAGGAAGACATGCTTCAATCTGTAAGCGATGGCTTTCCAACCCCAGGACCCTTGGGTGGCTGGCTGGCAGGAGGAAGTTCCAGATGCTGTCATCCTGAGTGACCCAGAGGTGTCTGCTTCTCAAGCCTCGACAAATTTGAGGCGCATGGGCAACCTCATGCTTCAAAGCCTGCGAAAGGACCCAAGAATACGTGGCACAAAGGAGTAGGGTGATAACTGATTGACCACCATTATAAGGAAGGTCTCAGAACTCATCCCTTTCCCTCAGAGTGCAGAAGATAAAATCTCTTGAGGACACGTTAATTTTATTTAATGTTTTTCCTGACTCCAGTAGGTGGACAATTATCTTGGGGCCAAAACAGAGATGAAGAGCTTTCCAGCCGATGATCCATTGACTTACTGGGTCATGAGAATAGACCACTGGCTAGAACTTGCCCAGTATGCTATTTAGTAGTGGGGCTGCCATGCATCCAGTGTGCTTTCAGAACGGGCATTCAGTGCTGCAGGAGGTTTTGTTACTGATCATAGAACGCATCTGTTCACAGACTTCGTGGACCATTACATAGTTACATCAAGTCCAACCTATCTGTGTGATTATATGTCAGTATTACATTGTATATCCCTGTATGTTGTGGTCATTCAGGTGCTTATCTAATAGTTTTTTGAAACTATCGATGCTCCCGGCTGAGACCACCGCCTGTGAAAGGGAATTTTACATCCTTGCCACTCTTACAGTAAAGAACCCTCTACGTAGTTTAAGGTAAAACCTCTCTTCTTCAAATTTTAATGAGTGGCCTAGTGTCATGTTAAACTCCCTTACACAAAAAAGTTTTATCCCTATTGTGGGGTCACCACTCACCAGTATGGTATTTGTAAATTGAAATCATATCCCCTGTCAAGTGTCTCTTCTCCAGAGAGAATAAGTTCAGTGCTTGCAACCTTTCCTCATAACTAATATCCTCCAGACCCTTTATTAGCTTTGTTGCCCTTCTTTGTACTCGCTCCATTTCCAGTACATCCTTCCTGAGGACTGGTGCCCAGAACTGGACAGCATACTCTAGATGCGGCCGGACCAGAGTCTTGTAGAGCATGAGAATTATCGTTTCATCTCTGGAGTTGATACCCTTTTTATTGCATTACAATATTCTTTTTGCTTTGTTAGCAGCAGCTTGGCATTGCATGCCATTGCTGAGCCTATCATCTACTAGGAACCCCAGGTCCTTTTCCAACCTAGATTCCCCCAGAGGTTCTCCCCCCAGTGTATAGATTGCATTCATATTTTTGCCACCCAAATGCATTATTTTACAATTGAATTTTATAAAAAGGAATCAGTCCTGGATTACTAGCTATGAAGCCTCTGATGCCGATGTCACTGATTAAGTCTTTTTGGGATGTGGAATCTCTGCAGGACTTCGAGGCTGCCTAGCTTTGAGGGTGTTCAATCATGTCATCTGGAAGAATGTTTTTGGTGTAGGTTTCATGGGCACAATTAACACCCAAAGAGTAATTTTTCTGCACCTGTTTGACAGGTGTATATATCATTGCAATTTTTTACAGCAAAGCCAATTCTTGCTTTTATCAAGAGTACCTCTATAGGGTTACGATGGGAAGGCGCTACCGACACCCAAAGACCAATTTTTCAGCACCTGTTTGACAGGTGCATATCATTGCAATTTTTTACAGCAAGGCCACTTCTTGCTTTCATCAAGAGTTGTGTCATCTTGCTGTCATCGGGAGCAGTGATCTCTGTCATGTTGTAGTGAGCCCATCCCCCCACAGTTAGAATCACTCCCACTTTGATCGCCCCCTTCTGTTTAACCTCTTCCCTGCCAGTGTAATTTATACAGTAATAAGTGGCTATTTGTAGCTCTGATCGCTGTATACAATGGTCCCAAAATAGTGTCAAAAGTGTCCGATGTGTCCGCCATAATGTCGCAGTCCCGAAAAAATTGCAGATTGCTGCCATTACTACTAAAAAAAAAATTATAATAAAAATGACATAAATCTATCCCCTATTTTGTAGACGCTATAACTTTTGTGCAAACCAATGAATATACACTTATTGTGATTTTTTGTACCAAAAATATGTAGAAGAATACTGTGGAAGAAATTTGTTTTTTTTTACATGTTTTTGGGGGATAATTATTATAGCAAAAAGTAAAAAATATCGTTTTTTTTTTTTCAAAATTGTCGCTCTTTTTTTGTTTACAGAGCAAAAAATTAAAAATGCAGAGGTGATCAAATACCACCAAAAGAAAGCTCTATTTGTGGGAAAAAAGGGTGTCAATTTTGTTTGGGTACAATGTTGCACATCGCAATTGTCAGCTAAAGCAACGCAGTACAGAATCGCAAAAAATGCTCAGTTCAGGAAGGGGATAAATCCTTCTGGGGCTGAAGTGGTTAATGTCTCTTCCACTAGTCACTACCGGTATGGGCTTGATTTACTAAAACTGGAGAGTACAACATCCGGTGCAGCTGTGCTTGGTAGCCAATCAGCTTCTAACTTCAGCTTGTTCAATTAATCTTTGACAACAAAAAAAAAAAAAAAACTGGAAGCGGTTTCTATGCAGAGCTGCAGATTTTGCACTCTCCAGTTTTAGTAAATCAATCCCACTAATGATTTGTCCACTAGAAACTACAGCTGTTTGGCATACATTAATTTCCCAAATACAGCTTATCTTTGAGATCTATGCCTGTAACAGGTATCTTCCAGAATCAATTCAAGCATTCGAGCAATTTCTCAATCCAGTTGGTTCATCATATTTATACAAAGACCCCAAAGCCTTGAGAGGCAGCAAAGACAGCCAAATATGCAATTCATTCCCCTTCTACTTGTTGTTGTAAATCATCCCTGTTGAACTGGGTGTTACTGGTTTGTTGGTGGTTGACGAAGAACTTGATGTAATTGATGTTTGCTGACACACATGGCAGCAATGTTTTGAAATGCATTCATTCCATAACTTTCATATTTGTACATTTGTCTTTGGACCAATGCTAATGCCATTTTACTAAGCTCTAGAGTCTAGATTTCTCCTTTAAGTATAATTTTGCAAACCCCATTTTCAGTTAAAAGCTTTGCATAGATCTTTTTATGACCTCTAGCATAAAACTAAAGTTCTTTGTGTTTTTGTACAATTTGTAATCCCTTACTTTATTAGCTTATACAACATATTTTTGTGTTTTAGTTGCATAAGATTTGGTATTGAAGGAAACATCTAAAGACTGGACATGGTCCTAATGCAGAAAAATCTGTAACTAATTAGTTTCATTGGTGAATGAAGTATTGTGCCAGGTCATGAGGAAAGAGCCACTTAATCCTGATAAGCATAAGAAGAGTGACATCTGTTCTGTTTTTACCATGTATTCTGAGAAACTATCAAGTTATTTTTTTCCTGTGCTCAGGAGAGCCATAAATATCAATAGCTTGGGGTTAATATATCCAATTCTTAAAGGCCAAAGTTTCAAAGTCAGTATATATTACAGATTTTTTTTAAGTTGTCTATATGGTTAAATGCCATCTGAAAAAAATTATTTAATGATACCATAATTATATACAATGTTATTATTATAATTATTGTCACCCTTTTAACATACATACATTCTTACATACCAAAGTGAAGCTATGAAAAACAAGGCTTATCATGTAAAGCTAGAACTATTAAGCTTGACAGTTCTCCAGCTGAAACCCCTGCAGTACCCTTTTGGGGCATAGCTGTCTTTTTTGTCTGACTGTACTTGCAGAGAATTCAAATTAAACCTGGCACCCAAATATTAAACCCCAACCCCCTTCCCCATGCGCACATTAATTGCTGCATCAGGTTTTTTTTCTTTTTTTTTTTTAAGTTTGTAAATGGCCAGCATGCTTACATAATTCTGTGTTCATGTGACACTTCATCTTCCTATTTTTTCATCTTTTCTCCTGAAAAGGGACCTACTTTGGGAGTTCACGTCATTGCCTGGGTGACATGTCCTTTACCTATTGTTTGCCCAGTGGTGGGGTCTTTAGAATACTACAGCAGTGTGATATGTGGCCAGTCTACTGGGATGTGACTCCCAGAAGTGGAGCCAGGTAGTGACAGATGACAGGCTTAGATTAGTATAAAAAAGCATTTAAAAAGGCTTTCATTAAAAAAAAAAAAATAATAATATTTTTTGTGGCACTGTGCAGGGTGGGTAGGAATGAAAGATGGTTGGTTCTCATGCCTGGAGATGGGTTTAAATCCGCATTTCAGACAAATATGAGTACAGTTATGTCCCTGTTAACAAAACACTACATTTATTAAAAATTTCACTAGTGTATATGGCTGAATTTGAATTTGTATTAGCCTCTTCTAGAGTACAGTAACACTCGGACTGGGAGAGCAACAATTAGGCTCTGCTACATATAGGTGTACTGACAGGGGACATGCTGACAGTAGAAAAGAGCAGAGGGATGCACTAATCATTGTGCAGCTTCTTGTATATATGTATATGTATGTGTATATATATATATATATATATATATATATGTTGTCACTTTTACAAGGTGTCTGCTATGTTTACATTTTGTATTTTTCTCTCAGAACAGTAAGAAGGTTCTGGGGGTTAATTGTGTAGGTTAACTTTGGCATCAGTTTGGCTGGGCTGTGTAGGGGTTCTGCCTGGTCATGTGTACTGTTAGGTGCACATGACAGGCTCAGAACCAGGCCTGGTTGGACGGTTTGGGTATCTACATTCCCCCAGAGCCAATCGGTGGGTGTGTCTGGCCCCGCTGAGGAGTCTGGGGGAGGGTACTTAAGATGCTGAGGTCACGTGTTCGGGGTTCGTTCGGCCGGAGCTGCCTGTTCCTGGATCTGGACCGGGGTATCCCCGCGAGGGGTCCCGGTCACGGAGCAAAGGCCGCCCCACAACATGGTCAGCTTGGCTAACCCCATTAGACCCACTTGGTCTGGGGCAAGGATCCGTCTGTTCCCGAGTCTCGGAGCCGACTGGTCCGAGGCGCAGTAGCTCAAGAAGTGCCTGGTTGCTGGGTTGTGAAGGACCCTGACGAGTCCACGCTTTCCCAGTACTGCCAAGGAGACAGAGAACGTTCCAGGTACTGAGGAAAGGTTCCTGTTCACTTTGCGTGCAACTTTTCTTCAAGGTCAGAGACTTTGCAAGTTCCAAATTCAAGTGCTGACTGCCATGATCTCTGGCTAGAGATTTATTCAGCTTTGAAGTGCCCAGCTGCGAGTGGCTACTCTCTGGGTTTGCATTATAGACTTTCAAATAGTCTGCAGTTCAAGGTGCCTGAGTTTCTTCACCCTTGCCCTCTGTTCCTATATGAGACTGTGTCTGTTGGATGTTACCCCTGCAAATAAAAACCTTTCTAAAGGACTTTTATGGTGTCAGGGTCCAAAGTCGTTGGGTATTAACCCTGGGAACCCTTAGACATGGAAGAACAAGCCAAGCGGAGGTAACCGGTAAGCCCAAAAGTTAAGGCCGCCCCATCAGGGGTTATGGCCACTACATATATATATATATCTCTACATACAAACGCACACACACATATTTATAACTATAGCCAGTGCCACTAAAAGGGTGTACAATGACTAATATGTACACATACACTGTACAGTATGCGCTGAGTCTGAGGTGACATAATATATTAATATCTAAATGTTAAAATCATACCGAGACCTCTTTAAAGAACTTGAATTATATATGTCCAAAAGAAAGTCCAGTAAATCTATTGATTATAAATTCTTGACATGATTTTCAGCCTCAAAATAGCTCTAGTGTCAGTATATATAGTGTAGTCTGTATAGTATAATAAAATGCAGTTTAGAGTATATAGTGCAGTCCGTATAGTATATATATTGCAGTTTAGAGTATATAGTGCACTCAGTGTAGTATATATAATACAGTGCACGGTATATAGTGCAGTGTACAATATATAATATAGTGTATTGAAGTGGTTAAGGGGAGCCCTATGACAGAATTAAGAAAAAAATGGCATGGGTTCCCTCCCGTCCATATCAGGCCCTTTGGGTCTGGTATGGATTTTGGAAGGGGACCCCCGCACCATTTTTTTTTTAATTTTGCCGTGGAGTATTTCACCTTAATATTCATACCAGACCCGAAGGGCCTGGTATGGACTGTGGGGGGGGGGGGGGGGGGGGGGGGGGGACTCACGCTGTTTTTTTTTAAAATAATTTTTTAAGTATATTGCCGGGATCTGGCAATACATTACAGCCGTGAGCAATTTTGAGCCCAAGTTCACACTGAGTTGCGGGAATTAAGTCCTGCATGTCAGTCACGATTTTGGTGGCGATTTAAGTGACATCTGTGCAGCTTTCTGCACAGATGTCAATGTAAATCGCACCCCGAAATCACAAAAAGTAGTACGAAAACTACTTTTTGAAATCCGTGCAGTGCCACAGATGCGGCGTCGCAACGATTAGGATGGTGCCATTGACTGCAATTGCCGCCGATTTGAAATGATATTTTACATGTCAAATCGCATTTCAAAACGCTCCAGTGTGAACCAGGGTTAAATTCCATTTTTTCCTTTAAAAATGTAATTTTGCTGCGGTACTTTTCTGAAAATGGGAAAAATTTGCTACTTTACAGGCAGTCAAAGGGGACCCCCCAGGCACGATATTTAAAGGAATATTGAATTTTTATTGTTTTAAGTATTCTTAAAACCACAGCTTTTTTTTGCATTGATGCATGTCCCCTGGGGCAGGACCCGGGTCCCCAAACACTTTTTATGGCAATAACTTGCATATAAGCCTTTTAAAATAAGCACTTTTGATTTTTCACGTTCGTGTCCCATAGACTTTAACGGTGTTCTCGTGTTCGCACAAATTTTGGTCTATTAACAAGCTCTGGTGCTCTGGTGTGGACCGAACCGGGGGGGGGGGGGGGGTTCGGCTCATCCCTACGTAGGAGGTCCTGAAACCATTGGATCAGCATAACAGCTAGGGAAATACTATTTGTTGTAAGGATTGTACACCAAAGGCACCCTCTTTATATCCACACTAGTTTTCTTTAACTTGGTGCTAAATAGTGTAATGAGTAGGCAATTCTGACAAAATCTTTAAAACGATACTTAGAAAATATACCATAATATATAAGACTTTAAAGCAAGGATATGCAATTAGCGGACCTCCAGCTGTTGCAAAACTACAATTCCCATCATGCCTCTGCCTCTGGGTGTCATGCTTGTGGCTGTCAGAGTCTTGCTATGCCTCATGGGACTTGTACTTCTGCAACAGCTGGAGGTCCGCTAATTGCATATCCCAGCTTTAAAGTAACCCTGTCACTTAAAGTAGCTCCTTTACTCACCTCTCCAAAGATCTATCTTTTCTGCATTCTCTCTGTTCTATATGTGTTGCAGTCTCTGTCAATCGCTTAGGCATTCAATCTGTTCAGAAGGGTCAGTTACACGTGTCCTATGCTGTACTTTCAACCTTTTTTTGGTTTGTTTCATAAAACAGAACTCAACTATGGGCTGGAGGATGAAATCACAGCATGGAGTGGGGGACACAGACAACTCAATCGCCTGAAAGTGTTGAATGTCAGAGAGTCCTATGGAGGCTTCATCGCGGGAATAGCGAGAAAATGAAAGACTAGGGTCACTGGAAGGGTAAGTATAGGAATTCTACCACTGCAGGAGACTTTCATCTTGATGAAGAAATTGGCATTATATTTTTTTGCTTTATAGTTGCTATTAGAAAATCAAACAGCTTGATGCAAATACAAGATCATCATCTATAATAGATTAATTCAATTTTAAATTAATTTAAATTTGAATTAACAGATTTGCACATGCTTTATGTAATGCTAATAAACTAAAAGGTTTTTGAACCTTTCTATGAATTACAATGGTTCATTGATTATTATACATGCTTAGTAGACTTGTCCTGTAGTTGGAAATGTATTAACTAAGTTAGAGTCGCCTTTCACAGGCACACACTGTTTGACACAGCTAATTGTCTGGAATGCTCTCAATGAAGATGTTAGCAATTTGACATGGACTTCTGTCAGACAACTACTCCAAATTAGGGATAAGAATTCAAACCTTGGCTTCACTGCATAAACGGTCTTCATATACAAAATCAACCCACAATATAATCACACGTGAAACCTTTGCAGTTGTCATTTAGTTAAAACATTGAAATAACATTTAAACTTTATCAAGAACAAATAGCTGAGGACTGTATGTACATTATAAAAGCTTATTATGCTTGTGATAATGTTGATTTAATTTTCATTCTGTGGTGTTGAATATGTTATTCTAAATGGATTCTTAGTACTGGGTAAAAGTATAACAGGGTGCAAGCAATAAATGTGTAGATGTAAAATTAAATTCTCGCTTTATTAAAATAGACAGCGGGAACAGGCTTTTTCTGATATGTTTTTGCGCTATGCACATCGCTTTCTGAAAGAATCTTTGAGATAGCGATGTACCTAGTGCAAAACATGTGATAATATAACCTGTTCCTGCTGGCTATTTTAATAAAGGGAGAATAGTCATTTGCATCCCGGTAGGAGGCATTCCTGTTGCTATTACAATTGATTGCATTAATGAAGATGACATGAGCAAACACCTGAGATGTGATTGAGGAGTGTAGAGCCTGATCTCTCCTGTAGCAGCATATTAAATATTTTACAGTCTAACAACAGCATTCAAAAAATTTGATAACTTATATAATAAAACACGAAGACAGTAGGGATGAGCCTGATGTTCGAGTCGAACGTAAGTTCGAGTCGAACATCACTTGTTCGCCGAACAGCGAACATTATTCGGCGTTCGCGGCAAATTCGAAAGCCACAGAATGCCGTTAAAGTCTATGGGACGCTAACATGAAAAACCAAAAGTGCTAATTTTAAAGGCTTATATGTAAGTTATTGCCATAAAATGTGTATGGGGACCTGGCTCCTGCTCCAGGGGACATGTATCAATGCAAAAATAACTTTTAAAAACTGACATTTTTTCAGGAGCAGTGATTTTAATAATGCTTAAAGTGAAACAATAAAAATGAAATATTCCTTTAACTATTGTGCCTGGGGGGTATCCTTAGTATGCCTGTAAAGTAGCACATATTTCCCGTGTTTAGAACAGTACCACAACAAAATTACATTTCTAAAGGAAAAAATGTCATTCAAAACTGCTCGCGGCTGTAATGTATTGTCGGGTCCCCGCAATATAAATAAAAATCAGTGAAAAAAACGGCATGGGTTCCCCTCAGTCCATTACCAGGCCCTTCGGGTCTGTTATGAATATTAAGGGGAATCTTGTACCAAAATTAAAAAAATAAAAATTACGTAGGGGTCCCCCCAGAATCCATACCAGGCCCTTCAGGTCTGGTACAGATATTAGGGGAAACCCTGCACCAAAATTTAAACAAAAATGGCGTGAGGGGTCCCCCCAAAATCCATACCAGGACCTTCAGGTCTGGTATGGATTTTAATAGGAACCCAGCACCAAAATTAATTAAAAAAATGGCGTGGGGTCCCCCTCAAAATCTATACCAGACCCTTATCCAAGCATGCAATCTGGCAGGCCCGAGGAAAAGGGGAGGGTGAGAGAGCGCCCCCGCTGATCTGTACAAGACCACATGCCCTCAACATGAGGAGGGTGCTTTGGGGTCCCCCCAAAGCACCTTGTCCCCATGTTGATGGGGACAAGGGCCTCATCCCCACAACCCTTGCCCAGTGGTTGTGGGGGGTCTGCGGGTGGGGGGCTTATCAAAATCTGGAAGCCCCCTTTAACAAGGGGACCCCCAGATCCCGCCCCCCTATGTGAATGGGTATCGGGTAAATTGTACCCCTACCCTTCACCAAAAAAAGTGTCAAAATGGTAAAAATGACAGTAGACAGTTTAGGACAAATGCTTTATTGAAAAATAATGTCTCACGATGTAACTCTATCGTCAATCATGCCACCCGACGGACCAAAAAAGAAGAAAAACAGCGAAACAACTCCGCCTCCATGGGAGACTCCCGCCGACTGCAGGTCTTTCGCTTTGACAGCTGTTATATAGCTAAGGGAGGTGCCACCCGGTGACGTAAATGGGTGACCATGTGATCACTGACGCCACGTGACATATACATGGGGCCTATTTATAAATGTTTTCATGGAAGATTCATACAACTTTCATCAAAGATTCCCACAAGATCCTAATTGGACTTATTTGGAAAAATTTATGAATGATGGGTAAAATTTGTTTGAATCTTGGGTAAAAATGTTTTTGATAAGACCCCAATAAGTGACCAAGTTCTAGTTTGTAAACTTGTCCTTTTATTTATTAAGGACATCTAAAAAATATGCCAACATGGTTCAGAGGTCTTAGAATGCCCCCTTCCTCTGGGCTTAGTAGTCTTTGTTAACCTGCCTAAAGCATCTGTAGTCTTCTACTGTATATAGAGGGCAGCAACCACAGGACTGCTTTAAAGAGTTAACAAGCTGATCACACAGTCTTTTGAACAAGTCACGAGTCACTTTCAGATTGCCGTTCTGTGCAACTGGAGATCAGCAGTACTAAGATGCTAAATAAGTGACACATATTGTATAAAATGCATTGTTTGATATACACAGTGCTTAAAACGGAGTTCCACTCAAAAATTGAACTTCCACTTATCCGTTTCCTCCTCCCCTCCGGTGCCACATTTGCCACCTTTTAGGGGGGGGGGAGGAACAGGTACCTGTTTTTGACAGGTACCGTTTCCCACTTCCGGGAGATGGGGCCGCGGCCTGGTCTCTCGGAAATTCAGCCCTCCTTCCTCTGCCCCTGGACCAATTAGAAAGCGCAGCGTGCTTTGCACATGCACAGTAGGGAACCGGTTGTGAAGCCGAAAGGCTTCACTGCCGGGTTCCCTTACCAGGAATGGCGGCGGCTGCATCCGACATTGCGGGCTCCCTAAGTGTCCACATATTAAAAGTCAGCAGCTGCAGTATTGTAGCTGCTGACTTTTAATTTTTCGGGGGGGGGGGCTGGACCTCCTCTTTAAGCAAATAATAGTGATTTAGTTAGAGTTTACAGGCAGTTTAAGATTAAAGCAGTTGTTTATCGCTGGCATTTTTTGCAAAAGTTTTTTTGCAAAAGTTTTTTGCAAGGTGAAATGAATAATATGCTAGTATTCAACGCATACTAGCACATTATGTGAAACTTACTTTAAAACTAAGCTGTTTCAGTGCCACAATGTCAGCGCTGCAGCCACTTCCATCTTCACCCCTCTTGTTTCCGAGCTCGCAGGCTCCAGCTCTGTGACTGGCCGGAGCCGCAATGATGCATGCGCGCGGGAGCCGCCGTTCACAGCACAGGGCTCGGACTGAATGACACGAGTGGCCGTTCCTTCAGAGAACATGTGCCAGTGATGTCACTGACAGCATGTAACGTAAATATCTCCTAAATGGTGCACGTTTAGGAGATATTTACACTTCCCTTCAGGTAAGACTACTTCCTGATGATGGCTTTGTGATTGGCTGAAACATCGATGGTTATACCACTTCATTGCGTCACTTCCGCCCATACAAAACTACCCGGGAATCGAGCAGAATGCCGCGAGTGGATGCTTCCCTTATCAGGGTCGATTACCTTTAATAATCACTCGCTATAAACGCCGGGTGCCAGGACTATAAGGCACTTATAAATGTGAGTGGAATTATTTTAATTTGTGCACTCAATAAACCCGTTTTAATAGCATTGCGCAATGAAGGTTTTCCTTTGTCATTTCCATCCATCCCTATGAGGTACATTCTTGCATGAGAAGTCATCCCAACAGGCTCCCTAGGGGTATATCCACATGCTTAAGAGACCATATTAGCAATAGTTGGTCAACATCCAGGGTGAGTGTACATCTATGTGGGGCACCCAGTCTGAGCACCATTGCTCAGGAGATGTTAATTCAAGCACGAGCACTTTGTTTCATCACCTAATGGGACTTTATTAATGTTCTGTGTGTTCTGCATGTTTACATGACTTTGATCAACCCTAAGCGCAGCAAATTGTTGTTTACAAGCCTTATTATAGGCTTACCAATAGGTAAAAGTCAGGAATGAAAGTTTACTTCCTCTTTAACGTGTAATTTTAGATATCTATATCTCTGGATCTTCTGATCCTTTTGCACAGTTTTCCCCGTGGTTAATCTCTTTTCCCAGGTAGGGGACAGGTTCTCTTTAAGCAATGTTTTATGTACTTCCCTCAGTTATTGAATTCTCATTCAATGCACAGTATAAATCCACCAATAATTTTCTCCCCAAACTGGCTGCTTGAATATGTGAAAATTGCTACCCAGACTGAATTGGCTTCATTATTATGTAATTGTTTCATTAATATGTCATTTTTCAGCTGATTGGTAATTGTTCACTGATGACTTCAATTTTTTGCTAAATTAACTAGTTGTACTTTTTTAGTCTGAGACATCTAAAAGTTATTTTCTATAGTGCCAAACAGCAGTGAGATGCTTGCTATCTTTGGTGCATGACACTTTCCATTATGTTTTTGCTGTCCTCTAATTTTATTTTAATGTGTAAAGAGTGCAACATATTTAGACATTGTCACCAATGAACATATTTAACATTTATTTAACAAAGATAGTAAGCTACAACATGACTTTTAGAAACTGTGTTTGTGCACAGTCTTCTGTCTGTACATTATAGCTGATAGCAAATCCATTACACTTGAATCATTTTAGCATTAATTCCATACTTTTTGCCCTACAATTTCACAGCTAATTTCCCATACCCACAAGTCATTAAAATAACCTGTAGCAAAATCAAAAGCTATTAGAAAAAAGAGTTTAAAAATATTGGGCTCTATTCACAAAAGCATCCTGCATGCGATTTTCTCTAAATACCGCATGCGATCCTGAAACTGTCAATTCACTATATCATGCTGCGGTATTTACTGCAAAACGCTTGGTAAATACTACATGAAAAGGCGTTAAACACAATTCACAGAAGGAAATACAGTGGAACCTTGGATTATGAGTAGGGATGAGCCGAACACCCCCGGGTTCGGTTCGCACCAGAACCTTCGAACGGACCGAAAGTTCGCGCAAATTTTCGAACCCTATTCGTTACAATGTACGCGAACGTTCGAAATCAAAATTGCTAATTATAACGGACAATATGCATGTTAATGTCATAAAACAGGTTTGGGTACCCGGGTCCTGCCCCAGGGGACAAATATCAATGCAAAAAGAACTTTAAAAAACGAACGTTTTTTCGGGAGCAGTCATTTTAATGATGCATAAAGTGAAAAAAAAAGTGAAATATTCCTTTAAATATGGTACCTGGGGGTGTCTAAAGTATGCCTGTGAAGTGGCATGTGTTTCCCGTGTTTAGAACTGGCCCTGCACAAAATGACATTTGTAAAGGAAAAAAAGAAGCCATTTAAAACCACTTGCGGCTTTAATGTCATGTCTTATCCTGGCCATATGGCTGAAAATCCTTGAGAAAAATGGCATGGCTACCCCATCACCCCCCCCCCACCCCAGCCCCTTTGGGTCTTGTATGGATATTAAGGGGGACCCCGCACCCAAAATAAAACCCTATACCTACAACCCTATATACTCTGAAAAGCAGTATATAGGCGGTGCAAACAAGAGAGGGACTGTAGGTTTGTTCTTAAGTAGAATCTGAACAGGTACATTTTGAAGTGTAGCTCCATCCAAAAAAAATCTATTTTTAAGCTTTTTGGAGAACATAGGGAGGGGTTATCAGCCCTGTAACATTTGCTGTCTTTGCACATCTGTTCAGAACATTTCACCTCACTTTCCGTCCCAATGACAAATGTTTTTGGAAAAGTGGGGTTTTAATTGAAACAAGGATTGGTGATAAAGCATCAGTAGAGAGGAGATACCTTTTTCCCAAATTAAATGTAACAGGATAGAATTTCCCTTCCTAGGGGTAGATTTCCTCTCACTTCCTGTTTTCTCCTTCCGTTTGCAAGTAGGAGTCGTTTGTAAGTTGGATGTTTGAAAGTAGGGGCCTGCCGTATGTACTCTGCAGAAATTTGCCCCATTAGATGTTGGTGTAGCCACAACACTGTAAGCCCTCACAGTTACTCTTGGTGGGCACAGGAATTGGCCCTGCTGTGAATTATTAGATCAAGATTTGTAATTGCATGCACCTGTTGAACAGGGCAGAAAAATTGGGCCTTTGGTGGTGGTGGTGGTGGACGGTGTTGCCACAAGACTGTAAGCCCTCACAGTTACTCTTGGTGGGCGCAGGAATGGGCCCTGCTGTGAGTTATTAGATCAAGATTTGTAATTGCATGCACCTGTTGAACAGGGCAGAAAAATTGGGCCTTTGGTGGTGGTGGTGGTGGTGGTGGTGGTGGACGGTGTTGCCACAAGACTGTAAGCCCTCACAGTTACTCTTGGTGGGCACAGGAATGGGCCCTGCTGTGAGTTATCAGATCAAGATTTGTAATTGCATGCACCTGTTGAACAGGGCAGAAAAATTGGGCCTTTGGTGGTCGTGGTGGTGGACGGTGCTCAAGACTGTAAGCCCTCACAGTTACTCTTGGTGGGCGCAGGAATGGGCCCTGCTGTGAGTTATTAGATCAAGATTTGTAATTGCATGCACCTGTTGAACAGGGCAGAAAAATTGGGCCTTCGGTGGTGGTGGACGGTGTTGCCACAAGACTGTAAGCCCTCACAGTTACTCTTGGTGGGCGCAGGAATGGGCCCTGCTGTGAGTTATTAGATCAAGATTTGTAATTGCATCCACCTGTTGAACAGGTCAGAAAAATTGGGCCTTCGGTGGTGGTGGACGGTGTTGCCACAAGACTGTAAGCCCTCACAGTTACTCTTGGTGGGCGCAGGAATGGGCCCTGCTGTGAGTTATTAGATCAAGATTTGTAATTGCATGCACCTGTTGAACAGGGCAGAAAAATTGGGCCTTCGGTGGTGGTGGACGGTGTTGCCACAAAACTGTAAGCCCTCACAGTTACTCTTGGTGGGCGCAGGAATGGGCCCTGCTGTGAACTATTAGATCAAGATTTGTAATTACACGCCCCTGTTAAACAGGGGCTGAAAAATTGTGCATTAGGAAAAGGTGCTGGTGCCACAACACTACAACCCCTCACAGATACTGTACTTGGAGCACAGCAGTCATAACTGTTGCGAAGCATTGCTTAAAAAATTGTAATTACACGCCCCTGTTAAACAGGGGCTGAAAAAATGCGCCTTAGGCAACGGTGCTGGTGCCACAACACTGCAACCCCTCACAGATACTGTACTTGGAGCACAGCAGTCAGACCTGTTGTGAAGCATTTTTTTAAAAAAATTTTAATTACACGCCCCTGTTATACAGGGGCTGAAAAATTGTGCCTTAGGCACTGGTGTGGTGGCACCCAGAAACAAAAAATGTTCTTCCAAGCTATCAAGGAATGGATCATTGAGGAGGAGGAAGAGGATAGTCAGTGAACATAACAGGACAGTCACTCAGCATCAGCATAGGCAGTCTTGAAGGGATGTGACATTATAAATTATTCAGTTATATCCGCTTCAGGTGCCTGGTAGCTGGTGGTGATCCAAGACTGATTCATCTTTATGAAGGTCAGTCGATCAACCGAGTCGGTGGACAGGCGCACCCTGTGATCGGTGACAAATCCTCCAGCAGCACTGAATGTGCGTTCGGAAAGAACGCTGGATGCAGGACAGGCCAGTAGCTCAATTGCATACTGTGCAAGCTCTGGCCAGTGATCCATCCTCAAGACCCAGTAAGCCAGAGGATTTTCGGTGGGAAAGGTGTCCAAGTCTGACCTTGCCCCTAGGTATTCCTGCACCATGTATATCAGACGCTGGCGATGGTTGCTGGAACCGATCATACCTTGGGGCTGCGGACTAAAAAATTGTCTGAACGCATCGGTCAGACGCCCACCTTCCCCACCGCTCCTTCTGCTACTGACCGAAGCCTCAGCAACTCGTCGTCCAGGACCAGGTGTTTGTAACCTCCCAGTTTCTGGGAACGCGTTGCACAGACCTTTCGGCAAGGCCTCCCTGAGATGTCTCATCCTCTGCTCCCTCTGCGACGGCAAGATAAGGTCCGCAACCTTACCCTTGTACCGTGGATCAAGGAGAGTGGCCAGCCAGTAATGGTCCCTCTCCTTGATCCGAAGAATACGAGGATCCTTCCGCAGGCTTTGCAGGATCAGGGGGGCCATGCAACGTAGGTTAGCTGAGGCATTCGGTCCGGAGTCTTCTGGGTCACTGAGGACGACATGATCGCCAGCCACCTCCTCCCAGCCACGTACAAGTGCACTGGTTTGTTGGGACTGTACATCATCCCTAAAAGACTGCTGCTGCTGATGCTGAGTGCCAGGCTCCACCTCCATGCTCACACAATCCCTCCTCCTCCTCCTCATCCTCTTCCTGTGTGATGGGTGGGACAGAAGGAACACTGTCTGGATAAAGGGGGCCTTGAGAGGCAAGGAAGTCCTCCTCTTCCTGCCTCTGTTATGCCTCAAGTGCCCTGTCCATTATCCCACGCAGCGTATGCTCCAACAGGTGGACAAAAGGTACAGTGTCACTGATGCATGCACTGTTCACCATCCTCGTGGCCTCCTCAAATGGTGACAGGACAGTGCATGCATCCCTGATCATGCTCCACTGGCGTGGGGAAAAAAAGCCAAGCTCCCCTGACCCTGTCCTGGTGCCGTAGTCGCAAAGGTACTCATTGATGGCCCTCTGCTGCGTGTGCAGTCGCTGCAGCATGGTCAACGTTGAGTTCCACCTGGTGGGCATGTCACATATTAGGCGGTTCTTGGGCAGGTTCAACTCCTTTTGCAGTTCAGCCAGCCGAGCACTGGCATTATACGATCGGCGGAAATGCACACAGACTTTCCTGGCCTGCCTCAGGACATCCTGTAAGCCTGGGTACCCGCCCAAGAACCGCTGCAACACCAGGTTGAGGACGTGAGCCATACAGGGCACATGGGTGAGCTTCCCCTGTCGCAGGGCGGAGAGGAGGTTGGTGCCATTGTCAGAAACCACCATTCCTGGCTTAAGCTGGCGTGGCGTCAACCACCTCTCGGCCTGCCCCTGCAGAGCTGCCAGAACCTCTGCCCTAGTGTGGCTCCTGTCCCCCAAACACACCAGCGCAAGCGCGGCATGGCATCTTTTTGCTTGCGTACTCGCGTAGCCCCTTGTACGCCTACGGAGCACTGCTGGTTCCGAGGACAGAGCACTCGAAGAGGCCATGGAGGAAGATGAAGAGGAGGGGGTGGAGGAGAGAGGTGTGTCACAACCAGTAGTAGCATTTTGGAGGCGTGGTGGCGGAACAACCTCCAACACTACTGCACCTTGTCCTGCATCCCTCCCAGCTGCCAATAGAGTGACCCAATGGGCCGTGAAAGACAGATAACGTCCCTGTCCATGCCTGCTGGACCATGAGTCAGCGGTAATATGCACCTTACCGCTGACCGCCCTGTCCAGCGAGGCATGGACTTTGCCTTCCACATGCCAGTAGAGAGACGGAATCGCCTTCCGTGAGAAAAAGTGGCGTTTGGGAACCTGCCACTGAGGAACCGCACATTGAACAAACTCACGGAAGGGGGCCGAGTCTACCAACTGAAAAGGCAGCAGTTGAAGTGCTAGCAATTTAGCCAAGCTAGCATTCAACCGCTGGGCATGTGGATGGCTGGGAGTATACTTCTTTTGACGGTCCAGCAGCTGGGGCAGGGAAATTTGCCTGCTACAATCGGACGTCGGTGTACTGCAAGTACTTGGTTGTGACACACCTAATTCTACACCTTCAGTCCTCTCAGAGCAGCTTTTAGAGAGGACTGAAGATATAGTGGGGATGGAGATCCCAGCTGATGAGGAGCAAGGAGAGGTCCGCTTTGTTCTTTGGTGTGGGTCTTTAATGTGCGCTTGCCAACGAGCTGCATGGCAGGTCGACATATGTCTGGTCATGCTTGTGGTGCCCAAGCAGCTGATGTTTTGGCCACGAGAGATACGCTTGAGACAAATATTGCAAATAGCAGTGGTGCGATCTGATGTACTCGTCTCAAAAAAGGCCCACACCAAAGAACTTTTGTGATAACGTGCAGAGGCAGCGCCCTGCACAGGCGGAGCTCTGCGGTGTGATTCAGTTGGAGTGCTGGCCTCTAGCTGGCCTCCGGAGGGCATCCTGCCTCGTTGGACATGTGCCGCCGCATCCTCCTCCTCCTCCTCCTCCTCTCTCCCTTCAGGCACCCACGTGGAGTCAGTGACCTCATCATCCCCTCCCTCTTCACCACTAGAGCAAACCTGGCAGTAAGCTGCAGCTGGTGGAACATGACTGCCAGATTGCTGTCCTTCAGCATCCCCTCTCTCTGCACGCACACTACTGCCTTCCTCAAGCTGGGTATCATCATCCGAGCCTTAAAATCGTTGGGCATCCTCCTGGAGCATGTACCCAACACTGTGCTCAAACAGTTCGGGGGACTCCTCAGGAGGACATGGTGGGTCTAGGGAAGGGGTGCCTGATGATGCCATTGAGTACGCGTTGGCAGCTGCTCTGCCAGTACCCTGAGCCTGGGTGAGAGAGGATGAGGAGGATGAGGAGGGCTTGGTCATCCATTCTACCAAGCCTTCGGGATGATGCGGCTCAACATGTCCAGCTGCCGAAAACAAAGACAAGCGTGTCCCATGGCCACGTGCTGATGACGATGCACGACCACGTCCACGACCAGCACTGTTGTCTCTAGAAACAGAGCCTGCTTGCCCTGTGTTCTTGCCTCGGGACTGTTTGCCTCTCCTTGGCGGTCTTCCAGCCATTGTAGTGGGTAGTGTATAATGTGCTGGAGTCACACAGCACACACACTAACTCCTGCAGATGGATGCCTTAGATGACAGCAACAGGGCCCTATGGCAGATAGAGGCTGCCTTAGATGACAAGAACTGGGCTGACACACACACACACTAGCTCCTATGTGTGCTGACACACACACACACACACTAGCTCCTATGTGTGCTGACACACACACACACACACTAGCTCCTATGTGTGCTGAGAACACATTATAGCTCCTATGTGTGCTGACAAAAAAATATAGCTCCTATGTGTGCTGACAACACACTATAGCTCCTATGTGTGCTGACACAAACACACTATAGCTCCTATGTGTGCTGACAAAAACATATATCTCCTATGTGTGCTCACAACACACTATAGCTCCTATGTGTGCTGACACAAACACACTATAGCTCCTATGTGTGCTGACACAAACACACTATAGCTCCTATGTGTGCTGACAACACACTATAGCTCCTATGTGTGCTGACAAAAAAATATAGCTCCTATGTGTGCTCACAACACACTATAGCTCCTATGTGTGCTGACACAAACACACTATAGCTCCTATGTGTGCTGACACAAACACACTATAGCTCCTATGTGTGCTGACAACACACTATAGCTCCTATGTGTGCTGACAAAAAAAATTAGCTCCTATGTGTGCTCACAACACACTATAGGTCCTATGTGTGCTGACACAAACACACTATAGCTCCTATGTGTGCTGACGCAAACACACTATAGCTCATATGTGTGCTGACAACACACTATATCTCCTATGTGTGCTGACAAAATATTTTAGCTCCTATGTGTGCTCACAACACACTATAGGTCCTATGTGTGCTGACACAAACACACTATATGTCATATGTGTGCTGACACAAACACACTATAGGTCCTATGTGTGCTGACACAAACACACTATAGCTCCTATGTGTGCTGACAAAATTTTTTAGCTCCTATGTGTGCTCACAACACACTATAGGTCCTATATGTGCTGACACAAACACACTATAGGTCCTATGTGTGCTGACACAAAAACACTATAGCTCCTATGTGTGCTGACAAAAAAATATAGCTCCTATGTGTGCTCACAACACACTATAGCTCCTATGTGTGCTGACACAAACACACTATAGCTCCTTTGTGTGCTGACAACACATTATAGCTCCTATGTGTGCTGACAACACCATATATCTCCTATGTGTGCTGACAAAAAAATTTAGCTCCTATGTGTGCTCACAACACACTATAGGTCCTATGTGTGCTGACACAAACACACTATAGGTCCTATGTGTGCTGACACAGACACATTATAGCTCCTATGTGTGCTGACAAAAAAATTTAGCTCCTATGTGTGCTCACAACACACTATAGGTCCTATGTGTGCTGACGCAAACACACTATAGGTCCTATTTGTGCTGACACAAACACACTATAGGTCCTATGTGTGCTGACACAAACACACTATAGCTCCTATGTGTGCTGACAACACACTATAGCTCCTATGTGTGCTCACAACACACTATAGCTCCTATGTGTGCTGACACAAACACACTATAGGTCCTATGTGTGCTGACACAAACACACTATAGCTCCTATGTGTGCTGACAAAAAAATTTAGCTCCTATGTGTGCTCACAACACACTATAGGTCCTATGTGTGCTGACACAAACACACTATAGGTCCTATGTGTGCTGACACAAACACACTATAGCTCCTATGTGTGCTGACAAAAACATTTAGCTCCTATGTGTGCTCACAACACACTATAGGTCCTATGTGTGCTGACACAAACACACTATAGGTCCTATGTGTGCTGACACAAACACACTATAGCTCCTATGTGTGCTGACACAAACACACTATAGCTCCTATGTGTGCTGACAAATTTTTTTAGCTCCTATGTGTGCTCACAAAACACTATAGGTCCTATGTGTGCTGACACAAACACACTATAGGTCCTATGTGTGCTGACACAAACACACTATAGCTCCTATGTGTGCTGACAAAAAAATTTAGCTCCTATGTGTGCTCACAACACACTATAGGTCCTATGTGTGCTGACACAAACACACTATAGGTCCTATGTGTGCTGACACAAACACAATATGGCTCCTATAAATCCCTGCCTGCCTGGGATGGGACAGAAGGTTGGGACAGAAAGTTGGGGTGCAATGCTGTTCTAACAGCACTGCAATGGGTGCTACTGCAATGCTGTACTAACAGCACGCACACACCAGACTAATCCCCAGCAGCAGATAATGTCACACTCAGCAGTGCAATCAGCAGCAATGATCAGTATTGAATGAATCAGCAATGGTTTAGCAAAGAAGAAATCAATCAGCAGACTGCCTATTCACTCTTCTAAAAGCCGGAACACATGTGCCCTGGGCCGACGGCGTGGCGGCCTTTTATAGAGTGGGGCGTGTACTAAAGCCCCTGAGCTTTAATTGGCTACAGGCGTCCTGCCTGTAGCCAATTATTGCTCTCCTCGCTGCCGGCGCTGTGATTGGCCAAGCATGCGGGGTCACAGTGCATGCTTGGCCAATCATCAGCCAGCAATGCACTGCGCCGGCCGCAATGCATTGCGGGCCGCTCGCATCACACGAATGTGATGCGAACGGCCCAAATAGTTCTGGGCTCGCCGAGCGGGTGAACGCCCGGTGCTCGATTCGAACGCGGGTTCGAATCGAGCACCGGGCCCATCCCTAATTATGAGCATAATCCATTCCAGGAGAATGCTTGTAACGCAAAGCACTCGCATATCAAAGCGAGTTTCCCCATAGAAGTCAATGAAAATGATAATTCGTTTCACATTGACTTCTATTGCATGCAATAGCGCATGTGGCCAGAGTTGGGGGGGCATCGGAGGGACTTGGAAATACTCGGCTACCGCTTGGATGCACTCGGAAAGGCTCGGAAACACTCGGGAACTGAGTATTTTCAAGTGTTTCCGAGTATTTCCGAGCGGCTCCGAATGGAGTGTCACCAGCACCCCCGCACCTCTGGCAAAATGTGGTACTGCACACCACAGAGGCTTGAATCCTGCTCATTTTGCTAGGAAACACTCGCAAACCGAGTCAAGATTTTTTTTGAAATAATAGCTCGTATTTTGAAACACTCGTTAATCGTGTTACTTGCAATCCGAGGTTCCACTGTAAATAATTAAATACATGCTATAATTAAGTAGTGATCACCACGACACAGTATTTATGGAATGTGCACTACAGTAAACAACATGGTTGTTAAGGAGTGGACAGCCACCGCGTCCTTAACAACCAATGAGTCATCCAATGACCCATCATGCTTCTGGTCAGTGACATCATCACCCCTTAGTTATTTAAAAAACAGTTGGCAGAGCTGGCAGATGGTGGGTGCCTTTGTCAGGAGTGGAGTTTTTTTCTTTTTGTTGGGTCGGGGTGGCAGGCTTTTTAAGTATGGGGTGACTAGTGCATATTTAGAGAGTTGGGGAAGATGCCAGAAGAGAGGGAGGGACTGAAGATGTGGGTTAGAAAGTGTAGGATAAAGTCAGGGGGTGACTGCAGTACTTGAGAGGGAACTGGGTCCACTGGACAGGTGGTTAGCTGGGTGTTAGAAGTAAGTTTAGCAACCTTGTCTGTATTAGCAGAGTTAAATAAGGGGACTGCTAATTGTATCTGTGGACATGGGGTGTTAAGTGGGGGGGATATCTGTAGAGTGGAGATTTCATCACAAAATCTTATTTTTTAAGTGATTGGCAATCTCCTGGGCAGTAAGTGAGTTAGTCAGTGGAGACCGGAGTAGAAAGTTAAAGGTAGAGAAGAGTCAATGGGAACTGGGTGAGAATGTGTTAACGAGAGTGTTAAAATAGATCTGCTTGGTAGCGTAGAGGCAAGAATTGTATTTTTAGAGGGCATATTTATGTTGGTTGAAGTGAAACTTATGCCGCGTACACACGTTCGGACTTTGTCCGCCGGACCTAGTCCGGCGAATTGTCCGCTGGACCTAGTCCGGCGGGACTTCCCCACACACGGCCGGACTTCCGAGATTCTTACTTGCCCACACACGCCCGGACTTCTCCGGCGGACAATCCGCTGGACAAAGTCCACGGGACTTTTGAAAATGAACGGACTTGCCCACACGGAGCAGTCCGTTCATTTAGAACGTAACTGCAGGTAGACGGAGCTAGCGAAGGCAGTGAATGCCGCCGCGCTAGCCCCGTCACCCGGCATGGATTTAAAGGGACTCCCCACGCCGTTTTTTATAAAAGGGGGCTCCCAGATTCCGATAAGCCCCCGCCCGCAGACCCCGACAACCAATGGCCAGGGTTGTCGGGAAGAGGCCCTTGTCCTCATCAACATGGGGACAAGGTGCTTTGGGGTGGGGGGGCCGCACGGCCCCCCTTTCCCCAGGGCACCCCCCATGTTGAAGGCATGCGGCCTGGTACGGCTCAGGAGGGGGGGGGGCGCTCGCTCGTCCCCACCCCTTTCCTGGCCTGCCGGGCTGCGTGCTCGGATAAGGGTCTGAGATGGATTTGGGGGGAGTCCCTTTAAATCCATGCCAGGTGACGGGGCTAGCGCGGCGCATTCACTGCCTACGCTAGCTACGTATACCTGAAGTTACGTTCTAAATGAACGGACTTTCTGATGAGCGGCAAGTCCGTTCATTTCAAAAGTCCTACTAACGGCGGGATTGTCCGCCGGACTGCCAGATTGTCCGCCGGACAATTTTAAAACAAAACTTAAAACCTAGTCCGCCGGACTTTTGGCGCCAAAAAGTCCGCCGGCACCCACACACGAGGGGATTGTCCGGTGGACTTGAGTCCAGCGGATAATCCCGCGGGATAGTCCCTTCGTGTGTACGCGGCATTAGCCTTGTTTTTTGAGACTTCTGGAGTCATCAGTTTGGCAGGGTTGTAGGGGTCAGGCCTGATTCTGTGTGTAGTGAGGGGGACAAACTTGTCCAGGGTGGATGACTGGGATCTATTGTAAAGAGCAGTGGCTAGATTGTGGCAGGACAGAGGTGAGATTTTATCATGGATTAACAGAACAGAGAAGGGTTGAAGTGGCAAAGGTTTCTATGGGTAATTGATAGGCGGTTGGAGGGAAAGTTGGTGGAAGACAGGGAGAGAGTGAAACTAATAAGGTGGGGGATCATCAGAGAGAGGAAAAGGATTGTTTGAGAGGTTGCACGGGTGCATGGGTAGTTGAATACAAGATTGAGAATGTTGCCGAGTGAGTAGAAGTATGTACCCATTGCTTCAGGTCAAATGAGGAGGTTGGACTAAGAAGTTTAGAAATAGCAGGAGTGTTAATATTAACAAGATGTGGTCACCAAAAATTATAGTGGGAATTTCAGAATAGAGAAAGTGGGGTAGCCAGGCAGAGAAGTCAAGGAAAGTTGATACCGGTCCAGTGGGCTGGTAGATCACAGCAGATCTTCAGGAAATTGGAGAAAATAGACAATATACTGTGAGCTTGAAATGATGAGAGGGACAGAGAATGAGGAGAGCAATGATCCAATTAGCTCCAGTGATGGAAAGAAAAAACATCCTGATCCCTCGGGAGGCAATCAGATATTCCCTGGATCAACCATTCCTGGTGTTATTACCTACGATGTTAGTATTCAGTGACTTTTTTGCATTTATGAATGCATCCAGATCTTTAATAAAAACAATCTACTGAGCTAGCCAGAACTAGTTCTTGGGAAGTCCATTTCACATTTTACCAATTCTTACTGTGAAAAGGACCCTGTGTGTGAAGGTTACATGTCTTTTCCTCCAGATGTAAAGAGTGCCTCCTTGTCCTCTGTAATGACCTTAAAGTGAATAACTCCAAGTTCACTACATGGACCATCTTTGTATTTTTACATGTTGATCATATCCCCCCCTTAATCACCTCTTGTCCACAGAGAATAAATTAAGTTCAGCCAATCTTTGGTCTTTCAAGTATCTTACTGATTCTAGAAGTTAACCTAACCAGTCTGTAGTTACTTTGTAAAGACTTCGATCCCTTTTTAAATATAGCATTACATTAAAGTGGACCTTTAGTCATTTTGTCATCTTTCCATCTATTAAATCATCTGTCCTTGTTGTTTTAACTTTGGATAGTAAAACCTTTTTTTTTTTTTGCCAGTAATAACCTTACAGAGCCCACTTTCTGTTTCTTGTCTGGTAAAAAGCCTAGGCTTATGACATCATGTACAGCTCTCTCTCTCTCACTCTTGTGAGAGTTTGCCAGGAAGGGAGGGGGGATGAGTCATAAGAGGGCCAATGAGAGCTGCAGAGCTGGAGTTGTGTGTCTGTGTAAATCCAGGAAGTGAACAGGTAGCAGCTTCAGCTGCCCACAGTTAAAATGGTTGCAGGCAGACTCAGTGGATGGAGATTTCTGCAACTTATTTGGTAAGTACAGAATCACAGTATATATAAAATAATATTAAAAGTGGTTGGAGGGAAGCTTCAGAATGGCAAAGATATTTTTATTACAAATTATGTGAGCAGACTGCAGTTCCTCTTTAAACAATACCAATTAAATCATAGTTTTTTCATGCACCAAAGCTTCCGACTCTCCTATTTTGCTTGGCAGACTTCTGGCATTGGTGAACAAACACTTTTCATTGTTCACTGTTGAATTTTGTACTTATGTTTTGCATATATTTTTTGAGTAGTACAAACAGTACTATATTTGCCATTGATTGTTTGTAACATGGGAAACTCCTTATCACATGAAATCGACCCCATCTGCCCCATTTTACCCTCTATTAGGGTCTAACCCTTGTCTAACTTGTCTGACCCTTGAAAGAAGAAGCTGGGGATAAAGAGAGAAAGGGCTTGTATATAATGGGATACATGGGACACATTAGCCTGGTAATTGTATTGTCTATTTTAATAATTGTTAAACATATTATTTTTTGTCTAAGTTGCAATTTCTTCTTTTAGATGGGCAGATGTTAGACCAACAACTACTTTTTGATGTCTGCATTTAGTTTTCTTCTCCAGAGTTCTTACTTTAGTTGGCCAACAATTAATTTAAAAATTAACTAAGAAATGAGAGAGACTGTTGGCTCATGATACCAATGTTACTTTTTGCGAGTTTGTACAAGGAAAAGAATCCTTTTTTGTGCCAAATGTATTGCCTCAAATCCACTCGCTGGACAGTGAATCAGAAATATCTCATTGCTGATGTATTGCCCACTGGCAACAAAGCCATGTAAACTGGCTGCTATTGTAGCTAGAAGTCAGATTTCTAGTGGAATTTCAGTGCAATAATTTCTACACATGCTAGGAGGTGCTGTCCCCATGCCTAACTTCCCATCATGTATGACCCACCTGGACACCTGGAACATCTATGGTGGGTGTCAACTGGTGGGTGTCAACTGGGATAGCTGGGGAACATAGTAAACTTCCATTTGTTGATTGTCCCTGCATTAAATGAAGCTAGAAACAGTTTGTCAATTCCAGTTTCAAGAGCTTTCCTTTCCCTACTGCTGCCACAGCAGTTGGGAAAGGAAAGCTCTTGAAAGAAGGGAAGGGAAGAAGCTAATGAAGCACAAATATGTACTTTTTTTTTTTATTCTTTATTTGCAAAGGAACAAGATGGAAATATACATTGGTACAAAGATCACATTTATTTTGTTTATGCTGTAAATACAATGCAACTGGCAAATTATGTGAACCAGACAACAAGGTACAACTGTTTGTAAAAACCTATGTATGCATGACCTGGGTGACCGACCTCGAGATTATGAAGCTCGCTGTATCCCGTTAAAGATTAAACTTCCAATTTTATTCTTAAGTAAAAGGGGGAGGGGTGCAACCTATGGGTCATCAGCCCTAAAGAGAAACTTAAGGATAATACTAAGTAGAATGAGAAAAAGAGAGAGAAAGAAGAAGAGCGGGTGAAAAGAAGGAAAAAGAAAAAAAAAAAAAGGGGGGGACGGGAAGGAGGAAGGGGGATTGGAAGGGAGAGAATAGAAGTCCCTCCATCAGTATCTCAGCAATCATCCCCGGGTTTCTCTAACCATTAGGTACTTATGCCATCAGCCTTGCATATTCCTCCGAATAGAAGAATTCAAGCCAATAGAACCACTTCTCACAGAACTTTCCCCTGTCGGTTGCCAACAAGTCCTCCATTTTGTTGATATCAGCTACTTTCCTCAACCAGGCAGCCACTCTGTCCGCTTCCAAAAAAGGGGGATCCAACTTTTTGCTGCTGTGACCAGTAGGGGTAGGATCTATTTCCTGTAGGCCTTGCTCGGTATTTCATTGTGGTGTAGTAGAAAGAACTTGGGAGTCCTGGGCAGCTCCTGATCCGTGAACTTCTGTGTAATGCAATGGACCTCTGTCCAGAAGGGGGTCAGGCACCTACAAGACAGAAGATGTGTAGAAGAGTGCCCGATTCCTTCCCACATCTCCAAATAGGTCTGAATTCTGAGGGAACATCCGGTGTAACCGGACTGGAGTGTAGTACCACTGTGGCAATATTTTAAACCCTGCCTCCTGCTGGTTGGCACACAACAATGTTTTATACATGAAGAGATTTATTCTCTCCACCTGTCTCTCGGTTAGCTGTACTCCCAGATCACGTTCCCACTTGGCTATATAGGGAGGTGTGATAAGAAGTTGGTATGTTAACAAGATTGTATGACGCACTGGCTCTTACTCCATGCATAGAAGCTCAAAAGATGTCAGGGCTCTCTCAAAGAGCCCTGGGGGGGCTGCAATTTAATGAAGTGGGCCAATTGGAGCTTCTGAGAAAAGGAGAGGTTCACTAAGAGAGGGTCTTCCATGAAGCTTTCCCTGGACATCCACTTTCCATTCCTGGTGAAGTGGCGGAGTTGACATCTGTCACTTCCTTTAAGTTCTTGAAATCTGGGATCACTGAGTCCCAGGCTGAAATCAGGATTCCCAATTACTGGGGTAAGCGGTGAGGGGATGGGCGCGATCGGGTGCTCGCAAAAGGATTTTTGGGCTATCCGCCATGTTTCCCCTACCGTAGTATGGTTTATTGCATGATTCGGTAGGTTCTTCTGGCACCAAGGCAGCACATCTAACTCCGTTCCCGCCAGGAGCTGCTCTATTTGGATCCATTGCTTTAGTGCCCCATGGCGACACCAGTCAATGATTCTCGTCATGTGGCAGGCCGCATGATACAAACTCACATCTGGGAGGGCCATTCCCCCAAGCATTTTTGGTAGGCGTAAGATTGACTAAGCCAGCCGCAGGGGTTTCTGGGCCCAAATTAATGAGACTAATGCTCGGTTCGCTGTTCTAAGAAAAGCATTTGGAATCCTAACAGGGAGGGTGTGCAGGTGATACAATAGGCTGGGCATAATGTTAATTTTTATTATGCTGCATCGCCCAAACCAGGAGAAAATGCCCTTTGCCACTTCCGTATGTCTTTTTGATGTCCGTCAACTGGGGGGGGGGGGGGGGGATTGAGGGGGAACATATCCTCCATCTTACTTGGCAGGCGGATGCCCAAGTATTTGATGTAGGAACTCGCCCATCTAAAGGGGAAATCTTTTTCCCCTTTAAATGGTTGTCCATAGAGGTCGGGATGGAGACATTTAAAGCATCCGATTTCTGGAAATTGACCTTGAAAAAGGACATCGTCTGTATTTCTTCAGTTCTGACATCAGGTTAGGTATGGAAACCAAAGGATTGGATACGAAAAAAAGTAAGTCATCAGCAAAGACTGCTATTTTAGGAGACAGGGTGTCACTTAGAGGAAGTCCCGATATGTTCACAAATATGTACTTGATTAGTTGCAATGGGGCAAAAAGGTGACACTAGGGGTCTAATAGTTTCCATTTCCATAGTTCGCATTTTCATTTTGCTAACACATATGAGGTATTCAGCTGGAGGGAGAGCAATCATTTTAGGGCCAATATTTACAGTTTAATATGCATGCAAAACACAAAAACAGCTCTGGCCATGAAATGGTTAATAGACCAAGCTTCCCAGCAAAAGGGGCAAAACACTGGCAGAAGTACTTAGAATGGTTAGGTTTTATTAATTTATCCAAAACCTTTATCGCCCCCCCAAAATGTTGCTTAAAAAGTGTTAGCTAGAGCTTGGCTTTAATTCATTGAGGCTGGGTTCACAATATTGCGAAGAATCGGGTGCGGAATTCCCCGCATCCAATTCACATAGCAGGAGATTGTGACCAGCTCTCTATGGAGCCAGTTCACACTAGACATGTGCGATTAGTTTCATACGAATTCGTAATTTGTACGAATTTTTCGAAATTCTTACGAATTTACGAATCCATAGTACGAATTTATTTGAATACGAATTCCGTACGGAATACGAAATATTGCCTTCCCTTCAGGTCTGGGATGGATTTTAAGGGGAACCCCGGCCAAAAAAAAAAAAAAAAATGGCATGGGGCCCCCTCAAAATCCATACCAGACCCTTATCCGAACACGCAACCTGGCAGGCCGCAGGAAAAGAGGGGGGGACTGGACCGTACCAGGCCACATGCCCTCAACATTGGGAGGGTGCTTTGGGGTCCCCCCAAAGCACCTTGTCCCCATGTTGATGAGGACAAGGCCATTGGTTGTGGGGGTCTGCGGGCGGGGGGCTTATTGGAATCTGGAACCCCCTTTAACAAGGGGACCCCCAGATCCTGCCCCCCCCCCCGTGTGAAATGGTAAGAGGGTAAAAGTACCCCTACCATTTCACCAAAAAAGGTGACAAAAATGGTAAAAATGACAGGAGACGGTCTTTGACAATTCCTTTATTAAAATCTTCTTTCTTCTGGTCTTCCTTCTTCCTTTCTTCATCCTTCGGTTTCTTCATCTTCTCCTTCCGGCATCTTCTTTCATCTTCTTCTTCCATCTTCTTCTTCCTCCTATCCGCTTCTTCTTGCTCTGGTCTTCTCGTCCGGCATCTTCTTCCATGGCGTCGGCGTCTCTTCTCTGGCCGCTCCTCGCAATGGGCGGCTCCCGCTGTGTGAGTTCGCTGCGTCTGACAGGTCTTTTATAACCTCATGACGTCACTGTGCGTCAGAGGGGGGCGGGGTCACCAGATGGCCCTGCCCTCCGTTATAAAATAACTGTCAGCCGGAGCGAAGCCTCACACAGGGAGAGCCTCCCATTGCGAGGAGCTGCCAGAGAAGAGACGCCAACGCCATGGAAGAAGATGCCAGACGAGAAGGACGAGAAGACCAGAGCAAGAAGAAGCGGATCGGAGGAAGAAGAAGATGGAAGAAGATGGAAGAAGATGCCGGAAGGAGAAGATGAAGAAACCGAAGGATGAAGAAAGGAAGAAGGAAGAGCAGAAATAAGAAGATTTTAATAAAGAAATTGTCAAAGACCGTCTCCTGTCTTTTTTACCATTTTTGACACTTTTTTGGTGAAATGGTAGGGGTACTTTTGTACCCCCTTACCATTTCACACAGGGGGGGGGCGGGATCTGGGGGTCCCCTTGTTAAAGGGGGCTTCCAGATTTTGATAAGCCCCCCGCCCGCAGACCCCCACAACCAATGGCCAGGTTTGTGGGGATGAGGCCCTTGTCCTCATCAACATGGGGACAAGGTGCTTTGGGGGGACCCCTATCAGGAGAGTACTTACCGAGGCCGAAGTGCCGAGAGTGGTTCACCCTTGCAACTGAGCGCAGTCCGCCCCCTGGAGGTGAGACAGGGGGTGAATGGCACAAAGAGGCACAGGCTACCCAACCGGAAGATGAGGACTGAAGTAGGAGCCAGGTGCTGGGATCAGGAATCCGTAGAGAAGCTTCCAGGATACAGGTGCAGGTACAGGTCTGTAGACAGGTAAATCCGGGTCACTAGCAGAGGTTCAGGGCAGGAGACAGTAGACAAATCCGGGTCACAAGCAAGGTTCAAGAGGGCCAGAGGCAGCAAACGGGTAGTCCAGTAAACAGTCCAGGGGTCAAAGAGCAGGAGAAGGCAGCAAGGTCAAAAAGGCAGATCCGAGGTCAAGCAGGCAGTCAATCAATCAGGATACAGGAAACAGGAACAGAGCTCAAGCAGGAAGCTGAAGGCAAGCCAGCGCTGGACTGATCTGAACCACTTCCTTAAATAGGACCTGTAAGTGGTCATGTGACGCTGTCACGCACTGGAACGCTCAAGCGTGCGCTAGTGCGCATGCGCGTGCGTCGGAGCGCCGAGCCGCGAATGCGCATGCGCCGGAGCGCCGTCCCGTTGCGCGTGCGCACAGGCACCCGGCGCACCGTGTTAACCTGCCTGTTCTCCTGACAGTGCCCTCCCCCGAGGGGCGGCCTCCGGACGCCCAAACTAGCCATCAGCTCTGGATGCTCGGTGTGGAAGGCCCGAATTAAACGTGGGGCATGCAGATTTCCTGAGGGCTCCCATGAGTTTTCTTCCGTGGGGTAACCCTCCCACTTGACCAAGTACTGGAGTTGCCTCCCCCTCTTCCTGCAACTCAAGATCTTCTCTACCACGAATTCCGTCTCGCCATCCACCAGAACTGGTGGAGGTGGGGGTTCAATCCTGCCCGGGAAAGGACTAGGAGTAACAGGCTTCAGGAGGGAAGCGTGGAAGACAGGGTGTATCCTGTACGAATCCGGCAGAGCAAGTTCAAAAGCCACAGGATTGATTTTCCGTTTTATTTTGAAAGGGCCGATGAATTTAGGTCCTAATTTCCGTGTGGGGACAGCTAACTTGAGGTTCACTGAGGATAACCATACTTCGTCTCCTATTTCAAAATCCGGGTTCTCCTTTCTTCCCCGATTAAAGTATCTTTCATACCCCTCCTGGGCTTTTTGCATGGCTTCTTGTATTTTTTGGAAGTTCTGTTGAAGGGACCGTACTCGGTCCTGGACAGCCGGAACGGCAATTTCAGGAAGGAACCCTGGTAGGAAGGAAGGATGGAATCCGTAGTTGGCCCAAAAGGGCGTTTGATTGGTGGCGGTATGGACCGCGTTGTTATAAGCAAATTCTGCAAATGGTAGAAGACTGGACCATTCGTCCTGGGAATCTGAGCAAAAGCAACGAAGATACTGCTCCAATGACTGATTCGTCCTCTCTGTTTGACCGTTACTTTGAGGATGATAGGCCGAAGAGAGGCATATTTTAATCTCCAGGGTCTTGCATAACTCTTGCCAGAACTTAGAAGTGAACTGGGGACCCCTATCCGAGGTAATAGTTGCAGGTAAACCGTGGAGTCGGACAATCTCTTTGAGAAAGATATCGGCTGTAGCAGAAGCAGACGGGGTGCCGGTAATTGGAAGAAAATGTGCCATTTTTGACAGTCGGTCTACTACGACCATTATTGTAGTGAATCCCTCTGAGGAAGGTAGTTCCACGATAAAGTCCATTGCTATCTCCGCCCATGGACGCTCAGGGATGGACAAGGGTCTCAGCAGGCCCCAGGCTTTAGAGTTGGTCCCCTTGTTCCGTTGACAAACTACACAAGATGACACATAATCCCGACAGTCTTGTCTCCACCCAGGCCACCAAAAGGAACGAGAAACTAGCTCTGTTGTTTTACGAACCCCAAAATGTCCTGCAAGTTTGAGATCATGCAGAGTCTTGAGTGTCAAGGGTCTTACTTCAGTAGGAACAAATACCTTTCCCTGGAACCAGTGTAATCCGTCATGCATCTCCATTGGAGGAGTTCCTTGATTTGAAGGTTGCCCAGATGCTGCCTTAATAGCGGGAATCAGATCAGGTTGCAAAATTAGAGAGAGAAAATTCTGTGATGGAAGAATGGTACTGGGTTCAGTTTCTTGGGGTGTTTCATGGAACATCCTGGAGAGAGCGTCTGCCTTCCCATTTTTCGAGCCGGGTCTGTACGAGATATGGAAATTAAACCTAGCAAAGAAAAGAGCCCATCGGGCCTGCCTAGGCTTTAGGCGTTTGGCTGTCCTGAGGTATTCCAAATTTCGGTGGTCGGTCCAAATCATAATTGGATGAGAAGCCCCTTCCAGGAGGTACCTCCACTCCTCCAAGGCAAACTTGATGGCCAGTAATTCTCTATCTCCCACATCGTAGTTCCTCTCTGGAGGACTTAACTTCCGGGATGCGAAAGCCACAGGATGTAGAAGAGCCTTGGGACCTAGTCTTTGGGACAGGATAGCTCCCGTCGCCGTTTCTGATGCATCCACCTCCAGCACAAAGGGTAAGGCTGGATTTGCATGCATCAGGATGGGAGCTGACGAAAACAACTTTTTTAATGTGTCGAAGGCCCCTTGAGCCTCCGGGGACCAATGGAATTGGGTGCCTTGATGAGTCAATTTGGTGATGGGTGCCACTATGGAAGAAAAGCCAACAATGAATCTTCGGTAGAAGTTTGCGAAACCGATGAATCGCTGTACCCCTTTCTTGTTTACCGGAGCGGGCCATTCTAGTATGGCTTTAACTTTTTGTGGGTCCATGGAGACCCCATTTGTAGAAATGATGAACCCCAGGAACTGCACTGTAGTTTTCTCGAATTCGCACTTCTCAGCTTTGAGGTACAAACTGTGACTCCGAAGAATGGAAAGAACTTGTTTCACGTGCACTTGGTGAAGTTCCGGGGTGTCTGAGAAGATAAGGATGTCGTCCAAATATACGACAAGAAAGTCATCGAGATGTTTGCGGAAAATATCATTGACCAGGTGCTGGAAAGTTGCTGGTGCGTTACAGAGCCCAAAGGGCATCACCAAGTATTCATAGTGCCCGAATCTGGATCTAAAAGCAGTTTTCCATTCGTCTCCTGCCCTAATTCGGATAAGATTATAGGCCCCACGAAGATCCAACTTGGAGAAGATTCGGGCAGATCTGAAACGCTGGAAAAGTTCTGGGATTAGTGGCAGGGGATACCGGTTTTTAATTGTGATTTTATTTAATTCCCTGTAATCGATGCAAGGCCTCAGGGAGCCATCCCTCTTTCCTACGAAAAAGATGCCAGCTCCAGCTGGTGATGAGGAAGGGCGAATGAACCCCTTTTCCAGATTCTCATCAATGTAGGCCTTGAGGACCTTTAATTCTACTTCGGACAGAGGAAAGATACGACCAAAAGGGATCGCTGATCCAGGGAGTAGGTCGATGGGACAATCATATGCCCGATGGGGCGGCAGACAGTTCGCTTGTTGTTTGTCGAACACATCTCGGAACTCTAGGTAAACTGGGGGTACATGAAGAAGGCTCTCGGGAACCGAAGAAATGGTGGAGCAGGAAACGGAAGCCTGAATGAAGCAATGCTGAGTGCAGTGAGGAGATGAGAAGGAGACTTCTTTCCTCCCCCAGTTGATCTGTGGTTCGTGGATTTGAAGCCATGGAAGTCCCAAGATGACGGGGAACATAGGAGATGGGATGATGTCGAACTGAATGAGTTCCTGATGGCCAGAGTCAGTGGTGACCCGGATGGGTTGGGTTTCATGGGTGATAAGTCCTGAACGGGGAAGAGAACCATCAGCCAAGTGTACCTGCAAGTTTTGTTTCTTCAGGACCAGAGGTAAGTGTAATTTGGACGCTAATGTGGCGTCAAGGAAGCAGCTGCAGGCACCGGAATCAACGATTGCTGATAGTCGGATCTCCTCTCCCGACAGCTGTAAGGAGACAAAGAGAGCGACATAAGTCTGGGAGAACCCAGAAGACTGATAGTTCATCAGACACTGACGGTAGGACTTACTCGGTCTTATAGGACAGGTACTGAGGAAATGTCCAGAAGCCCCACAATACAGGCAGAGATTCGCCCGTCGCCTACGGAGCCGTTCTTCAGCCGTGAGGGGGGCCCGGACCAACCCCAACTGCATAGGTTCCGCCTCCTGGTTGGCCACGGCTGAAGCCGCAGTGGCGGGTGGAGGCAAGGTAGGTCTGGTGAAAGTCCAGTTGGAGCGGGGGGACTGGAAGCGTTCGGAACGCCTCTCCCGCATGCGCCGGTCCAATTTGGTGGCAGCTTGAATCAGGTCCTCCAGCGTGTCGGGGGTTTCGGATCTTGCCAGTTCATCCTTTAAAACTTCGGATAACCCCTGGCGGTACTGGTATTTGAGGGCCGGTTCGTTCCAACCGGTGTCAGCTGACCACTTTCGAAACTCTACGGTGTAGTCCTCCACCGGTCTGCGACCCTGAAGTAGGTTATGTAAAGTAGCTTCAGCTGTGGCCCCACGTTGCGGATCATCATAAAGTTGTGCCATACTTTCAAAAAAAGTCTCTACCGCATTCAATGCGGGGTTCCTCTGCTCCATCAAACTATGGGCCCATGCCTGGGGTTCCTCGGCCAGGAGCGAAATGATGAAGCCCACCTTTACAACTTCTGACGAAAAAGTCCTAGGTTGAAGAGCCAAGTAGAGGGAGCAAGCATTCTTGAAGGCCCGGAACTTCTTACGGTCACCCGTAAAGCGTTCAGGGGTAGGGACCCTGGGTTCGGGTGAGGCCATGATTACAGTAGGATTAGCTGATCCAGGAGGAGCGGAGATTCCGCTGGAAGCTGAGGGGGCTGCCAAAGTAGGTGCAGCTAACCCAGAAAGATGCTGCAGGCGACTGTCCACTTGAGTGTACCCTTCTTGCAATTTTTGTACGGCTTCAGTTAAAGCTGAGACTTGTTGGCACAAAGCCTCAAGGGGTGAACGCACTCTGTCGGCCTCAGACATGGCTGGCTTGTACTATCAGGAGAGTACTTACCGAGGCCGAAGTGCCGAGAGTGGTTCACCCTTGCAACTGAGCGCAGTCCGCCCCCTGGAGGTGAGACAGGGGGTGAATGGCACAAAGAGGCACAGGCTACCCAACCGGAAGATGAGGACTGAAGTAGGAGCCAGGTGCTGGGATCAGGAATCCGTAGAGAAGCTTCCAGGATACAGGTGCAGGTACAGGTCGGTAGACAGGTAAATCCGGGTCACTAGCAGAGGTTCAGGGCAGGAGACAGTAGACAAATCCGGGTCACAAGCAAGGTTCAAGAGGGCCAGAGGCAGCAAACGGGTAGTCCAGTAAACAGTCCAGGGGTCAAAGAGCAGGAGAAGGCAGCAAGGTCAAAAAGGCAGATCCGAGGTCAAGCAGGCAGTCAATCAATCAGGATACAGGAAACAGGAACAGAGCTCAAGCAGGAAGCTGAAGGCAAGCCAGCGCTGGACTGATCTGAACCACTTCCTTAAATAGGACCTGTAAGTGGTCATGTGACGCTGTCACGCACTGGAACGCTCAAGCGTGCGCTAGTGCGCATGCGCGTGCGTCGGAGCGCCGAGCCGCGAATGCGCATGCGCCGGAGCGCCGTCCCGTTGCGCGTGCGCACAGGCACCCGGCGCACCGTGTTAACCTGCCTGTTCTCCTGACAACCCCAAAGCACCCTCCCAATGTTGAGGGCATGTGGCCTGGTACGGTCCAGTCCCCCCTCTTTTCCTGTGGCCTGCCAGGTTGCGTGCTCGGATAAGGGTCTGGTATGGATTTTGAGGGGGACCCCACGCCATTTTTTGTCTGGGGTTCCCCTTAAAATACATCCCAGACCTGAAGGGTCTGGTATGGATATTTAGGGGGGACCCCACGCCATTTTTTTTTTTTGGGCTGGGGTTCCCCTTAATATCAATACCAGACCTGAAGGGCCTGGTTATTGAATTTGGGGGACCCCCACGTTTTTTTTTTTTTTTTTTTTTTAATTAATGAATGACTGTTCTCTGTGTTACAGAGCCGACAATTCATTAGCCGCGAGTGATTTTAAATAGCTTTTTTTCCTGCAAAAATGACACTTTGTGCAGGAACAGTTCTCGATATTACACATACTGAATCTCAAATTCATTAGAATCATTCGTTATATCCGCTATAATAATTTCTTTCGTATTAGTTGAAATTCGATATTTGTAGTTGGATTCAAATTGTTCTCTGTGTTACGGGAACCGGCAATTTATTAGCCGCGTTAACGTTTCGTAACGATTCGTAACTTTACTAACGATTCGTAACGATTCGAAAAAAAATTAACGATTCGTACGAAATTCGTACGAATTCGAACGGAATTTCGTACACGAATTACGATTTTTTTTATATACGGAACGAAACGAAACAAATTTTTTGACAGTTCCCATGTCTGGTTCACACATCTCCGGAGCAGCTCCGGTGTGAATTGCACAGGAGTCCTGTGCGTCTTTTGTTCCATTTCAGGTCTGAATTCAGCCAAAAATTTGTGCTGAAATCGGACCTGAGCCGGTGAATGGAGATGCACCGGACCCCCTGCTGTGAGCTGCTGCGTGCTCTAGTGTGAACCCAGCCTCAAGTTACTCAAGTCCATTTAAATTCGCTAGTGCATCTATCACTACCCTCTCCATAGGTTGACAATGCTGCTGTCCAAAGGTTGCTCCATTGCCCTTCATAGTCATAGAGTCGAGCTTCCCTAAGACAGTAGGTGTGTTACTGGCTCCATCATCATTTGAAAATAAAAGGAAAAAAAAGTCTAAAAAATTTGGCTGTTACATTTAAGGATCGCTCCAATATATTCATAGTATGTTTTTTGGTTTAGATATGCTTTAACCAATTGGTTTTGACCGCGGCACGTTTAAAATGCCATTGCAATTAATTTAAGAAAAGAATAATTGCTAATACAGCATACTGTTTTGATAAATGCCCTCTATTCATTGTAGTAAGTAAACAAACTGATTAAATGTGAGTGTAGGCTGAAATTATACACATCTTGATGAATTGTAATTCAAAAATATCAAGGACATGCTTGAAAATGAGTGCCTATTTAATGTATGTCTTCCTGCTAAAAAATAATATAAACACATGTCATTGAAGCTTTCCGTTAATTAGTTCAATGAGGCATAGTGCTATATCCAGATAGGAAGAGACCATCCACGAGTGTATAATTGTTACCAGCTTCACTTTCTCTGTTTGCCTGTAAAGTTGGAAATATTTCCACATTTCCATATGTGCCCAAGCTTCAAAACACAACTAAAATTGCTTAAAAAACACCCACCGGATGTTTTTAAAATTGGCAACTAGCTGACGTGTTTCGAATTTAGCTTGCCAAAATATTTTTTCATCCAAAATGAATAGTTTGTTTTGGCCCCAGTGCCTTGAAAACAAAAGGGCTCCATAATGTTATGCTTTGCCAGTGCTACACAGAAATACATAAAAAGGCACACGAAGGCCACTTTGTTTTATTAGTTTGGCTAACAAAGTGGATGGGTAAAATGTATGTGGAATTTGGATATTCTGTTAATACTTAACTTAAATTATTCTGTGCATGTCTATTTTTTGCATCTCCGTGGATTATGCTTAGCAGAAACAGTACTTTCCTCCTATTTTTTTTAGCCTGTAACATCTCCAAGATCTTCTGGCTGATAATACTTGATAATACTTGGACCATTTAAAACAGAGGTGGACTGTGGGGAGTTTCCCACCCCTGGTCTACAATCAAAAGAATGACCAAACTATTTACTATTATTCCACAGAGGCTGGTGCTTGAAAATATGTACAAATGTGTGAGTAGATTGCTAATCACCATCAATGTAGAAACAGAAATGTGTGTACTAAACTGTAAGTTACAGCTTATTGATAATATTTGTCTTAACTATTGTATTGCTTTAATTTGTAATATTTGTTAAAACAGATAAAAACACAATCTCATACAGGTATTGTGCTAATGCCCCTGGGTTCCTCTGAAATGGTCAATTTACCCAGTTGTGGACATTGGACACACTACACTTGCCCCCCTAAAATTTATGCAGGCATGTGTAGTACTTCCTATCCTTCTGCTCTGCTGCTGTTTCACCTTCATATTTGCTATCAATTCTTAGCTGTCAAAATGACAGCCGGGAGTTGCTGTGTAAATACAGCAGCTGTAAAACCTGCTTCTATCAAAAAAAAGACCATCTGGAACAGTTTATAATTACTTTTTGGATGTCAAATGAAGAGAGCTGCATATGATTTCAGTTAAAGGGTAACTCCACTTTTGTGGGAAAAAAAAATGCAAATTAAAAAAAATACCGGTAATATAATATATACAATTGCGACTCAAGTCATATTGTATTTTATTTATTTATTTTTACATATGTATTTCAGGTACTTATATAGCGCCGTCAATTTATGTAGCACCTTACATAAACATTGTACATTTATATCAGTATGTGAATGTTATTAAAAATTACCTTTCCTTTTAAATCTGCATCTCTGTAAATTTTTGTACAACGCAATGCAAAATAGCTATCTGAAGGTGTTCTGTACACAGTATGTGTACAGAAACATCATTACCTGCTTGTGGGATTGGCTTATTGATTTTCCCAGAAATCTACACTAAGATACAAGTAAGATATCAGGCATCAAAAATTTCATTTTTGGTTAGATACTCGATACTTAGATTCACGGCTAAAGGGATACAGACCCTGCAATTCTCCTCATTAGGTGCAGCAGCTAATTGATAATTATGAAATTACTACCATTAGATTCACTTTCCCACATGGACATAGACAAACACACAGGGATTCTTCAGAATAACAAAAGGTAGTTTGCTAAAATCCATGTACATAGATTACTCCGAGGGGCAGATTTTTTTCTCAACAAAAGTTACTCTTTAAAGCAACCTGATAAGTAAAATGGGTTTATTTAACCCATTATTAACCCTAGGTTTACCCTAATCAGTCCGAAATGACTCTTTCTTCCCCTGCCTAGATGCCAGTGTCAAGTGAGGGAAATGTATGAGTCACCTGCTTCCTCTAACCCCTGGGGGCCACAAAGGAGATTATATATATATATATATATATATATATATATATCCAAATCACCAGGGGTGGCATATTAAACTGGAACGCAGGTCACAATTGGCCTGTGGGCCAGATTTTGGACATGCATGGGTTAGAGGCAGCAGGTGACTCCTACATTGCCCTCGCTTGACACTGGGATCTAGGCAGAGACTGGGTATATGAAAGAATAGGGGAACAAAGCTATCACCCATTGAGACTGCTATGTCTTCCCTACACAGCCCTGGATGGGAATGCTACTGAGGCTTGCTGAAGGAATTTCTGGAGTGGGGGTATGGGGCTCTGGACATCTAACATTATATGTTAGAATTCGAGCAAGAGGAAAATCTAGGAGTTAGGGTCAGGTTCACTATTAAATATAGGTTTCTGGTCAGGGATGCTTGAGAACACTATTTATAACTCGTTCCCTCTACCAAAAGCCCTGTACTATGAACTATTGCACCAGTTGTTCATCAATGAGGAATAACACACCAGATATAACCATGCAACAGCAGACAATGCAACTTCTATGGCTCCCACTAATGCAGAAGGCCCAAAGCTACAATATCTGACAAATAAATCACTTTGTTTATTACAGTACTATACATTGGTGTAGTTTCCTTTATTATTTCTAGGTCCCCCCGACTCAACTTAGATGGGTAGACGAAATAACATATCTAGGCATTAAAGTGACAGCAGACATAAGGCAATACATGGCCCGCAACCTCCAACCCCTGATGCAACAAACTATGGCCAAATTATAATACAAGGGTGGAAGGGTCTGCTGGGAAAACTTTGTCCTGGGCTGGGAGACCCCCGAGGGGTGGCGAAAACAGCTAATATACCTCCCCCTTTCGGCGGCGGGTTGGCTCTCCCGAATTTCCAAAATGTACTACTGGGCTGCTGTATTGGTAACAGTCAGGTGGTGGTTCTCACCAGCCCAGACAAAACCCAGCGGTTAGATTGGGAAGCTGCTATCTTGGGCTCCTACGCCGCACTTAGTAACCTACCATTTAGGGGGTAAACGAGCAGACCCTGCTGTCACCACCCCCATGAAGACCCACCATACAGGCGTGGCAAGACGCCAGGAGGATTTACCGTAAGGCCTATCATGAGTCCCCCAAACACACCCTTATGGGGCAACCCCCTGCTGCTCACTTTTCACTCACTACTAATCCTTCGGAATGGGCAGGGAAGGGAATACTTACCTTGAAACACATAACCAAACGGGGTACAATCGCCTCCTTCCCAGGATCTGAGGCTCCGCACGGCGCTTCCGCTGGCCTGGGCCTTTAGATACTGGCCAGCTTCGACACGCTTACAAATCGCAGTTTCCCCGACCTATAACACTGGAAATGGGACTCGACTGAACGTCTCCTGACCTCTAGCACTATGGGCCGACCCTTGTCACTCCCTCTACCTATACTGACAGTGGCTCATGATGCCAAGCTGACCAAATCATTTGATAAATGGAATGATGACTTGCCTATCCTGGATGACGGAAATATGGGAAGAATGCCTCCCCACTTTATTCCCGACAATGATAGCTTCACGTGATAGGTTCATACAATTAAAATTCCTACATAGGGCTTACTATACTCCGCAAAGGCTGGCCAGGATAATTCCCACAGCGTGATCCGTTTTGTCCCAGATGCGGGCGGAGGTGGGTTCATTTCTTCACATGGTCTGGGTGTGCAGAACAAGAATTTAAAATGTACTCATACATGGACGGTGTCAGTAGCGCGGTGGATCATGTCAGTAGGGCACTGGGGGATTTGGGGAAATATCATGGGTCTTAACAGACCCCTGATGGCTCACATTTGCAACAAAGAAAGGGTCTGAGGACAGAGATTCCCCAAACGTTTTCTCTGCAGCGTCAGCTGCACTGGACAGTGAATGAATGGGAAATGCTCAGTACTGAACGGCTTCCTGTTCATTCACAAACTGAAGCCTAGTAAACACAGTTTATTAGGCTTCAGTTATGAATGAACACAGTGCGTGATCTGCACCAATCACTCACTGTGCTCATTCAGAAAAGAAAGCGGATGGTAAATGACATGGACCCAGGCAATGGGATTAGGGTGTTATTATTTTTTAATGTCCAAAATCTAGTTTGTTGTATTGACTTTTAAATGGTGGATAAAAGTAGGGAGATCTATAATGAGCTTGATCATGTATATCAGGGATATGCAATTAGCGGACCTCCAGCTGTTGCAGAACTACAAGTTCCATGAGACATAGCAAGACTCTGACAGCCACAAGCATGACACTCAGAGGCAGAGGCACGATGGGACTTGTAGTTTTGCAACAGCTGGAGGTACGCTAATTGCATATCCCTGATGTATATTTACACAATGCCAGGCAGATGTATACATTTACAATATACATTGATGTGTATTTTGATTGTTATCTATAGTTTCACAGAACCCAAGGAAGTGGAGGTGGAAACCCACAAAACACATTGTAACTCATTGTATTGCTCATTGTATTGCTTTCCCTAATTGGACTTCAACTACCATCTGGGAGCCAAGTTTTGTGAAAGAGAGGGGAATGAAAAACGTTTCATTGTGAAGAATATGTCAAGAATATTTATGTTATGTAATATGGTTGTGAAATTAGTACTCTCAAACTGAAATTGGTTATGTTTTAACAATTTTATAATAAATTATTGAATTTTAACAGTATAACATATTTCATCAAAAGTCTCAAAATTTTGTAAGAGTTTGTTGTGTGTGATTTCTAAAGGTTATGTGATGGCACTTCTTGGTGCTTCCCTTTCAGTCACATTGGCAGTTTAGTTCCAACATTCGTTGTTTTTTTTTGTTTTGTTTTAAATAAAGTGGTAAGAGGTACATTTTCTAAAAGAGGTAAAAACATAAAATTTATAGCTGCTTTACATTTCTGCCTTTGAGCCCATTGGGGGGACTTCTTGTGCCTGTGAGGCCTCTACAAAAAATGGGTGGAGCAGTCATCCTCAGAACAAAAAGTCATGAAGAACAGTAGCAGTGGCGTCGCTAGGGGGTGGCTTTTGGGGCTATAGCTCCGAATCTGGGGCCCATAGCCTTGAGTCCCTGCAGGGGTCCCCAAGGGGAGGGGAGGCTCTCTGGGGACCATGATGTAAGTGGGGGGGGGGCTCTCTGCTGACCTTGATGCAAGGTGGAGACTCTCTGGGGACCCTGATGCAAGGGGGAGGCTCTCTGGGGACCCTGATTTAAGGGGGAGGCTCTCTGGGGACCCTAATGTAAGGGGGGGGCTCTCTGGGAACCCTGATGCAAGGGGGAGGCTCTCTGGGAACTCTAATGTAAGGAGAAGGCTCTCTGGGGACCCTGATGTAAGGGGGGCTCTCTGGAAATCCTGATGTAAGTGGGGGGTTCTCTGGAGACTCTGATGTAAGGAGGAGGCTCTCTGGGGACCCCCTGATGTAAGGGGGGGCTCTCTGGGGACCCTTTTGTAAGAGGGGCTCTCTGGGGACCCTGATGTAAGTGGGGGCTCTCTGGGGATTTATACACACACACACATGTATATTACTGTATATATATGTGTATGCCCGCCCAAGCGTATGACTTTCTTTACTACGCTGCTATGGGCTCTAGCCCCAGATCTTTTGCAGACCTAGCAACGCCCCTGAACAGTAGTAACCATTGTAAGAATGTCAAACTCTTTTTCACACCATAAAAAGTAGATATTTGTTTTTGCCTGGGACCATGTTGGAGAAATTTTCCACCAATTCTTGTCCTGACAGGAGTAACAGTAAATCCAGTATGAACATAAAGATAATAAAACCCTCACACAAGCTCTACCCTTCCCTGCTCAATTAAAAAAAAAAAAAAAGTTTCGGATGGGGCTGGGTTTTAACTAAGGGACAGATTTACTTTTATTCCATTTTCTTTAAACATGTTTAATTATGCTAAATTCCACTCCATAACCTCGGAAGGCCTTTTAAATTCCAGATTTACTGATATCTCTGGCTTTTTATATTTACAAAGTTCATATAAGAACTCCCCAGATGCATTTATTTAATAGCCAGAAGGTAATGAATATTTAAAGATTTGAAAAGTTCATTTGATTGTTTAAGTTGAATCTCCAACTATTTTCTTATTTTTAACTCATGTGTAGCTTTAGGCAATCTTGATGTCTGGATTAATGAATACTGCAGGGAGTCTGGAGCAATAATATCCATTGTACAATAATATTTAAAAGAGTAAACTTACATATTTATAAACCGGTTTTCTTATGTTGAGTTTAATTCCATTACAAAATAGCTTTAAGCGATTTTATTGAGAATTAATATGGTAGAGAGATAGGAATGGTTGATGGATTCATATCCAAATTATACAGCACAAAATGCTATTGGGCTGTGACTAAGACACCTGAGATTTTCTTGCATACTTTTTTGTATACTTTTGCTAATTTTCCTTAGATTTTTCTCATATGGTGGATAATCATACTCAAATAACTTTGACTTTCCTAGACTGCTTATAACAACTTGAAGACTGAACTGTTTCGATCCCTTCCAGTCTAGGCCATTTTCAGTCTTCAGCACTGTCACACTTTGAATGACAATTTAGCATGCAACACTGTACCCAAATCAAGTTTTCATAATTTTTTGAAACAGATAGAAATTTCTTTTGGTGGTATTTAATCACCACTGAGTTGTTTATATATATATATATATATATATATATATATATATATATATATATATATATATATATATATATATATATATAATTATATAAAAGAAAAAAATACAAAAACCTCAGTTTTTTTCATTTATTTTAATGCATTTTGCCAAAATGATAACATTTTGCAGAAATCCTCAAATTTTCATAAAAATTTTAGGGAAAGAAAGGCTATCAATTTCTCATATTCCTATTTGCAACTACTGAAGCTTTAATGAATATGCGTAAATGAGGTAATAGTTTTAAAACTATAGCTTTTCTTTTTAATCGATTAACATATATGCAGTGAGGGAAACGCAGCAATCCCTGCACATTTCTCACACCATGCATTGCAATCACACTGGGTTTCAATCTGCTGTTAATGACACCCCAAATGCATCGCAAATGCAGTGTGGTTTGCTTGGACCGGATCACATGGTCCAAAACTACCATGCGATCTGGTTGCAGTGTGGCTCCATAATGAATAAGCCAAAATTGCACTGCAACGAATTGCATGTGAATTGCACAGGAATGCAGTGTGATTCCAGTGCACCACACATGCAGGTTATAGTGTAAACCACGGCTTAGCCATTCATTTATTTTCATTCCACCTTAAAAAATAGTCCTAACAGAACTGGGATATTGCCTTCAAAAATGTAAAGTATTAAATACACTATTACATAACCTAGTCATAGTTTGTTTGTAATGTAGCAAATACAAATATGTTCATTTTGCTTTAAGCGACTTATGCCTTAAAGAGAAAGTATACTGAATTTCCAGAGTGGATATTTCAAGCTATTTTTACAGTTTTTACCAAAAGGGAGTTCACCTAGTTGAAGACTCAAAATGTGAGGAAGCAGTATATCATAACCCAGTGGTGTATTTAGGTTTATGCTGCCCTAGGCCTAACTAAATGAATGCACCCCCTAATTTAAATATGACCCACCCCTTCCTGTCAAGGCCACATCCCTTCCTGTTTAAGACCCACCCTGTCATCTGTAAACCACACCCCTTCAGTGCCTTAGATCAGTGCTGCTTTATCAGTGAAGCTTAAGAGTGCCGCCTCATCAGTGCAGCCTTATCAGTGGCCATCAGTGCCATCAGTGCCCATCAGTGCAGCTTATCAGTGCCCAGCTCAATGGTGCAGCTTATCAGTACATCAGTGCAGCCTATCAGTACAGCCTCATCAGTGGCCATCAGTGCAGCTTTCAGTGCCGCTTAAGAGTGCTGCATCATTAGTGGGTATCAGTGTCCATCAGTGCAGCCTTATCAGTGCCCACCAGTGCAACCTATCAGTGGCCATCAGTGCAGCCTATCAGTGCCCAGCCCAATGGTTCAGCTTATCAGTACATCAGTACAGCCTATCAGTACGGCCTCATCAGTGCAGCTTTCAGTGCCGCTTAAGAGTGCTGCATCATTAGTGGGTATCAGTGTCCATCAGTGCAGCCTTATCAGAGCCCACCAGTGCAACCTATCAGTGGCCATCAGTGCAGCCTATAAGTGCCCAGCCTAATGGTGCAGCTTATCAGTACATCTGTACAGCCTCTCAGTGCAGCCTATCAGTACGGCCTCATCAGTGGCCATCAGCGCAGCTTATCAGTGCCGCTTAAGAGTGCTCCCTCATTAGTGGGTATCAGTGTCCATCAGTGCAGCCTTATCAGTGCCCATCAGTGCAGCCTATCAGTGCCCAGCCCAATGGTGCAGCTTATCAGTGCAGCCTCAACAGGGGCCGCCAGTGCAGCCTCATCAGGGGCCGCCAGTGCAGCCTCATCAGGGGCCACCAGTGCAGCCTCATCAGGGGCCACCAGTGTAGCCTATCAGTGAAGCATATCAGTGCTGACTTATCAGTGCAACTTGCAATTGCTGCCTCATCAGTGGCAATCAGTGCAGCCTCATCAGTTTCATAATATCACAGCTTATTCGTGTATATGAATTATGTATTGATTATCGCACAGAGCACTTTGCAGTACATTTTCACTGAATGTGGACTGTTTAAAGCGTTTAGAGTTCCACCCAAACATGGAAGCTCTGCTTATCTGGTCCACCCCCTCCGATGCCACATTTAGCACCTTCCAGGGGGGAGGGGGGACCAGGTACCTGTTTTTGACAGGTACCCTTCCCCACTTCCGGGAGATGGCGTCGTCCCTTTGGAAGTTCGGCCCTCCTCCTGCTATCTCTGCCGTCAGGCCATTCAGAAAGCGCAGCTTGCTTTGCACATGTGCAGTAGGGAACTGGCTGTGAAGCTCCACTGGTGGCAGCACCCGAGAGCTGATCCAAAAATCGACTGTGGTGTCAACATCGCTGGATCCGTGGATACGCAAGTATCCTAATATTAAAAGTCAGCAGCTACAGTATTTGTAGCTGCTGACTTAAATTTTCATGGGGAGGCTGGACCTCCTCTTTAATGGGTTTGCATTGTTTTTAGCATGCATGGAACACTTTGCACATGCTGAAATCAATGCATACTCATGGAAATTAATATTCAGATCTTGTTGCAAGTGATCTGTGCTGCAAACTCATTAAACAGTCCTCATTCAGGGAAAGTTCATGTACTGCAAAGTTTGGATTGATTTCAGCATGCATGGAGCACTTTGCACATGCTGAAATCAATCCAAACTTTGCAGTACATGAACTTTCCCTGAATGAGGACTGTTTAATGAGTTTGCAGCACAAATCACTTGCAACAAGATCTGTATATTCATTTTCATATTGAGCACTTATATGTGATTGGCTGCTTGGCACACATTACAAAAGTTTTGCAGCCAGGAGGGGATTTGTCGCCATAAGGAGCCGGTGAGAGGAAGCGGGGAGCACCAAGTGTATGGGGAGGGGCAATGTATTGTAGTGTATGAGAGAGCCTCAAATATATAGGGGGGAGGTAATGTATGACTGCATGCCGCATGGAGGGGAGAGGTAATGTATGACTGCATGGAGTGGGGAGAGGTAATGTATGACTACATGGAGTGGGGGGAGGTAATGTATGACTACATGGAGTGGGGGGAGGTAATGTATGACTGCATGAAGGGGGAGGTAATGTATGACTGCATGGAGGGGGGAGGTAATGTATGAATGCATGGAGGGGATGAGGTAATATATGACTGCATGGAGGGGGGTATTGTATGACTGCATGGAGGGGGGGAGGTAATGTATGACTGCATAGAGGGGGGTAATGTATGACTGCATAGAGGGGGGAGGTAATGTATGACTGCATGGAGGGGGAGGTAATGTATGACTGCATGGAGGGGGGAGGTAATGTATGAATGCATGGAGGGGATGAGGTAATATATGACTGCATGGAGGGGGGTAATGTATGACTGCATGGAGGGGGGAGGTAATGTATGACTGCATGGAGGGGGGAGGTAATGTATGACTGCATGGAGGGGGAGGTAATGTATGACTGCATGGAGGGGGAGGTAATGTATGACTGCGTGGAGGGGGGAGGTAATGTATGAATTCATGGAGGGGATGAGGTAATATATGACTGCATGGAGGGGGGAGGTAATGTATGACTGCATAGAGGGGGGTAATGTATGACTGCATAGAGGGGGGAGGTAATGTATGACTGCATGGAGGGGATGAGGTAATGTATGACTGCATGGAGGGGGGGGTAATGTATGACTGCATGGAGGGGGGGGGGGTAGTGTATGACTGCATGGAGGGGGGGGGTAATATGACTGCATGGAAGGGGGAGGTAATGTATGACTGCATGAAGGGGGGAGGTAATGTATGACTGCATGGAGGGGAGGTAATGTATGACTGCATGGAGGGGGGAGGTAATGTATGACTGCATGAAAGGGGGAGGTAATGTATGACTGCATGGAGGGGGAGGTAATGTATGAATGCATGGAGGGGATGAGGTAATGTATGACTGCATTGAGGGGGGAGGTAATGTATGACTGCATGAAAGGGGGAGGTAATGTATGACTGCATGGAGGGGGGAGGTAATGTATGACTGCATGGAGGGGGAGGTAATGTACGACTGCTTGGAGGGGGGGAGGCAATGTATGACTGCATGGATGGGGGGCAGTGCATATGAGAGCTTATATGTGTGTGGGGGGGGGGGGGGGGTTAATGTATGGGGGAACACTGACTACTTGAAGAGCATTATATGTATGGGGAGGGGGTGTCCATTTACCCGATCAGTATCCTGAGAGCGTTGTACAGCCTGCAGTGAGACGAGCCAGCTCTGGATCTCATCGGAAGGTTTATTTTAGCTTTACTGAGATCCTCTTTGATTCTGGGCCATCCTGGCCCTCCCTGGGATAATTGGGGAGAGATTCTCCTCCTCCTCGACAGACCCTACCCCGTCCCGGGGCCTTGGGAGACAATACAGTGTAGAAAGCCACACAGAGGAGGGTAGGTAGAGCATATGGAGCTGCGGGAGGCGGGACTCGGGAAGACGGGGGGGCTTTTTTCGTGCGGGCGGATTTTTTCCGCGCCCCCCCCCCCCCACAAAGTGTCGCCCTAGGCCTGGGCCTTGTCGGCCTAGGTCAAGAAACAGCACTGTCATAATTATTGTGTTTGACTGCAAAGTAGGAAGCAGACCATGCATATGTAATGTACAAATGTGTCTACCCCATGCTTACATATATAGTTATGCATTATATACAGAAACAAGGTACTTAATGTGATACTAAAGGTTCAGCTTTAAAAAAAAAAAGTCATACTTACTTGCTTTGTGCAGTGGTTTTGCACAAAGCAGCCATGATCCTCCTCTTCTCGAGTCCCCCACCCAAACTTCTTGCTCCGTCCTCCTGATAAGTTCCCCAGAGCAAGCTTATTACTCTGGGGGCAATCGTATGTGCTTGCTTCTGAGCCGCCTCTGTGTGTCCATAAGTTACATAGAGTGTGGCACGGCCCTGCCCCTGAACCCTCTTCACTGGCTGGGATTGACAGCAGTGGGAGCCAATGCTAGGAACAATATGTTATTATTATTATTTCCTGCATTGGGTTACATACCCAGTGGCTTACAGACCTTCTGTTTCATTACTTAAGAACAATCAGCTATGAAGGTTACAAACTATTTATCAGGAAGTACCTGCGTACAGCTGTATATGGTGTGGTATTACCTTTTTGCAGCAGCCACGCGAAAATATGCAGCCTCTTGGCGAGTGGGCATTGGCGCTCAGTGGCTGCATATTTCCGTTCATTAGTGCAAATGCAGCTGTGCCGATAGATCACACCATGTACACTCCCGTCACAGTTGGCGGCTAACAGAAAGCTCACAATTGCTGCTTGCGATTGGGAGCTTTCCAATCATGTGACCGCTGTGAAAGCCAATCACATGATCATAAACCTTCCCTATCTCCCGGAATCCTAAACCCCTTAAAGGGCTGGGAGATGCAGGCTCAAAGGGGTTAAATTATGTCCAGTGATTGATGATATGATGATGCAGGCATTAGTACTGACCAGGAGATTATTGCAGCAAGAACCAGTGAACAGATACAATTACAAAATTGCATAATGCTGTTACAAACAATAATATGATTGGAATAGCAGAAGATAGTAAATTACCAGTACAATCAACACACAATAGAAATACCATAGCTCCTAACTGTCCCTGATTTCAAGGGACTGTCCCTGATTTGGAACAAAGTCCCTCTGTCCCCCTTTCTTTCTTATTTGTCCTTCATTTGGTCTGATCTATAAAGTTGTATATAAAATACACTTTTCATCTTTCAAAAAGTGTTTCCCAGGGCTAAACCTTTCATCCTTTTTATAAATTGCTGTATTTTTTATTATTATTATTCAAGATTTATATAGTGCCAACAGTTTGCGCAGCGCTTTACAACATGAGGGCAGACAGTACAGTTACAATACAATTCAATACAGGAGAAATCAGAGGGCCCTGCTCGTTAGAGCTTACAATCTAGAAGGGAGGGTCAAGTGAAACAAAAGGTAATAACTGTGGGGGATGAGCTGATGGAGAAAATGAAAAAACTGTTGTTAGGTGAGGGTAGCATAGGCTTCTCTGTAGAGAAGGGGTTTCAGGGATCATCTAAAAGCTAATAGAGTAGAAGATAATAGGACAGATTGGGGTAAGGAGTTCCATAGGATTGGAGAAGCTCTGGAAAAGCCCTGGAGGCGAGCATGGGAGGAGGTGACAAGGGAGCTAGAGAGCAGGAGATCTTGAGAGGAACAAATAGAATGATTAGGTTGGTATTTTGAGGCTAGGCTAGTGATGTAACTGGGGGCTAAGATGTGGATGGCTTCATAAGTAGTTGTTAGTATTTTGAATTGAATTTGTTGGGTGAGCGGAAGCCAGTGGAGGGATTGACAGAGAGGAGTAGCAGACACGGAGCAATTGGTAAGGCGGGTGAGTCTGGCAGCAGCATTCATGGATTGAAGGGGGAATAGACTATGTAGAGGTAAGCCAATGAAAAGTGAGTTGCAGTATTTGAGCCGTGAAATGACCAGGGAGTGAATTAAGAGATTTGTTGTGTCATTGGTTAGAAAGGGGCATATTTTGGAGATGTTGCGGAGGTTGAGGCGGCAAGATTTCAACAGTGATTGGACATGAGGTTTAAAGTAGAGTTCAGAGTCCAGGACTACACCTAGGACCTTGGCATGCGGGGATGGGCTTATAGTTGTGCCATCGATTTTGACAGAGAGATCAGGGGAAGGGGAATGTGGGGGAGGAAATCAATGGCTCCTGCTGCTGCCAAAAGCCAAAATCAGGAGTGCGAGTCCCAGGAAAGGCAAGGCTCTCATGGACATCAGTGGATGGAGAGGGGGCTCAGGTAATTATTAGGGGGGCTGCTGCACACAGGTTTTTACCTTCATGCATAGAATGCATGAAGATAAAAAACCTTGTGCTTTTACAAGCACTTTAACTACCGGTAATCATTTTTTTTGTATAGTTCTCCTTTAAGGGGGTGTGACAGGGGGTGTTCTAAGCCTACATAATTTTGCTAATAGGTGTCCCTTGTTCCCATCTCAAAAAGTTGGGAGGTATGAAATACTTGTAATTATGTTGTACAGTATATGCCATATAAAGTAGAAAATCCACAGTACTGCGATCAGGGGGACATCGCCGCTCCCGGGACTACGAAGCACATCACAGAGAGAGACTGCCGTCATATACAGTGTAGTTTTGTGGTCACATGATCTTTCCCTGTTCTTTGGCGGCGGCAGTGAAGTATCCTAGGGAGGGGCATCTATTACTCTGCTGATACAGTGAAATTCGTACCATCAACCCAGTTCACAACTTCATTCACTGCCAGTGGAGGAACGTTTGGATGCAATGCAGACCTGGGGCCATCCCAGTGAGACGATGACTTGATTGTCCGGTATATCTTCTGAGGAAAAGGCCCTGGCTGGGCAATAGCCACAAGCGTTAAGGTACTTCAAGCTGGTAAGCGCACACTTCATTCAGTGGTGGGACATATCCAATAAAGTCACTGCAATTGAGCAAATCACTTCAAGCTGTCACTCAACTGTTTACAGCCTTGGACAATGTCTTTAAATCACTGATCATTATATCAAAGGAACAATATCCTTGTTTTTTTCCACAGGACTATTTCTTCCTTTACAGGCATTTGTTTTTTCACTAGGATGTTTGTTTGGTCTATTTAATAGTGGATATTCATTCATTACATTTTATCACATATTATTTGGTTATATTTACAGTGCAACCTTTTTTGATTCTATGTTATTTTGTGTGTATCTCACGTGGTGTGGCTGCTATTAGGTTTTAGTTTACTATATTGTCCAGCGCAGTTTTTCTTGCTATATTACTGCAGAATTGTAACCAGATAGTAGTAATTGCACCTATAATACCAAAGATACTGGATGGTGGAAGAAAAGTGGTTAAGAAACACACATCAAACAAATGTGGAACTCAAGCAAATGTAAAGAGTGAATAAACATCACAGTAAGCATATAGACCAGGCATATGTCTAAATAAAAATTAAAACATAACAGGAATAGCCTTGGAATAGAAATAACAAAATGAGTAACTAGGCAGCTTACAATGTAAAAGCAAAAATACAAAAGCATGCAGATACAATATACGTAATTACAAAACCAGGCAGAGCACAGAAAACAGGAGCCCAATCCACCAACACGGATTACCATACTTGGCAAAGGACTGGCAAAATACTAAAGTGCTTGGACTAAAGTATGGTGGGAATATACAACAGCCAGGCACATGTAAATCATTATAAGAGGTTCAATCAAGCAATCCACAGGGTATGATATCACCATAATAAAGAGGGAGCAGAATAAGTACTGGAAATTAGTTTGTCAATACATATAATAGGTTTACAATACATGCTAGAAGAATATGCACATAATAGAATACACAACAGCAAAAATATACATAACTGACAACAAATTCTGTCAAGTTGCTGAGTAGATGTTTTTTACTTCAATCGGTATTAAACCAAAAACTTAATATATTGCAGCTTACCAATCCTCAGATGTGGTGGCTGCATCAGTTTTCTTTTTTTTCCTTATGTTTTCACCTGGTGATCCAGCCAGTAATATACCTCCTGTATTAGAGTGCCCCACTCTGGATGAGATTCCTTTGGAAAGAAAACTGTCAATATGGGGGTAGGGTAGTGTTAGATAGCAGATTAGCATTTTCTGATTTAGATACACTAATAAATTCAAGCCAAACTTCAGTTAACACTTTGTAAGTAGTTATAGCTACAGTTTCGTTCCTATTGGGATAAAGGTTTTACATAAATAAATAAAAGCTGATCATTGTAAGCACCCCTGTCAGAGGTAAATGGTTTGTCACGGCCCTCTAACTGCTACATTTGCAGAACAGATTGTTCAGTTGAAAAACAACAGACGTGCTGGCTGGATAACCAGATGTAAATACAAGAAAGAAAGCCTAAAAAGGAAAATGAATGCAGTCATCACATCTAAAGCCCCATAAACACGGTCGGATTTTAGCATGGATTCTGTCCGATCGGACAATGTTGTCAAAAAATCCGACCGTGTGTATGCACCATCCGACAGTGTACGTCGGATTGTCCGACGGACAAAGTCCTATCTCCTGCTGGATAGATTTTTTGACAACAAGGTCCGATCACACCAAATCCGATAGTGTGTATGGTAGTCCGACGGACAAAGTGCTACGCATGCTCAGATCACATTACAAGACCAAAGCTATTGGCTACTAGCCTCTACGTAGTCCCGTCGTAGGCAACAAACGTCACCACGTTCAGAATGATCGGATTTTCCGACAACTTTGTCCGACCGTGTGTACGCAAAACCAACATCGGACAAAGTATGACAGACATGATCCGACGGACCTGGTCCTCGGATAATCCGCGCGTGTGTATGGGGCTTTAGAATTGGTAAGCTGCAATGTAATAAATGTTTGCTTTGGATACCACGTTTATACATAAATGTATTTAGATGTACAGCTGGGAAAAGACCACAGGGACAAATGTCCAGGAAGGAAGTGGGGGGGGGGGCACAATATCAGAAATTACAATTAAAAATGCCAAGGGGCCATATAGCTCACTGCTGAATCAAATGTCTTAATACATATATTTTTTTTTTTACCATCCCTGTCAATGTAACACAAAAATAACATGGCAAGTTAAAATATAGCTGCAGTGTGGCCAAAGAGGTTGTGTCCCAAAATGTGTTGGACTTCACTGCAAACTGGATATCAAGAGTGATCTTGTTTCAGTCAATGACAATACTTAAGCATATAATGCAATCCTTCTTCTGTCACAATTCTAACAAAGTCATCAGAATGATCTAAAGGGATTTTCATTTTTACTAAAGTTGATCTATTAGTAATAAATTGTATCACTTCTAGCAAATAGATGCATGTTGCTTTATGTATTCAACTGTATTCAACAAGCCAATATCCCATCTTAAACGAAAATGATTGGTTGGTTTCTAATATATGGACAACTATTCAATTGTATTCCCCCTTTCAACCCCATCTATTATTTATTTTCTTTTCCCCCATTTCTTCTTATTTTTCCTTCCTCTCTTACTCTTTTCCCTCCCTTCCAATTTCCCTTTTTCCTATTCTTTTCCCTATTATGTTCCTGTGTCCTCCGTGGGGGGACTACCTTCGGGTGCCTCTGCTGTGCTGTCTCATATTCCATTGGTCTCTCCGGGTAAGCAATATACAGATATATGGATCCCCAGACCATATGTCATGCTGTTTATTAAGTATATTTGTTTTTCCCCTCGCCTTTATTCTCTATTATCTTACATATATATATCTTTTGCTATGACTGTTTCACTATGAGATTATGTTTATGACTTAATTTTGCAGATGACAATGATTGACTCCTGAGCAAGCGGTCTGTGCCACAAAACATGTAGAGGACTTTGTCAAGATCTACATTCCGGTGCCCCTTGCGATCCTTGGGGTGCATCGACCCCTTGAATTCTTTTAAAGATTTGTGCACGGCTGTAACTATTGATTGTATATGGATGGTTTGTAAAATTGTTCCTTCCCCTCCTATTTTTCTATTAATAAATTGTTCTGCACTCTGTATATTTTTTATTTTTTTTGGGGGGGGTATACAAAGGATGCTTACCTTAATTGGGGGACTCACCTGTTCCATCTTCCATCTCGATCGCCCTCCGTTTTCCTCCGATACGATTCTTTATATTCTTCTTCTCTGCTGGGGGCCATCTTGCCTGTGGGCATGGGAAACCCCACAGGCACTTTAGATGGCCCAGCATGCACCGCCGTTACTCGCGCGTGCGCAGTAACGGCACATCTGCCGACATCTCACGAGATTTCGGAAAATGTGTCCGAAATCTCGCAAGATTTCGGAAGATGTGTCCGAAATCTTGCGAGATTTCGGAAGATGTGACCGAAATCTCGCGAGATTTCGGAAGATGGCCGCACTGTCTCCTGGGATCAATGACACCAGATCCCAGGAGACAGTGCGGCGTGACGAGGATCCCCGCACAGACCCCGCCCACCCCCGCAGAGACTGAGGACCGGAAGTCATCAATTACAAGGTAAGTAAAAAAAAAAAAAAAAAAACACATTTCATTTAGTACTCTTTGCCTGATTTGGAAGGCAAAGAGATTTACTCAATGAAATGTGTGCCAAACCGCTTTAAGTATAATTCTGCCTAATCCTTGGGTACCGAGATAGTCCAACCTTCTCTGTTTTTGCCAGGGGCATGTTTGGGACAGCCCCAGATGTTTCTTTCCAATACTAACAATTGTGGATTAAGGTACCCACCCCTGTTTTTAGGTTATCTAGACCGAGGCACACCTTTAAATTAAACGAAAATGAATAGGTTTATTACTGTTGAACAGCAGTTATAATCTTCCAAAACAAATGACTTAAAGTGGCTGCTTCAAAGGCTTGGCAAGCATTTCAAATAAAAAGAAAATGTATTTATGTCATTCAGTTTAACACTTGTATTACTTATTTTATGAAAAGGATTTAAACCAAACACTAAAGTTTAGAGTTTTTTCATTTAGATTTTGCTAAATTTAGAAAAAAAGATGGCAAAAAAAGATAAAAAAATGTTAAAGCAGTAATGAACTTTCCTATATATTTACATTTTTTAAATTAAATTCACATAGAGCCATTTCTGGATGTATTGTTACATTAATAATTTTGGGAGCTATTCAATGCACTTAGGATTTGTAGGTAATGAACTCTTTTGTATAGATTCAATTAGTTACAAATGTGATAACAATAAATGTTGTATAGCTAAATATATTTCCATTGGTGCTTGAGTCTGGTTAACCTCTTGAGTCCCATTCGTCATTTTAAAAAAACATGGAGATTTCAGTTATTCAACCCAGCGCTTTTTAAAAATGGTGCCTGGGCTCAGCAGCTCCTGCAGGTCCTAGCAGAGTGAAGGCTTAAAGTGGATGTAAAGCCAATTCATGAAATTTGAGCTGGGCACATATATCTGTAGTGCCTTGTTATCTCTCTTCAAAGCCCTGTGTCCCATAGCTGTCGCCTGCTCTGTTCTTCTGTTATCAGCCTGATAACTCCTGACAAGTTCTCTGTCACATATGATAAAAGCAGCCTGAAATTTGTGTTGGGGAGGATACTATAAATAGATTAGCAGAGCCCTGAACTTTTCAACGATCAGCTCTGAAAGTCTCTACCTATGAGGAGATGGGGTGTGTTCCTTTCCTCCAATCAGCTGTCTTGGCTGTATGCCCAGGCTTCACTGCATTTTTATCCAGGAAGAGCAAATCTCCTAATATGATATGCACTTTCTAAATAGTATATAAAGCTGAAGACAGCAGATATACATGTAAAACTTATGTAGGGATATTTGTTTCCTCTCTGTGTATCATCTGAGGCTGTTCACTTCACTGGGTATATGTGAGGGTTTACATCCACTTAAAAGGAGAAGTACGGCCAAAGATCATTTGGCTGTACTTCTCCTGTGCATCACAGGAGTGCAGTTCACTGCACTCCTGTGACCTGTTTTCAGCAGACAGCGGGCTGAATTCTGCTGGCTTCACAGAGCTGGTCCAGACTCGGACAATGAAGTTGGAATCTGCCCACATGCCTGGACTGGCTCCCAGCTCAGCCTCTTATTGAGCCACTGAGAGCCTGAGCCAGCCACTCCTGCCCGTCCACAGCCCAGCACTCCAGTGAGCATGGGGGGGGGCATAGCAGAGAGCTGCTGACTGACAGTCAGCAGTTCTCTGCTCAGGGAGCTCTGAAACCGTGCGATCAGTGGTGTTAGATTGCTTGGTTCTCAGTGTTAGAGCCACCGGGGGACAGATTCAGCATTGGACTGATGCTGCATCCAATAGTGGTACCCGTTGACAAACGATCCTATGTCAGGGAATGACCCGATATTACTTACAGATGTGCATGCTCTATTCAGGATAGACTGAATAGTCATTTCTGGGACAGGGTAGCTATCTCAGGAAAAGCACTTAGGTGGTGGTGGTACCCATAAATGTGGGTCTTGCAAGTTTTGTGGATGGATTCTGGAAAATCATACTCTAACCCTTCCTGGTGGTAGAGAATATGATACATTGAGACACTCTGTAAACTGTCAGACCAAAGGTGTGGTGTACATAATGGTCTACAGATGCAGAGCATTATATATTGGGAAAACTAAATGTTGCTTTTGGCGCAGAATTAAGGATCACATTTATTAAATTAAGAACAGTATATTATCTACATCAATTGGGAGACATGTTGGCATTAGGGATGAGCCGAACACCCCCGGGTTTGTTTCGCACCAGAACCTGCCAACGGACCGAAAGTTCGCGCGAACGTTAGAACCCTATTAGTTACAATGGACGCGAACGTTCAAAATCTAAAGTGCTAATTATAACGGCCAATATGCATGTAATTGTCATAAAAAAGGTTTGGGGACCCGGGTCCTGCCCCAGGGGACATGTATCAATGCAAAAAGAAGTTTTAAAAACTGACGTTTTTTCTGGAGCAGTCATTTTAATGATGCATAAAGTGAACAAAAAAAAAAAAGTGAAATATTTATTTAAATATGGTACCTGGGGGGTGTCTAAAAGTATGCCTGTGAAGTGGCATGTGTTTCCCATGTTTAGAACTGTCCCTGCACAAAATGACATTTGTAAAGGAAAAAAAGAAGCCATTTAAAACTGCTTGCGGCTTTAATGTCATGTCTTGTCCTAGCAATATGGATGAAAATCTTTGAGAAAAATGGCATGGCTACCTCATCACCCCCCCCCCCCCTACCCCAGCCCATTACCAGCCCCTTTGGGTCTTGTATGGATATTAAGGGGAACCTCGCACCCAAAATATAACCCTATACCTAAAACCCTATATACTCTGAACAGCAGTATACAGGCGGTGCAAACAAGACAGGGACTGTAGGTTTGTTCTTAAGTAGAATCTGTTTGTAATTTTGAACAGGTACATTTTTTTAAGTGTAGCTCCATCCAAAAAAATCAATTTTTACGCTTTTTGGAGAACATAGGGAAGGGTTATCACCCCTGTAACATTTGTTTTGCTGTCTGTGCACCTGGTCAGAACATTTCACCTCACTTTCCATCCCAATGACAAATGTTTTTGGAAAAGTGTTTTTTTTTTTATTGAAACAAGGATTGGTGATAAAGCATCAGTAGATAGGAGATACCTTTTTCCCAAATTAAATCTAACAGGATAGATTTTTCCTTCCTAGGGGTAGATATCCTCTCACTTCCTGTTTTCTCCTTCCGTTTGCGAAAAGGGGTCGTTTCTAAGTTGGTTGTTTGAAAGTAGGGGCCTGCCGTATATACTCTGCAGAAATTTGCCCCATTAGATGTTGGTGTTGCCACAACACTGTAAGCCCTCACAGCTACTCTTGGTGGGTGCTGGAACGCCCTGCTGTGAACTATTATATCAGGAATTGTAATTACATGCCATTATTGAACAATGTTAGGAAAGATTGGGACTTTGGTGGTAGTGGTGGTGGTGCTGGTGCTGGTGCTACAACACTGTAAGCCCTCACAGTTACACTTGGTGGGCACAGGAATGGGCCCTGCTGTGAATTATTAGATCAAGAATTGTAATTGCATGCCCCTGTTGAACAGGGGCAGAAAAATTGGGCCTTTGGTGGTGGTGGTGGACGGTGTTGCCACAACACTGTAAGCCCTCACAGTTACTAACTCCTGCAGATGGCTGGATTATATGAAACCAGGGCAGAAGGGCAGATACAGGTTCAGGTTGTATACTGTGCTGTGCTGCACTCACACAACACAATTACTAACTCCTGCAGATGGCTGGATTAGATGACAACAGGGCAGAAGGGCATATACAGTGGTGTGAAAAAGTGTTTGCCCCCTTCCTCATTTCCTGTTCCTTTGCATGTTTGTCACACTTAAGTGTTTCGGAACATCAAACCAATTTAAACAATAGTCAAGGACAACACAAGTAAACACAAAATGCAATTTGTAAATGAAGGTGTTTATTATTAAAGGTGAAAAAAAATCCAAACCATCATGGCCCTGTGTGAAAAAGTGATTGCCCCCTAAACCAAATAACTGGTTGGGCCACCCTTAGCAGCAACAACTGCAACCAAGCGTTTGCGATAACGTGCAATGAGGCTTTTACAGCATCCTGGAGGAATTTTGGCCCACTCATCTTTGCAGAATTGTCCTAATTCAGTTACATTACAGGGTTTTCGAGCATGAACGGCCTTTTTAAGGTCATACCACAACATCTCAATAGGATTCAGGTCTGGACTTTGGCTAGGCCACTCCAAAGTCTTCATTTTGTTTTTCTTCTGCCATTCGGTGGTGGACTTGCTGGTGTGTTTAGGATCATTGTCCTGCTGCAGAACCCAAGTTCGTTTCAGCTTGAGTACACGAACAGATGGTCGGACATTCTCCTTCGGGATCTCTTGGTAGACAGTAGAATTCATAGTTCCTTTTATCACGGCAAGTCTTCCAGGTCCTGAAGCAGCAAAACAGCCCCAGACCATCACACTACCACCACCATATTTTACTGTTGGTATAATGTTCTTTTTCTGAAATGCAGTGTTCCTTCTACGCCAGATATACTTGAACACACACCTTCCAAAGAGTTCCACTTTTGTCTCATCGGTCCACAGAATGTTGTCCCAAAAGTCTTGGGGATCATCAAGATGTGTTGTGGAGAAATTGAGACAAGCTTTGATGTTCTTTTTGCTCAGCAGTGGTTTTCTCCTTGGAACTCTGCCATGCAGGCCATTTTTGCCCAGTCTTTTCCTGATGGTGGAGGCATGAACGCTGACCTTAACTGAGGCAAGTGAGGCCTGCAGTTCCTTGGACGTTGTTGTGGGGTCTTTTGTGACGTCTTGGATGAGTCGTCGCTGCGCTCTTGGCGTAATTTTGGGCAGCCGGCCACTCCTGGGAAGGTTCACCACTGTTCCATGTCTTCGTCATTTGTGGATAATGGCTCTCACTGTGGTTCGCTGGATTCCCAAAGCTTTGGAAATGGCTTTATAACCCTTTCCAGACTGATAGATCTCAATTACTTTCTTTCTCAATTGTTCCTGAATTTCTTTGGGTCTCGGCATGATGTGTAGCTTTTAAGGATCTTCTGGTGGACCTTACTGTGTCAAGCAGCTCCTATTTAAGTGATGCCTTGATTGTGAACAGGTGTGGCAATAATCAGGCCTGGGTGTGGCTAGAGAAATTGAACTCAGGTGTGGACAACCACAGTTATAGTATGTTTTAACAAGGGGGGCAATCACTTTTTCACACAGGGCCATGATGGTTTGGATTTTTTTTCACCTTTAATAATAAACACCTTCATTTACAAATTGCATTTGTGTTTACTTGTGTTGTCCTTGACTATTGTTTAAATTGGTTTGATGTTCCGAAACACTTAAGTGTGACAAACATGCAAAGGAACAGGAAATGAGGAAGGGGGCAAACACTTTTTCACACCACTGTACAGGTTCAGGTTGTATACTGTGCTGTGCTGCTCTCACACAACACAATTACTAACTCCTGCAGATGGCTGGATTAGATGACAACAGGGCAGAAGGGCAGATACAGGTTCAGGTTGTATACTGTGCTGTGCTGCACTCACAAAACACAATTACTAACTCCTGCAGATGGCTGGATTAGATGACAACAGGGCAGAAGGGCAGATACAGGTTCAGGTTATATACTGTGCTTTGCTGCTCTCACACAACATAATTACTAACTCCTGCAGATGGCTGGATTAGATGACAACAGGGCAGAAGGGCAGATACAGGTGCAGGTTTTATACTGTGCTGTGCTAGACTCACACAGCACACACACTAACTCCTGCAGATGGCTGTATTGGTAGAGAACAGCACTTTCCCCACATGCAAATGCCTGAGCAGAACACACTATCCCTGCCCATTATTCCTCTTTCCCTACACTTTCCCCACACGCAAATGCCTGGAGAAGAACACACTGTCCCTGCCTATTTTTCCTCTTTCCCTACACTTTCCCCACTCAGGAATGATTGAAAATAGTTTAGACTGTCCCTGCCTATCAATCCTCTATCCCTCATTGCCAGAACACACTACACAAGGCCGCCGGCGCGGCGGCCTTATATAGTGTGAGGCGTGTACTAAACCCCCTGAGCTGTAATTGACCACAGGCATCCTGCCTGTGGCCAATTATTGCTTTCCTCACTGCTGGCTCTATGATTGGCCAAGCATGCAGGGTCACAGTGCATGCTTGGCCAATCATCAGCCAGCAATGCACTGCGACTGGCGCAGTGCATTGTGGACCGTTCACATCACACGAATTTGATGCGAACGCCCCTCAGAGTTCTGAACTCGACGAGCGGACGAACGGCCGATGTTCGATTCGAACATGGGTTCGAATCGAACACCGGGCCCATCCCTAGTTGGCATGCATCATAATTATGATGCTGATGTGATTAGGCTTGTGGCCCTTTATATTTGAGGACCCTGGAGGGGGGAATTTTGATGAGAAAATCTTGTAACATGAAGCAAAATGGATCAAATAAAGGAAACTTCACCCCCAGGACTAATAAGGAGTAATACACTAAGTTTTAAGCCGTTTTTGTGATTTTTTTTTTTTGCTCTACATCTGGGGGGTCATTGTGTGCATCACCCTGAAAGGTCTTTGTAGGTCTTGGTTTCTATTTCCCATTATACATTACCACCATGTGACTAGGTATTGTTTGATTTGTTTTGGATTTCCTTTTTTATTCCTTTTTTGTTTATTTTAGGAATTATTTGTTATTATATATATATTTTGTAGTATAAAATACAGAGTTATGATGGGATAGCTATGAGCTGGGTATTCTCTTGTCTTTGGACGTTAGGGGACGTTAGGGGCATTGGTGTTGGTCTCTTGGGTGGGAATATGCATATCATTCCTTGTTCTACAGAATCGGGTGTTTGGGTTCCCTATGGAGGGAGGTGGAATGCAGAGGCCAAAGGGTGATTTGGTCTTGCCCTTTTTTCACAGTGGGGTGGATCCTACTGCCCATCTCCTCTCTTGTGGGTGGTGTTTGTAGTCCTGGGAAGGGATGGTGGGGTGAGTTACCCTGGAGGGACATTGTAGTGTACCTTTGCAGTAGGGGGCCAATGTTTGTTTATTCACGTTGCATTGTTATAGCCATTTGTGTGTTTGTTCTGGCACAGGATTTGGTCTATCCTCGTGGTAGGGGACTGTTTAAACCCCCTCCCGTGGTCACCAATATTTGGTGTGACTACTTTTGGCTGCAAACCACTTGCACACTTTGTACACTTGCACAAAGTCAGGGATTTTGTTTGACTCTATCAGGTGTATGATTAATTATATCAAGCAGGTGCTAATGCTAATTATAACCAATTTCGTATGTAGGTTGAAACAGGCATTACCTGAAACAGCTGTTTAGGAGGCTTAAAACTGGGCAATTGTCACATACCTGATCGTAGACTGAAATGATGAGGCTCTTGTTTCTCCAGCCCAGATCCCGCAGAGGATGGGACAGAGGATACCGAGGGACACAAGGTGTTGATGGAAGCACTTGCAGCAGGCGATGTGGTCCGAGGCAGGCTGGCAGAACATAAGGTCAGGAACAGTAAGTGTGCACGGAGATCCAGTTGAAGTTAAAGGAGCACTCCGTCTGAGCTGCAGGGTCTGGATGCGAGGCTTGTCAGAGCTCCCAGCAGACTTGAGACAGGAACTCACTGTGATGAGCAGAGCTGGTACAGATGACAGTCAGGAAGGCACTTGAACAGGATGTGGGAACCAAGCCAGGAACAGAAGCGTGGTCACAGGAATAGCCGAGGTCAGCAGCAGGTGGGCAGCAAGGTACAGAATCATAAGGCAGAGACGTGGTCAAGACCAGAGCCAGGGTCAGGAATTGGCGAAAAGGCATAAGCAGGATCTAAGTACAAATGATACGCAAGCCAGGTCAGCAACAAGGGGACAAGCAGAGTAGTAGCAGGATGCAGGGAATAGCTGAAAGACCAGCCAGTGCATAAGCAGGAGCATTCTTAAATAGCCCTTGAGCGTATGCCCATGCAAGCGTGCCCATGTGCATTCATGTTTGCATGCATGTGCCTGGTAACTATTCTGCTAAGAATGCCACCCGTATGCGCATCTCTGTGGGCCAAATGTCTCATAGGCATTCTCTTACAGCGAGGAACAGCCAAACTCTGCTACTAAGATGAGGTTGTGGAACACAACGACAAAACACAAGGTAATTATATTGCATTAGGTCTCTCCCAGCAAAAGATTTCAAAGCAGACTGGGGTTTCAAGATGTTCTGTTCAAGCTCTTTTGAAGAAGCACAAACAAATGGGAAATCTTGAGGACTGTAGACACAGTGGTTGGCCAAGGAAACTCAATGCAGCAGATGAAAGACACATCGGGGAGATTTACTAAAACCAGCACACACAGAATCTGGTGCAGCTGTACATAGTAACCAGTCAGCTTCAGGTTTGACAATTAAACCTGGAAGCTGATTGGTTTCTATCCACAGCTGCACCAGAGTCCTGTAGTTTTAGTAAATCAGCCCCATGATGCATACTTCCTTTCGACATTGGAAGATATCTAGCAGGGCCATCAGCACAGAACTGGCAAAAACCAGTGGGACCCAGATAATCCCATCTACTCTCTGGATAAGTCTGTCCAGAAATGGTCTTCATGGAAGAATTGTGGCCAAAAAAGCCATAGCTCCGACGTGGAAACAAGGCTAAGCGACTCATATGCATGAAAGCATAGGAATTGGGGTGCAGAAAAATGGCAGCAGGTGCTCTGGACTGATGAGTCAATATTCAGGCAACAGGGAAGCATAATGGAGGTTCCTTGTGAGTTTGGGGCTGCATTTCTGCAAATGGAGTTGGAGATTTGGTCAGGATCAATCGTGTCCTCAATACTGAGAAATACATTGCTGAGGCAGATACTTATCCATCATGCCATACAGGGTATGGCAATCTAAGCCTCTTTCCTGGTCTTCTCAGTACTCAGCCTCCCATAGATCAATAGTTAAAGGGCATAGTGCAGAAAAAAACATTAAAACAGCTTTAGTCACCACCAATATGCTTACATGTAAAAAGGTATACAGACATCCAACATTCAAAATGGCTGCCTGGGTACTTAAGGGTCCAATGTCTAATGCCACTTAGATTACCATACCCTGTGCCTTAAAGGATTGTGTATTTAGCACATATAAAGGTGGAAGGCGGTGTGGCAATCACGGATTTGCACTTTATGGTTGGTATTAATGTTGAGCACTGAGAAGATTATACGAAAGATCTAAGATTACCAGATTTTGTGCCTTAAAGGACCTACCTCTGATAAGGGGTTAGTACACATTAAGCTGGCATGTGGTGTGGTAATCACAGGTCTGCACTTTATTATTGATATAAATGTAAGCATGATTTAGTTATACATATGGTTTGTAGTGTTAATCTTTACAGTATTACACTATTTTGAGTCATTTTCTTTAGAGTTATACCAAGAGGAGGAATACTAAGGGATACTGATCCACTGACCTACCTGGAATGGTATGAAGTTTTAGGCTGATTATTAGTAAGAGGTTGCACAAGTGGCATGTGGAGAACTTTATTACTGGTGCACTGATGTTGGTATATTCACATGTGAGCACAATATAGATATGTTTGTTTCCATTTATTTATAAAATACTACACTATATGAGTTTCCTTTGGGCTTCACAAGTGATGACTTGAAGATATCTGGGAAGCAAAGGTGAATAAAGAAAAAGGGACAGAGTTGGTGATTTTGAGTTTATTAGACCCATTTGGCATAAGTGGATTGGAAACCTGGTAAGAGGCCTTGAAAGTCATCTGCAGGATAATACTCACCTTTTATAAAAAGTCCTGGACATTCTCTTGAATTTTTGAACTGATCTGGTGGTCTTTTTGGCTGCTTGGGAGACAATTGTATGCTGGTGGACTCCTAAAATATGTGAAAAAAATTTGCCTCATGCTAATCTGTCCTCTTATCAACCCAACTTAATCTTATTTTAATATTATGCTAATAATTTATGCAAACTTTTTTTACCCTGCAAAATTCTGCATAGTTAGGGGTAGGGATGAGCCGAACACCCCCCTGTTCGGTTCGCACCAGAACCTGCAAACAGACCTAAAGCTTGTGTGAACTTTAGAACCCTATTAAAGTCTATGGGACTCGAACGTTGAAAATCAAAAGTGCTAATTTTAAAGGCTTATATGCAAGTTATTGTCATAAAAAGTGTTTGGGGACCTGGGTCCTGCCCCAGGGGACATATATCAATGAATTTTTTTTTTTAAAACAGCCGTTTTTTCAGGAGCAGTGATTTTAATAATGCTTGATGTGAAACAATAAAAGTGTAATATTCCTTTAAATTTCGTACCTGGGGGGTGTCTATAGTATGCATGTGAAGGGGCGCATGTTTCCCGTGCTTAGAACTGTCCCAGCACAAAGTGTCATTTTTGAGGAAAAAAAGCTATTTAAAATCACTCGCGGCTAAGGAATTGCCGCCTCCCATAATACAGAGAACAGTCATTCATTGAAAGTCATTGATAAAAAAAAAAAAGTCATTGATAAAAATAAAAAAAATATTCAATTACCAGGCCCTTCAGGTCTGCTATGGATATTAAGGGGAACCCCTCTTCAAATTTTAAAAAAAAAATGACGTGGGGGGCCCCCCTAAATATCCATACCAGACCCTTCAGGCCAAAAAAGAAAAAAAATGGCGTGGGGTCCCCCTCAAAATCCATACCAGACCCTTATCCAAGCACACAACCTGGCAGCCCGCAGGAAAAGAGGGGGGACGACAGCGCCCCCCCCCCCCCTCTTGAACCGTACCAGGCCACATGCCCTCAAAATTGGGAGGGTGCTTTGGGGGTCTGTGTCCCCGCCCCCCTCTGACATCATAGGGAAAGCCATAGGGAAGTCCCCATGAGGTCCCCGTGTGTCAGAGGGGGGCAGGGTCACCAGATGGCCCCGCCCTCCGTTATAAAAGAGCTGTCAGACGCAGCAAAGCCTCACACAGTGGGAGCCTCCCATTGCGAGGAGCGGCCCGACACAGAAGAAGAGACGCCGACGCCGTGGAAGAAGATGCCGGACGAGAAGACCAGAGCAAGAAGAAGCAGATCGGAGGAAGAAGAAGATGGAAGATGAAGAAACCGAAGGATGAAGAAAAGGAAGAAGGAAGACCAGAAGAAAGAAGATTTTAATAAAGGAATTGTCAAAGACCGTCTCCTGTCATTTTTAACATTTTTGTCACTTTTTTGGTGAAATGGTAGGGGTACTTTTGTACCCCCTTACCATTTCACACAGGGGAGGGTCGGGATCTGGGGGTCCCCTTGTTAAAGGGGGCTTCCAAATTCCGATAAGCCCCCCGCCCGCAGACCCCCACAACCAATGGCCAGGGTTGTGGGGAAAAGCACCATGCACCATGGGGACATGGTCCTATGAGGGGCCACAGAACCCCAAAGCACCCTCCCAATGTTGAGGGCATGTGGCCTGGTACGGTTCAGGAGGGGGGGGCGCTCTTGTCCCCCCCTCTTTTCCTGCAGCCTGCCAGGTTGCGTGCTCGGATAAGGGTCTGGTATGGATTTTGAGGGGGACCCCATGCCATTTTTTTGGGCCGGGGTTCCCCTTAAAATCCATCCCAGACCTAAAGGGTCTGGTATGGATATTTATGGGGACCCCCACGTCATTATTTTTTTAAGTTTGAAGCGGGGTTCCCCTTAATATTCATAGCAGACCTGAAGGGCTTGGTAATTGAATTTGGGGGAACCCCCACGCTTTTTTTTTTTTTTTTTATCAATGACTTTCAATGAATGACTGTTCTGTGTTACGGGAGCCGGCAATTCATTAGCCGCGAGTGATTTTAAATAGCTTTTTTTTCCTGCAAAAATGACACTTTGTGCAGGGACAGTTCTAAGCACGGAAACATGCGCCCCTTCACAGGCATACTATAGACACCTCCCAGGTACGAAATTTAAAGGAATATTAGACTTTTATTGTTTCACTTTAAGCATTATTAAAATCACTGCTCCTGAAAAAACGGCCGTTTTAAAAAAGAAAATTTGCATTAATTCATGTCCCCTGGGGCAGGACCCAGGTCTCCAAACACTTTTTATGACAATAACTTGCATATAGGCTTTTAAAATTAGCACTTGAGATTTCTCCCATAGACTTTTACAGGGTGCTCGCGGCTTTTCGAATTTGCCATGAACACCCCAAATTGTTCGCTGTTCGCTGAACAGGCGAACAGGCAATGTTCGAGTCGAACATGAGTTCGACTCGAACTCGAAGCTCATCCCTAGTTAGGGGAATAAAACTCTCCACATGCATTTACTTTCAGCTTACCATTCCACTACATTAAATAAAATTTTCACTAACGTGATGTAAATTTATCCAGCAGGCTTTGTTAATTATATTTTGCGATAAATATAAGGGGGCGTGCAAATGAAGTAAATTGTAAAAATGACAGAAAAAAATAAAATTCTAATTTTTTTTTTACTATTCCTTCCCAATAAAAAAGAAGGGAATAAAAATATGTCGTTCAAAAATTGCAACCACATTTAAGACTTATATGTCCAAAAAACATAATAGTTTTAGGGTAGACTACAAAACCATTCCCAAAACAAAAAAGTGGATTTAGGGAGAAAAAACCCATGGGACTTAAATGGTTAACTCTGAATTCTGCAATTGAAAATAATTACTCAGAAAATATTTGCCCTTAATGTGGATCTTTCATCACTGATTGCACTTTGTTATTTTCTTCCTTCTACCCCTATTACACATTAATAACCATTTTCATGTCTCATATACTGTATACAGCGTATTTTTGTTCCTCCACCCTCCCGCTTCCTCATTTCTGGCAGTGACTTCCCTAGCCACCTGGGATATTCATGTTACATACCCCAGAAGGCTGCAGGTCACCAAGTGCCAAAGTTTCACAAGATTTCAAGCCTAAACAGATGTCATAGCAAGATGTCATAGATGTCATCTATGCAATAGCTCAGCACTTGCTGACCTACAGCCTGCTGGGATGTGTGACATGAATATCCCAGGAGGCTGCAGGCAGCCGAGGGTTCATCACCGCTAGAAGTGAGGAAGTTAGAGAGTGAAGGAGCACAAAATAAGCAACTGAAGTGAAGAAGCTATGCTATAAGTTTGAGGAGATAAGGTGTGGAAGTGATTTTTAGTATGGTATGGTTGCTGTAATGGCATATCCCTTAGGCTGGCCATACACAGTTTGAATCCCAGCTTGTTTAGTAAGAACTGGCCAAGATTCTAACCATGTATGGGCTGGCTGAATATACCAAGTTGCGTGATCGATCAACTTGGGTACAACCAGCCTGCCGGGTTCACTTACGATTATTACACTGCTGCACATTTTGCATCCATCCCTTCCAAAATGCTGTTTAAACGAATAAATCAGGTGAGAAGCAGGTTCGGAATATTATACTAAATGTTTTTCAAAACTTTTGGCAGCAGAAAAAACATTTGGCACACTAAATATTATCATAATTGTATTTATATTATTAAAACAGTGGGTTTTCATTATATTGTATTATGACGCATAATGCAACCTAAACACCCAAAAATATGGCATGAAAAATAAGTCAATGCCATAATACACTCCAGTATTTAAAATAATAATAATTATGCATCTAATTATGCAGTTATTACATTTCATAAGTTGGCAACAATAGCACAAGCCACATATACTCCTCAGTAAAAGAGACACATTGTAATGTTCGTAAATATATATTAAATTATCCGTATTAAATTTCTACTCTTTGGCAGAAAAACTTTACTGGATCTACATATATTACATCAACATGTTTCCTCTGTTTTACATATCTTAAGCACTGCAATGTTCTGCTGTTGCTGTCTTTGGAAAGCTTATATAGTTTCCTCTTAGATTAAATGCCAAAAAGTCCACTCCCATGGAGATAATTGCTTACATGTATTTATGGAGAAAATAATGGAAGCTCTCAATAAAAGTATAGGCATTGCCACTTTTTGTAGATATATATATAAAAAAAAAAACACCTTGCAAAATAATAAGCAGTAAAAGAGTTTTAAAAAAAGTCATTCCTGACTTACCTAGCTGCATGTACTGAGAAGTAATTTATTCTTAAAGATCCTTGAAGATGACAACAAAGCCTCAGTTGTTTTTCAGTCAGTTTCTAACAACTTAGATACATCTGCTGTGTGCTTATATTGGAAGGTTTGCAAGCTGCCAGGATTTTGCTGCAACAGAAAGTAATAGGAAAAAATTCTGATGTGAAATTTTAAGAAGAATTTATGCAAGATACCTACTATTCTGACTCTGATTGTTGTGAAGCGACTATCCCTTGTGAGACCTCTATGCCTGGCCTGTATAAGATATAATCACTGAGGACAATCCTCATCAGATAGTTTGAACTCACCAAATACCGATTCCATCCACATAGGTGCTTTTATTCTGAACATCAGGTTACAGCAGATGACAGGATACAAACAGATGAATAGGTTGTAGTATTTATCCGGTCAAAAGATGATATTGTCTGTAGCCTACAATGCAAAATACATGTTCCCTGCTACATGTGACTTGTAGCTGCATCCATGACACAGGAAGTACAATAACAGGAAGAAGGGTGGAGCATTACATACAAAGGAAGTGTGTCATAACATAAGGGAAAAAGGAAATAAAAAACAAGTGCATTACCACAAAAGGTCACTAGATGACAGCATGTGAACTAAATATAAAAGTCCATAGAAAATGGTTAAAGCGGTTGTGCACTCATTTTTTTTTTTTTTGGGCTATATGCCAAGGGCATATAGCTCAATTGGGGGACTTACCTGTTCCATCTTCCATCTCGGTCGCCGCCGGTTTTCCTCCGATAAAATTCTTCATCTTCTTCTTGTCTGCTGGGGTCCATCTTGCCTGTGGCATGTGAAACCCCACAGGCACTTTAGATTGCCCAGCATGCACCGCCGTTACTCGCGCGTGCGCAGTAACGGCACATCTGCCGACATCTCACGAGATTTCGGAAGATGTGTCCGAAATCTTGCGAGATTTCGGAAGATGTGGCCGAAATCTCGCGAGATTTCGGAAGATGTGGCCGAAATCTCGCGAGATTTCGGAAGATGCCCGCACTGACTCCTGCGATCAATGACACCAGATCCCAGAAGACAGTGCGGCGTGACGAGGATCCCCGCACAGAACCCGCCCACCCCGAAGAGAAAGAAGACAGGAAGTCATCAATTACAAGGTAAGTAAAAAAAAAAAAAAAAACACATTTCATTTAGTACTCTTTGCCTGATTTGGAAGGCAAAGAGATTTACTAAATAAAATGTGTGCTGAACCGCTTTAAGGAACAATCTATATAAATTCTATGCTCCGTTGGGGCAGCACACCTACAGATAGTTAAAAAATTTGAAAAATGCTTTAGTGTACATAGTCTGCGCACAGGATCAACTTAAGCTATAAATAAATACTGTGAATTGCCTTTTACCTGACTCTATTATGGCATCCTGCGTCAGAGTGTTAGAAAAAACAAACTAGTTATTACACATAATGGAATTTGATCCTAAAGCTGAAGTTTAGGCATGAAGGAATTTGATATTAAAGCTGAAGTTTAGGCATGAACTATTTGGTATATGCTGGACCAATGTAAGTATGCATGTGCCATTCCTGGCTGATCCCAATGGAAGCTGGGAATCACTGTAGCAGGCACCACTACTACAGTTGTAGTTTCCGGGTCCCATGTTGAGTGGCCCTGCTGCATAGCGAATACAGGAGGTTGCTTGCTCCACATAGGTGCATTTTCTCAATGAATGCAAAGTATCCTCTGATTGGACGAGGTAGAGAGGTGTGGCAGTGATTTCACAATCTCCACCTTGCCCAATCAAAGAATGTATGCATTGAGCAAATGCAACGTTTTCTCTGAATGGCACCTTTGCCAAGCAAGCAACCCCCAGTGTTCACTAGGGAGCAGTTCAGCCGTTTGGTGCCTACTACAGTGATTCCCAGCTTCCATGGGGATCTGCCAGATATGGCAGATGCATACTTACATTGGTCCAAGTTCGACCAATGTAACTATGCAAAATAGTGCAAAGTAGTGCATGCCTAAACTTTAGCTTTAATTTGACTCTAAATCCAACCACATATGAGCTTGGCTGTAGAGTTGGTGTTCGAGTTGGAGTGTGTTTCTGAGCACACTGAAAGACAGGCAAATGAAGCCTTGTATATATTTAAAGTGATTATAAAGTCAATTTTTTTTCCCTATAAAAATAACAAACATGTTATACCTAACTTCCCAGTTGCAGTGGATTTGCCCAGAGCAGCATTGTTCCTCCTCTTCTCGGGTCCCTCTTCTGTGATCCTGGCCCCTCCTTGCTGATAAGTGCCCCCACAGCAAGCAGCTTGCTACCGGGGCACCGAGCCGAGTCACAGCTCCCTGTGTCCATTCAGACACAGAGCCCCGACCTGCCCTGCCCCCTCTCTCTCCTGATTGGCTAGCTGACTTTAACTGACAGCAAATGGCACCGCTGCTGTATCTATAGCCAATCAGGAGGGGGAATCTGGGATGGCTGAGACACCCCTGGACATCACTGAACAGAGAGGGACCTCAGGTAAGTATAAAGGGGGCTGCTGCACACAGAAGGCTTTTTATCTTAATGATAATCATAAGATAATGATAGAAAACCTTCTGACTTTACAATCCATTTAATATATATTAATTAAGGCTTGCTCTAACTTGAGAATTATGTGCATGCAAATGTATAATATTGCATGTTTGTAGCACTAAACAGCTACTGTCAGGGCAATAAGGATGTGGAACTCTCTTCCATAATTGGTGGTGGCAGCGGGGAGTATTGATATTTTTAAAGGACTCTTGAACTTGCATCTTTTTTTTTTTATAATTTAAATCTTTATTCAACTTTTTTACAATTTACAATTATAGCACATTTATTACAGAAACATACAATAAGACGTTATCTTAAAAGCCGTTAGGCCCGATCTCTTGCTACGACTGACTCGTGTACCTTATGTATTATGGTTTTCCTTTATCCCCCTCACCCCCTCCCTCTCCTCCCCTTACTCCCCTCTCCCCTCCCCTCCCACCACCCCTCCCCCCCCCACTGTATTAATGCATTGTATTTAACTACACTCTATCACCTCTTTACTACGAGGGTGGAACGGAATCCACAGGCACTTCAGTAATCTATCTTCTACTGCCTTGGCGAGATACTGTCATTTCTCTTTCTTATTAATTGCCCTATCTGAAAAAAAAAATAAAGACCACCTAATTCTTAATCTATTTGCGCATGGGCGCCCTTTTTTGTCAACCATGGGCCCCACATCCTCTCGAATTCTTTAAGGTTGCCTCTTTTTAGGTATGTTGTTCTTTCCCGGCATAGGGTCTCGTTTATTGTATTGATCCAGTTATTCACTGTGGGGGGCTCTTTTGATTGCCAGTACATTGCAATCAGTTTCCTGGCCTGGAACATGCTTCTTAGAATTGCGACCGTGGTGCTCTTCCTCTCTCCCCTTTCTCTTCTAAATCCCAAAACACACACCATGGCCTCCTTTTCTAGTTTAACTGCATATACATCTCTTAAAGTATTGGTCACCCCTTCCCAATATCGGAATAATTTTGGACACTTCCACATCATGTGCAGGAGGTTGCCAACCCCCTGACATCTTGGGCATTTGTCGTCTGCTCTCCTACCGAACTTAAACAACCGTTTAGGTGTGTAGTAGGCCCTATTTACCAGCATCAGATGGGATATCTTTTGCGGGGGGGAGACTGATATGGCTGGGGCCATCTCTAATATTCTTTTCCACTGATCATTTGATATTGCACCCATGTCTTCCTCCCATTTCAGCTTTACATTATGAAGTGCTCCTCCTGAGTTCATTTTATGGGTTATCTGCCCGTATATCTCTGATATCAGTCCCTTCGTGAAGCCTAAGTGTAATACGTATTGCCATAGATGAGTCTCATTCCATATCGGAGGAGAACCCGGAAACTGGGCGTCGAGGGCATGTCGTATTTGCATGTAAAAATAAAATGTATCCTGTGTTATATTGAATTCATCTACCAGCTCGTTAAATTTTTTAATTCTATTGCCGTTATATAGTTGTCTTAATCTTTTGATTCCCTGTTGTTCCCATTCTCTATTTTTCCCCACCTGGAGGACTTCTTTTAAATTATTATTATCCCATAGAGGAGTATGATCGGACATTCCGTTATAACCCATTTTTTTTTTAATTGCTGTCCAAAGTTTAGCTATCATTTCTATTGTGGGGTATCTAACTCGGAAAGAGTCCGCCTCTAGCGCTTCTATTATGGTGCTGTGTTTGGACTCCGCCACTATTATTTTTCCGTTTGGGTTCCCCCCCTCTAAGTCCCCACATCCCATAAGTTGCTGCAGTTGGGAAGACCAGAAATAGCATTCTGGGCGTGGGATGGCAAATCCCCCTGCCCCTACCGGTAGTTGAAGAGTACCAAGGCAGATTCTAGCCTGACCTCCCTTCCAGATTAATTCCCTAAATAGGGTCTCAATTTTTTGGAACCACTTTCTGTCTATCCATATCGGGGAGTTGTGGAGTATGTACAGGAGTTGTGGCATCCATATCATTTTAATTAACCCACATCTCCCCGCTACTGACAGAGGAAAGTGCCTCCAAATCGAAATTTTCCTCTTAAACTTAGACAGCAACGGTACAAGATTTTTACATAAATACTGATTGGGATCCTTTGTTAGCGTTATCCCTAAATATTTCATCGTGTCTACTACCTTTATCTGGAGTATTCCTGGTATTGTTGGGTGACTGATAGGATCTATGGGCAGGAGTTCCGATTTGTCCCTGTTTATAACTAGGCCGGAAAACATGCCAAATTCCTCCACTACCCCAAAGGCGTTTGTCAGTGAATTGTCGGTGTCTCCTAAAAACAGCAGAACGTCATCCGCGTATAGTGCGATTTTTTCTTCTCTCCCTGCCTTTTTGCAAAAACCCCTTATATCGGGGTTTGTTCTTATTGCAATGGCCAGCGGTTCCATTGCCAGGGCAAAGAGCAGGGGTGATAAGGGGCACCCCTGCCTTGTCCCTCTCTCTAATTCGAACGCCTCCGACATTACATTGTTAATTTTTAATCTGGCTATGGGTTTCTCATACAGCATTTTTATCCACCTGGTGAATGAGGGACCAAATCCGAAACCTTCCAATACTCTCCACAAGTATACCCACTCTATACTATCGAAGGCCTTGGTCACATCTAATGTCATTATCGCCCTTGGTCCCCCATTCACCACCGGGTCCTGTATGTTCAGAAAAGCCCTTCTGATGTTAATACTTGTCGAGCGGCCCGGTATGAATCCTGTCTGGTCTGTGTGGATTATTCTTGTCATGATTTTATTTAGCCTGGTTGCCAGGACCTTGGCCAGAATCTTTGCGTCGGAGCAAAGGAGAGATATCGGTCTATATGCCGCGGCATCCAGTGGGTCTTTTCCCTCTTTTAACAGGACTATAATTGTTGCCTCTAGCATCGAAGCTGGTAATCCTCCCTCCCTGAACACCTCCTCTAGTGTATTTAATAATTCCGGTAGCAAAACTTCACCATATTGCTTGTATGTCTCTATTGGGAGACCATCCGGGCCGGGGGATTTCTGATTGGCCATATTTCCCACTGCCTGTTGTAGTTCAACTAGGCTTATTGGGGTCTCAAGTTCTTCTCTCTCCTCCGGTGTGATACGTGGGATCTCCAATCTCCGCAGGAAATCGTCCATCAATCTCTCTGCTCCAACCTTCTGGGCTGTGTAGAGGTTTTTATAAAAGGCTCTAAAATGCTGGACTATTCCTGCGGTGTTGGAGATAATTTCTCCTCCCTCCCCTCTGTAGTATATTATATCTAATATATATATATATATGTATACATATATATATATATATTATATATATACATATTTATATATATATGTAGTGTTTTTTATGTAGTTCGTATAGGCATTCTATTTAGGCATTCTAAGACAAATTCATTATGCAAGAATATAGATTGGGGATTCAAGTCTATTCTACACCTCAAAAGGGTGTCCAGGTGTCATCTCTTAATCTAATCAGTAGTCGCACACATCAAAGACAATGTTATCTGTTACCCTTTGATGTGTAAATCTTATACAAGTTGTGTGTGTGAGGAACCTAGTATTTACTGATGGTAATTAGAATTGAGGGGGGTATTCATGGTAAACATTTGGTTGACCCCCCCCCCCAGTGTCAGATCAGTATATGAGAAGACAGGCAGGTTGTCAGGTAGTCTAGAGAGAAAGACGGGTCTAGGAGAAGATATTCTTTGTCATGTACTCTGGTGGATTTTGTCGTCTGTAAGAATGTTCTGTTTTGGAAGTCAATAAAATCTCTCTCTGGGAGAATCGGGTTTTGCTGCGGAGACAATACTTTTAATAACTATATTCCATCTACGAGGAAGGAACGATTATAGATTAGATCACTACATTGGTGCCGTTCAAGCGACCAGAAGAGCATTTTCAGGACTTTGTATTAGAAATCGTGGTGATAACAATCCGTGAGTTGGACAGAAGTCTGATGGAGACCCAAGACCCGTGCTGTGACTCTAACGTCTGGTTGTGACATAAGAGAGTCTGATCTACAAAATCAAACAAGTTTGGAACCCCAGAATTATTCTCTGGAGACTGGAAACGAAGAAAAAGGACTGTATCGTGTACCAGAAGACCTGAGCTGGAAGTTGAAGGAGTAATTAATGCGGTGAGTAAAATATTTCTCTCTTTTTTAAATTATTAATAATATAGTAAAAATGCTTACTCAGTGTGAAGCTAGTGTCAGTTCTGATAAAGTTAACAGATGGGTGTTAAAATGTATTAAGCGTCATGGCGGTCCTTATGAAGTGCCAGAAAAATATAAGCAGACATGGACTATGATGAATGAATTTTTAGAAAAAACTGTTTTTGAGAGCAAAATTTCAGAAAGTAAAAGAAAAGGTTGTATTGTACAGGGCTTGTTATCTTGCTGTTTAACAATGGAAAGTTCTTTGAAAGATAAGGTTGAGGAAATTACCCAGTTACAGAGTGCAGTTGATAATAGCAACAAGGTTTGTCAGAGGTTACAAAACCAATCAGAATCTGAGACTGTAAATTTAAAATTGCATGCAGTCACCATTGGGGAAGCTCTGCTTGAGAAGTCTAAACGTTGTAATGAATTATCAGAGGAAAATGAGAGATTGAAATTAAGAATTATGGAATTAGAGAAGAGATCTCAGGAATGCAGATATGCATCGAATCGTGGATTCAGCAATCTGCAGCAAAATGCAAATACAAACATTCTATCAAATGAAACAGAACCTCATATTAAATCTGATAATTCATTGCCAGCCGCACCCACTGTGACCACCACAGTTTATAACAATAATAATAATGCAGGTGAAGTTCAGCTTGTAATGAAGCCTTTGAAACCAAAAGAATTAGATGCAATTCTTAAAGAAATAGGAATGATTCCCTGCCATGATTTAAACAGATTTTTAAAATGGTTTTGTGACTTGCAGAATGTCAGAGATATGTACAATCTCAACCCATCTGATTTAGACAGAGTTATGCAACATTCTATAGGAAATAGTCTTTGGGTGAGAATTAAGCAGATCTGTACTCAGCCAATGAGGACAAGGGACATATTGATGGAATTGTTATGTGTTTTGTATGGTGTACGTTCTGATGTTACTGTTCACGGGAAGATCAAACAAATGAAAAATGAATCTCCCTACGAGTTGTCAGGAAGGATAAAATCTATTATGGAAATATTGGTCAGTAATAATCTTGCATTTGAGCATGGTGGCTTGTTACATATGAGTATATTTCTACATGCTTTGAACGAAGAGATTAGACAAAATATTTTACTAGTTACCCCAAATCCCCATGATTTAAAAGATGTATTGTTGAAAGCAGACAATTTATGGAGAAAGTCAAATGAGCAAGCTGTCAAGATTGATTTAGCCACATTGTTTAGGACAAATACTGAACATAGAGATCAAAAGATAATGTCTTATGATAACAATCAAAGAGGAGACACCAGGTCAAATATAGGTGATATTAATATGAAAAGCAGAGCTGACCAAAATCATAATAAAAAGGTATCTAAGGCTTGGATACCATTTTCTCAGTTAAAACAGAAATATGACCACTTGAAGATTGAGTACGATAAAATGAAAATGGAACATAACACATTGCTGGGACAGCTAAACAGATTACATTATCCAGATCTGTTTTTGAATACAAATGACATTTCGCTAGCAGTGGGGGTGGTTTAGTTTCAACCTGTGGATGTGTAAATAGTCCTTTGTTTTAACTTCAAAGAATGTTTAAGGATCTTGCTAATTAGTTTTGTTGGAGAGTTTTTTGTCTTTCAGATATTGAAGATACTGCATCCGCATAGCATGTGAACTGCAAGCTGAAATTTCTGGCTAGTGGGGGAGAAACACTGAATAAACAATATCATGGACTCTCTCAATATTCATCAAGCAATTGATTTTTTTTTTTTTTGACTTTTTGACTTGGACAATGGACTTTTCCCTATATTTTATTTTTTTATTTTTCACCCTTTCCTATTTTTATTCATCAAGCCCTATTTTTTATTTTTATTTTTCACCCTTTTCCATTTTTATTTTTATTTTTTTATTTTATTATGTTTTATTTCTTGAACTTTATCTTAAACCCAGAGCGAAACATTTAAACCGAAAATAATTTTTCATGTTACATTACATGTTGCATATTACATATTGCATATTGATCAATATATTTGATATCTAAGGTGAGATGCTGCACAATGGCTTGGCATAGCATAAATTATAGTATGTTGGGTGGTTTTCCTAAATTTATAAGAGGGGTGAGTGAAGTTCATCACTCCAGTCATGATTTGAAACTTTGTTGAATCAGTCATTAATATTATTGACATATGGATGAAAAAAAGACCTAACTTTACTGGCAAGATTTTCCACTGCTGCTTTGTCTGGATAGAAGATCTGATAAACGCTGATGTCAAGCTGATTCTATCTGAAAGTGGGGGATTATATATGGATTATATGGATATATGAATTATAGATTGGTATATAAATTGGTATACCATTCAGGTGGAATTATGGACTGAATGATTCAAGCAACTGCTCTATTAAGGATGGAAATGAGGAGTCGGCCTACAGCAAATTACAAAGTACAGCAATAGCAGTTTTTTTTTCAGCCTTTTGAACTTGAAAGTGAGAGCTGGTACATGGATGGTTCTTCTTACTATAAAGATGGAAGTAGAATTTCGGGATTTGCTGGTGTTTGTGCAAAAGCATCTTTAAGAAAATGAAAACCTTGAGCCTGGAGAGGAATCCTGGAGTTATGTGGATCGGAGCTCCCAGCACACCAAGTCTACTTTCAATGAGAGTTATGATGAAGTTGAAAATTGAAGAATGAACTGCGACATCCGCTCGTTTTTGTGCAATATTCAAGATCTTGATGTGATATAATAGGGATGTTTACCGAATCCTTTTCCAGTCATGGTCTAAAGCTATATTATCTAATGACTGTTTCATGGGGATATTTTAGAGGCTGGTGAAGAGAGATGTAACCAGTTTCAACTTTATATTTCATATGAGCCATTGTGAAGCATCCAATACCTCAAGTCGGTAATGCTATGTTTGTTGCTCGATTTATGGGTCAGTTCTAGTAGTTAGAACGACCCAAGTGGGGGTATATGTAGTATATTATATCTAATATATATATATATGTATACATATATATATATATATTATATATATACATATTTATATATATATGTAGTGTTTTTTATGTAGTTCGTATAGGCATTCTATTTAGGCATTCTAAGACAAATTCATTATGCAAGAATATAGATTGGGGATTCAAGTCTATTCTACACCTCAAAAGGGTGTCCAGGTGTCATCTCTTAATCTAATCAGTAGTCGCACACATCAAAGACAATGTTATCTGTTACCCTTTGATGTGTAAATCTTATACAAGTTGTGTGTGTGAGGAACCTAGTATTTACTGATGGTAATTAGAATTGAGGGGGGTATTCATGGTAAACATTTGGTTGACCCCCCCCCCCCCCCAGTGTCAGATCAGTATATGAGAAGACAGGCAGGTTGTCAGGTAGTCTAGAGAGAAAGACGGGTCTAGGAGAAGATATTCTTTGTCATGTACTCTGGTGGATTTTTGTCGTCTGTAAGAATGTTCTGTTTTGGAAGTCAATAAAATCTCTCTCTGGGAGAATCGGGTTTTGCTGCGGAGACAATACTTTTAATAACTATATTCCATCTACGAGGAAGGAACGATTATAGATTAGATCACTACACCCTCTTATAGCCTGAATAGTTGACGGTGGTGCATTGGACTTTACTAGACGCGCAAGCATCCTCCCCACACTCTCCCCCTCTGCGAAGGACGCCTGCCGCTGAAGGAGTCTATTTGTTTCGGCCTTCCTCATAATTACCAATTTGTGTTCCTGTTGCTTATCCAGCCACCTCTTTTTCTTTACGTCTGTCGCGTCTGTTATATATTGTTTTTCTGCACTTAATATCTCCTGTTGGGATCTTTCCTCCTCTGCTCTAGCGTCTTTATTAAATTTTGCTATTTGTTGGATCAGTGTCCCTCTTAAGAATGCTTTTAGGGTGTCCCATATTATTCTTGACCGTGCCGTACCTGAGTTAAATTCCAAGAATTCTCTTAATTTGGGGAGAACCCCGTCTGCCTCTTTAATTAGTTCGTACCAGCTGGGGTTTATTTTCCACTCTCGCCGATTTTGTTTTTCCCCTATTTTTACTGTCGTTATTATTGGAGAGTGATCAGATATTCCCCTAGGCCGGAATACAATGTTTTCTATAATTTGTGACGCTCTCTCATTCCCGAGGACCAAGTCTATCCTCGAGAGCGTAGAGTGGGTAGCGGAGTAGCATGTATATTGCCGGGCTGTGGGATTACGTGTCCTCCAAATATCAATTAGCCCCATTTCCTCTATAAATTGAGTCAGTTTACACTTTATTGTAGTAACAGGGGTTCTGTGTACGGGGAACCTATCTAGGTCTCTATCCGGAGCTTCGTTAAAATCTCCTACTACCAAGACCGGTACCTCGCCTTTGTCCAAAAGGAAATCATTCAGTCTAAGCATAACTTCTAATTTGAATGGTGGGGGAATATAAATATTCGCCAGTACACATGTGACCCCCTCTATCATAAAATACAGGAAGATATACCTCCCATGCACTTGCATCTTAAAGGACACAAGCATACAGGAATATGGGAAATTATTAAAAGACACTGACACACGTACACCTACACAGGTTGAACTGAACGTACTATTGTCTTTATTCAACAGTACCTACTATGTAACTATATGTAATTATATATATATGTGCTTACAGATCTGCACATTTATTTTTTGGCTCGTTTACAACAGGGGTATACTATTCCCTTTAAGGAAAATATTTTGCACATGCCTAGTCTCCATGACAGCAAGCAGTAAGGTTGTGAAACAAGTTATGATCTGTATCTTATGATCTGCATTTTATGACAGTGTTTAACTTTCAGATGCCTGACAGGGAGGGTGTTGTTTAAGCATGTATTGTAGTATGGCAGCAGAGATCTGTATAACATATACTAAGTGTTACTTTTTAGCGCAAGGAAAATAAAGCTTTTAAAAAGGATTAGTTAAAAGAACAAGCATATTTGCAATCCAGTCCAAGAATTGTGCCCACTAATGCATTTTAATCTCCTTCTAGGATTCAAGCACAATGCTGAAGTGTACTGTGAATAATACCAATAGTTTTTAAAGAAAGCCAATGTTGTCAGACGTAATTGTAGATATTGGCATCTGGTATCAAGTATATTATACTGTTAAATACATCCATTATTCTAATATTTTTACAGCAAGTTAGGGCAATGGCAGCGTACAGTGTACATTTTTTAAGCTTGATGGATTGCATTATGATTTATGAGTCATCGCTGTATTCTTTAGTCATTTATATGCCATCAAATAACATACAGGTATATTAGCAAATAAACTAGTTTTGATTCAAGTACATGTAAACCCAATTACTATAATCACATATAAGCTTTCAAACCCAACTCTAGAAACTAGACAAAATCTACACTTGCAATGGGATCTCCTGCACTGCAAGGGTTAACTGCTTGTTTGGTCTAGAGGTGCAGCAATAAGGAGCAATACTTACTAGACATAGTTACATAGTTACATAGTTACATAGTTAGCTAGGCCGAAAAAATTCCATCCAGTTCAACCATAAAAAAAAAGAAAACCCCCAGTATTCACTAGGGAGCAGGGCAGCCGTTTGGTGCCTACTACAGTGATTCCCAGACATGTGCGATTAGTTTCGTATGAATCGAAAATTCCAGAAATTCGTACATTCGTATGAACCCGAAATACAAATTTTACAAATTTTACAAATATGTAATTTCGTTTACGAATTTCGGATCCAAATTCATAACGAAAATTCATAATTCTTACGAAAAGTTAAAGAACCTAAAAGTTAAAAACCCAGGAAGTCAGCACAGCGCAGGGATGGTGGGAACCCCTCATAATGATAAATTCATCATAACAAAAATTCGTAATTGTTACGAAAAGTTAACAAACCTAAAAGTTAAAGTCCCAGGAAGTCAGCACAGGGATGGTGGGAACCCCTCATAATGGGCACAGCGGGTGTACACTCAGACCCGGGAACTCAGCACAGGGATGGTGGGAACCCTATGGGAATTTCTATGCTTACGAATTTTATACGAAATACGAAATTTCGTTAACGAATTTCGGATCCAAATTAACAGAATTGTGACTGGTGTTTTGTTCACCAATCAGAGGAAGTCAGCACAGCACAGGGAAGGTGGGAACCCCTCATAATGGGCACAGCAGGTGTACACTCAGACCCGGGAACTCAGCACAGGGATGGTGGGAACCCTATGGGAATTTCTATGCTTACCAATTTTATACGAAATACAAAATTTCTTTAACGAATTTTGGAATTTCGCATCCAAATGAACAGAATTTTGACTGGTGTTTTGTTCACCAATCAAAGGAAGTCAGCACAGGTATGGTGGGAACCTCTCATAATGGGCACAGCGGGTGTACACTCAGACCCAGGAACTCAGCACAGGGATGGTGGGAACCCCTCATAATGGACACAGCAGGTGTACAGACCTGGGAACTCAGCACAGGAATGGTGGGAACCTCTCATAATGGGCACAGCAGGTGTACAGACCTGGGAACTCAGCACAGGGCTGGTGGGAACCCCTCATAATGATAAATTCATCATAACGAACATACGTAATTGTTACAAAAAGTTAACAAGCCTAAAAGTTAAAAACCCAGGAAGTCAGCACAGCACAGGGATGGTGGGAACCCCTCATAATGATAAATTCATCATAACAAACTTTCTTTATTTTTACAAAAAGTTAACAAAACTAAAGGCTAAAAACCCAGGAAGTCAGCACAGCACATGGATGGTGGGAGCCCCTCATAATGATAAATTCAGCATAACGAACTTTCGTTATTTTAACGTAAAGTTTACGAATCTAACGAAAATTCGTATTTCGTACGAATCTGAATTGAATTTCGCACACAAATTACGAAATACAATTTTTTTTCGTACTAAACGGAACAAAGCAAAACAAATTTTTTGATGGCGCCCATGTCTAATACTTACCTTGTACCTCACTCCATCAAGGACCCTCTAGTGATGCAACTGGTCTAGCAAAGCCTCCTTTCTAAGGCACTCCTCCACACACAGTCAAGGGTTGATAGTTCTGCATTGTATGCAATGATGCCAAAGGTCTGCCCATGGCCTGGAACACCAAAGGAAATGGAGAAGAGTGCTGGACCCAGTCAGAGTGAGGATAAGTTAAGTGTTACAGCATTTTCATCTCCCCTAGATTTAACAAGCATTGCAAGGGTAGATTGTGCCTAATTCCCGGAGTTAGGATTTAACACGCTAATGTTCTTTATAAAACTCTTTTTTCATTCTTTTTAAATTTCAACATTTGTCAATAAAATAATACCCGGGGTTCTGCCATGAAGGTCCATGTTCATGCATAAGGTGACAACAGTTTTTTAGTTGTGTTCCACTGTTGTCACCCAATCACAAGCACCCCTGATGGAGGCTACAAATGGCCATGCCAATACATACTGCACGGGAAAGGTCCAGAAAGGAAACTCACTCTGAGCAATAATGTACAACCAAAGAAGCAAGTGCATGTAGGCAGTCAGTGTTTGAATAAGGATGAAAGAGATCAAAAGCACTAAGAAAAAGCACAAAAAAAAAAAGAAGATGAAAACAGTATTTTATGAAAAAAGACAAAGCGATTGTTTATTAAGGACAGTGTTTTACCATGCTAATCATCACCCAGTTTGGGTTTACAACTACTTTAAAATGTATGGTTATTTAACTTTATTGAACCTAAACAGAGGTCAGCTGCTCCTAAACCCATGAGGTCAGTAGGTCCAACCATAGCCATTGCTCCACTTTATTTCCCAACTCACATTCAGCTTCATGCAGAAAACAGCATTGCCCCCCTTTCTTACATAGTTACCCTTCAATTATCTACAGTTTGAGCTTATAGAAAACTATAAGGGGTCTAGAAAGATCATTGTAGCGATTAACAAAGAGGCATATAGTGGAGGTAAAAAGATCTAAGTCTGGAAAGGGAATAAATGAAAATTTAAAAATTCGCAAGGACAGCAGTTCACTTGTTAGCATGGAAAAACTGAAAATGCACTATTCATATTGCAGACAGAACTTCTTCTATAAGAACTGAAGACAACAAATACTGCGATAGGCCTTATACACAGCAAGTAGCTAAAAAGACTCATCCATTTTTTAATTATCTTTTAACCTGTATAATATTACCCCAGGTCACTACCCTCCTTAAAGTGGTTGTAAACCCTTACAAACCACTTTGACCTACAGGTAAGCCTAGATTAAGGCTTACCTGTAGGTCCAAGAAATATCTCCTAAACCTACAGGGTTTAGGAGATATTTGGCAAAAGACAGGCACCGCTGTCTACGGTGCATGCGCAGGCATACTGAGCGCGCCGCTGTTAACGGCGATATGCCGCGAGTGGCCGCTCCCGTGCGCATGCGCGGGAGTGGCGTCATTGCGGCTCCGTCGAATGACAGCGCTGGAGCAGCGAGACCCACCAAGAAGATGGAGGCTCTGTACACAAGGGGACAGCGGTGACATTGCTGACTTCTGTGTCAGGTAAGTGACACATAATGGGCTACTATGCGATGCATAGTAGTCCATTATGATTTACCTTTGCAGGGAAACAAAGAGGAAGTAAACCCATTAGGGTTTACTTCCTCTTTAAGACTAGGGACTTGGAAACAAGAAGGTACTAGGAAGTAGATCTGAACCAGGAACACTGCAGTGGCAGTCAAGTGTACGGAGCTGGTTACAGACACAGCAGGGAAGGTAGAAGTCAGAGTTCAGGTCAGGGAGTGGACTCAGTTAATCAGGAATGAAGCCAAGGGTCAGAGCAGGTAGTAAACTCAGATAGCCAAGAACCAAGCCAATGGTTAGGGCAGGTAGCATACCCGAGTAGACACCAACAAAGCCAAGAGTCAGGGCAGGTATCAGACTCTCATAGATAGGAATGAAGCCATGGGTCAGGGCAGGTAGTAAACTTAGATAGCCAGTAGGGATGAGCTTCGAGTTCGAGTCAAACTCATGTTCGCCTCGAACATTGCCTGTTCGCCTGTTCGCCGAACAGCGAACAATTTGGGGTGTTTGCGTCAAATTCGAAAAGCCGCAAACACCCTGTAAAAGTCTATGGGAGAAGTCTAAAGTGCTAATTTTAAAGGCTTATATGCAAGTTATTGTCATAAAAAGTGTTTGGGGACCTGGGTCCTGCCCCAGGGGACATGTATCAATGAAAAAAAAAGTTTTAAAAAGGGCCGTTTTTTCGGGAGCAGTGATTTTAATAATGCTTAAAGTGAAACAATAAAAGTGTAATATTCCAGACCCCCACAACCACCAGGGTTGTGGGGATGAGGCCCTTGTCCCTTTAAACATGGGAACATGGTGCTTTGAGGGGTCACAGACCCCAAAGCATCCTCCCAATGTTGAGGGAATGTGGCCTGGTACGGTTCAGGAGGGGGGGGCTCTCTCTCGTCCCCCCCCTCTTTTTCTGCGGCCTGCCAGGTTGCGTGCTCGGATAAAGGGTCTGGTATGGATTTTTGGGTGGAACTCCACACCATTTTTTTTTTAATTTGGTGTGGAGTTCCCCTTAAAATCCATACCAGACCTGAAGGGGGGAACCCCATGTAATTTTTTTTTTATTTGACCCGGGGTTCCCCTTAATGTCCATACCAGACCTGAAGGGCCTGGTAATTGAATTTGGGGGGAACCCCACGCATATTTTTTTTTTGTTATCAATGACTTTCAATGACTGTTTATGGGAGCCGACAATTCATTATAGTCGCGAGTGCTTTTAAAATACTTTTTTTCCTGCAGAAATTACACTTTGTGCAGGGACAGTTCTAAGCACGGGAAACATGCGGCCCTTTACATGCATACTATACACACCCCCAGGTATGAAATTTAAAGAAATATTACACTTTTATTGTTTCACTTTAAGCATTATTAAAATCACTGCTCCTGAAAAAAATTCATTTTTTGTTTAAATGTTTGCATTGATACATGTTCCCTGGGGCAGGACCCAGGTCCCCAAACACTTTTTAGAACTTGCATATAAGCCTTTAAAATTAGCACTTTTGATTTTGAACGTTCGAGTCCCATAGAGTTTAACCACTTTAAGACCAGCCTCGTTTTGGATTTTAGGTGTTTACATGTTTTAAAACAGTTTTTTTTGCTAGAGAAAAAATTAGAACCCCCAAACATTATATATTGTTTTTTTTCTAACACCCTAGAGAATAAAATGGCGGTCGTTGCAATACTTTTTTTCACACCGTATTTGCGCAGCGGTCTTGCAAGCGCACTTTTTTTGGAAAAAATTCACTTTTTTGAATAAAAAAATAAGACAACAGTAAAGTTAGTCCAATTTTTTTATATATTGTGAAAGATAATGTTACGCCGAGTAAAATGATACCTAACATGTCACGCTTCAAAATTGCGCCCGCTCGTGGAATGGCATCAAACTTTTACCCTCAAAAATCTCCATAGGCGACGTTTAAAAAATTCTACAGGTTGCATATTTTGCGTTACAGAGGAGGTCTACGGCTATAATTATTGCTCTCGCTCTACCGATCGCGGTGATACCTCACATGTGTGGTTTGACCACCGTTTTCATATGCGGGCGCTACTCACGTATGCGTTCGCTTCTGTGCACGAGCTCGTCGGGACGGGGCGCTTTAAAAAAAAATTTTTTTGTTTTTCTTATTTATTTTTTCTTAATTTTATTTATTTTTACACTGTTTTTTAAAAAAAAAAATTAATTGGCTCACTTTTATTCCTATTACAAGGAATGTAAACATTCCTTGTAATAGAAAAAAGCATGACAGGTCCTCTTAAATATGAGATCTGGGGTCAAAAAGTCCTCAGATCTCATATTTGGACTTCAATGAAAAAAAAAAAAAAAAAAAAAAAAAAAATGTCATTTAAAAAAATGACATTTGAAAATTCCTCTTTAAGAGGTATGGGCGGAAGTGACGTTTTTGACGTCGCTTCCGCCCTCCTATGGTATAGAGATGAGTGGCGGCCATCTTAGCGTCACTCATCTCTATGCACATCAGGGGAACGGACCCGATCGCCTCCGCCGCTGCCGACGGTTTCCGGTAAGCGGCGGAAGGCGCGGGAGTGCGGCGGGAGGGGGGGGCACCTCTCCCGCCGCCGATAACGGTGATCTCGCGGCGAATCCGCTGCGATGACCACCATTATCGGACAGCCGACCGGCGCCTGAAGAGATGGATATCTCGGTTGTGGCAGCAGCTGCTGCCGTTACCGAGATATCCCTCTTCAAAAAAGGGACGTACATCGTCGTGCGCCGGTCGGAAAGTGGTTAATAGGGTTCTAAAGTTCACACGAGCTTTAGGTCTGTTCACAGGTTCTGGTGCGAACCGAACAGGGGGGTGTTCGGCTCATCCCTAATAGCCAGGAACCAAGCCAGAAACTCAGCAACTAGCTTGCAAAAGCATTACTTAGGCAGCAAGCCATAAGCTGCACTGATATTAAATAGGCTACTTTCACACTGAGGCGTTGCAAAAACGCCTGTTTACCGCCTAGCGCTATTGCCGCGTTTTTTACCGCGTTTTTGCCGCGTTAGCGCTAAAATTAGCGCTAACGCCCAAGCGTTTTTGCCGCGTTTTTTAGGCGTTAGCGTTAGTATAAAAACCAACCTCCTTTTACATCATATCCTGTTCACTTCCTGAATTTCGTGGCTGAAGAGACTGAATCCATCGAAAATGGAGTTTACTGAGCTCTTGTTACTTTTTGTGCTTATGTTTTGGGAACATACCCTGAAACAGAGGCAGGAACGTCGCTATTGGATCCATCCCATCCTCCAAACACACTCCTCCAGAGGTCAATTTGTGTTGCTGTATCAGAACTTGAGAGAGCACCCTGAAAAGTTTAAAAATTACACACGGATGAGCATCACAACGTAAGTGATAATATCCCATTACAAACTCTGAACCCTAACCCAAATCCCCCTTTAAATACTCCCAAACGCTGAACCCTAACCCTAATCCCCCTTTTCCTAGTCCCAAACGCTGAACCCTAACCCTAATCCCCCTTTTCCTAGTCCCAAACGCTGAACCCTAACCCTAATCCCACTTTAAATACTCCCAAACGCTGAACCCTAACCCTAATCCCCCTTTTCCTAGTCCCAAACGCTGAACCCTAACCCTAATCCCACTTTTCCTAGTCCCAAACGCTGAACCCTAACCCTAATCCCCCTTTTCCTAGTCCCAAACGCTGAACCCTAACCCTAATCCCCCTTTTCCTAGTCCCAAACGCTGAACCCTAACCCTAATCCCCCTTTTCCTAGTCCCAAACGCTGAACCCTAACCCTAATCCCCCTTTTCCTAGTCCCAAACGCTGAACCCTAACCCTAATCCCACTTTAAATACTCCCAAACGCTGAACCCTAACCCTAATCCCCCTTTTCCTAGTCCCAAACGCTGAACCCTAACCCTAATCCCCTTTTCCTAGTCCCAAACGCTGAACCCTAACCCTAATCCCCCTTTTCCTAGTCCCAAACGCTGAACCCTAACCCTAATCCCCTTTTCCTAGTCCCAAACGCTGAACCCTAACCCTAATCCCACTTTAAATACTCCCAAACGCTGAACCCTAACCCTAATCCCCTTTTCCTAGTCCCAAACGCTGAACCCTAACCCTAATCCCCCTTTTCCTAGTCCCAAACGCTGAACCCTAACCCTAATCCCCCTTTTCCTAGTCCCAAACGCTGAACCCTAACCCTAATCCCCCTTTTCCTAGTCCCAAACGCTGAACCCTAACCCTAATCCCCCTTTTCCTAGTCCCAAACGCTGAACCCTAACCCTAATCCCACTTTAAATACTCCCAAACGCTGAACCCTAACCCTAATCCCCCTTTTCCTAGTCCCAAACGCTGAACCCTAACCCTAATCCCCCTTTTCCTAGTCCCAAACGCTGAACCCTAACCCTAATCCCCCTTTTCCTAGTCCCAAACGCTGAACCCTAACCCTAATCCCACTTTAAATACTCCCAAACGCTGAACCCTAACCCTAATCCCCCTTTTCCTAGTCCCAAACGCTGAACCCTAACCCTAATCCCCCTTTTCCTAGTCCCAAACGCTGAACCCTAACCCTAATCCCACTTTAAATACTCCCAAACGCTGAACCCTAACCCTAATCCCCCTTTTCCTAGTCCCAAACGCTGAACCCTAACCCTAATCCCCCTTTTCCTAGTCCCAAACGCTGAACCCTAACCCTAATCCCACTTTAAATACTCCCAAACGCTGAACCCTAACCCTAATCCCCCTTTTCCTAGTCCCAAACGCTGAACCCTAACCCTAATCCCACTTTAAATACTCCCAAACGCTGAACCCTAACCCTAATCCCCCTTTTCCTAGTCCCAAACGCTGAACCCTAACCCTAATCCCCCTTTTCCTAGTCCCAAACGCTGAACCCTAACCCTAATCCCACTTTAAATAGTCCCAAACGCTGAACCCTAACCCTAATCCCACTTTTCCTAGTCCCAAACGCTGAACCCTAACCCTAATCCCACTTTAATACTCCCAAACGCTGAACCCTAACCCTAATCCCACTTTTAATACTCCCAAACTCTGAACTCTAATCCCTGGATTATGTTTTGCCGTGGATTTGCAGAAATGTATGGTTAATTTATATTTTTTTCTTTACCAGATTTGACTTTCTGCTTGACATCTTAACCCCTGACTTGTTAAGGCAGGATACCAATTGCAGGTTGGCAATATCACCATGTGAGCGTTTACTGATTACGCTAAGGTAATTTCCGTATATGCTCGAGTATAATCCGACCCAAACATAAGGGGAGGCACCTAATATCTAAAATAAAAAAAGGGTAAATACAATTTCCACACAAAATGTGTAGTCTCTGGACCCAAAGGGAGCCTAAATCACATTGCTGCAGATGTGCAGAAATGTTGGAATTAGTGGCCCCGTATCTGGCACTATAACATATACAAATAGTGGTTTACTAGCCCAAAGTGGGCCAAAAATCTGTGGAGCCAAAGTAGTTTGTGAAAAATTCATTCTCTGCTTTGGAAAATGTATTGACTCTAGTATAAGCTGAGGGGGGCCTTTTTAGACATGTGCACTGACCAAAAAAGGGTTTATTTTCATTTTAGCTTCCTTTTTTGTTCTTTTTTTAGTCAAAATTGGGAAATGGTAAAAAGCTCAATTCGGCATTAAGAAAATCCTCAAATCACAAATGCAACATTTCGGAAATGCAAAAATGGGAAAAGAATCATTTAGGAAGTTATTACAATTCGTGAAACTAGTAATTATTCAAGCAAACAATTGCACATGTCTATTTTCAGCCTTAAAAAGTGTAACAAAAATATGTTTCGACTGGAGTATATATGGTGTATATGAATAATGAAGAAGTGGAAGTTTAAACACATAAGAAAATGACACCACGAATTAGAATTGTAAACTCAATAAAATTTTTATTCATTTTATTGTGAAAAATGCACCACATGTGCAAAGCCGAAAAAAATAAATACACCAGAAACCTGGTCATTATCCATAAAAAAATAAATTCACAAAAGTAAAAAATAAATTAGATGAAACTCGAGTTTTTACATATTCAGAAAGGTGGGAGCAGGGTGTGTCTCCTCTAGAGGGGTGGGAGGGGGAGCTGGGACATTTGTGTAATAGGGCTGCATATCAAAATGTGGGGCGGGAAAATGTTGGGGGTTTTGGGGCATTTGAAAATTCGGATAGGGGTTTTGGGACATGACGGGATACCTTGCAGCTGATGGGTAGGATTGGGAACGAGAGGGACCTTGACCCTCGTACCTGCCATAAAAATTTTGGCTTGGATTGGCCTCATATGGACCATCTCTATTTGTAATGGGTTGTTGCTGGAAATGATGGATGACCTTAAAAATTTCTGAACGCATGGAGCATTGATGCTCAGATGGAACTTTGGCCATTTGAGGAACTAAGCTTCGGGCAAAAGTTTCTAACTCTCCCCCATCTTTTTCTTGTTTTTTAAGTAGTTCTTTAACCACATCGATAAAGTCCTCAGACATTTGGTGTTTTGTTTTTTTCCTTGATTTTTGCCTTTGGCTCGCCACTGGTGCTTCGGTGTTTTCGGCTTCAGTTTCCGACATTTGTGGGAAGTCTGATGCCTCAACCAATTGGCTGTTTGTCTCCCCATCCTCAGGCTCCTCCTCTGTCTCCGTTTCAATATTGCTTTCTGTACTGCAAAATGACATTTTTTTTGGAAAAACGTTAAAAATTGCAATCCTCAAAAATCAAAAACGATGTTACACAATTCTAAAAAAAAAAATAAAAGCATTGACATAATAAATGTTGGTATACTTACGGTCTCATCTCCATGACGGGCTTCAGGAACATCAGCTCCTCATAATGGCAATAAACTCGCCCTCTTTTTTTGCCCGAAGATCCACTCCTTACACTATTTTGTAGAAGAAGCTCTCTTCGATAATTATCGCGCATTGTTTTCCACCTTTTTTTAAGGACATTTACTGAAATAAATTAAAATACATTTTTTTTATTACAGATATCTTGGCACTGGAAATACCTATACATCATTGCACTATGAATTCAGAACAGGAATCTCAACAATTGGAGAAATAGTCAAGCTAACATGTGATGCTATTTGGAAATTGAAAACTACTTTCATGCCAATTCCCAATCAAGAAAAATGGAAGAATGTTGCCAAGCAGTTCTGGATCAAAACAAACTTTCCAAACTGCCTGGGAGCAATTGATGGGAAACACATTCGCCTAATAAAACCCTGTCACAGTGGTAGCCGATATTTTAATTATAAAAAATATTTTTCTGTAGTGCTAATGGCTGTGGTTGATGCAGATTATAAATTCCTATATATTGATGTAGGAGCATTTGGCAGTTCAGCAGACTCTTTTGTTTTCATGAATTCAACATTTGGGAAACGTCTTCAATCTAATCGACTCGATTTACCCGAAAACAAACCATTACCCGGTACACAAAGTCCAGATATGCCATTTGTTTTTGTGGCTGATGAGGCTTTTGCTATCAACGAACACTTAATGAAGCCGTACTCACGGAGGAATCTAGACACTCAGAAGAGAATCTTCAATTATCGTCTCTGTCGGGCACGTAGGCTGGTTGAATGTTCCTTTGGGATTCTTGCTAACAAATGGCAAATATTCCTAAAGCCTATCAATCTTAAGGTTGAAAATGCCTGTAAATTAATCAAGGCAGCGTGTGTTTTGCACAATGTAGTAAGGGATAGGGATGGTGTTAATTTTGAGGACACATTGTCTCATAATTTACAACCTGCTGATTTTCCTCATGTCCGTGGTCCAACAGCAGGTTTCAGAATTCGGGAGGAATTTGCAGATTATTTTATGAGCCCTGCAGGAGCAGTCAATTGGCAACAAAATATGATTTAATAATTACAGGGATCACATTATAATTATCATTAAGATGTTGAATCTAATTTTGGGTTTGTGTTTACAACTATATACTTAGAAACCAAACAGCATATTGTTATCTAGTTTATCTTGAAAATTCTTATTGTATTGATTAAAGACAATAAAAATATGTTTCATTCAACCTTGTTTATACTTACTTTAGGAGTTCACTAATAACAATAATATTCAGTATCTCACAAAAGTGAGTACACACCTAAGTAAAAATTTTAAAATTGTGCACAGTGTGACAATATTTTGTGTGGCCATCATGAATTCCTAGACATGTGCACTGGCCAAAAATTTAACTTTGACGTTTCCCTAAAAAAATTATTTTGTCTTTTTGTGTGAAATTGTTCATTAACGAATTGTTCATAATTAGTTGAACAAACAATTCTGAACGTAACAAATTCCACATGTCTATGAATTCCCAGCAACGACCTGGGACTACCATCACCTTACAAGTAAGGGCTGTGGTGGAGGGGGGGGCTGTGTGTGTATGTACATGCATGTCCTATATACACATGTGAGGGGGGCTCAGAGAGTACAGGTGTGAGGGGGCTGAGGCACTGAAGGACTTGGTGGGACGGCAAGTAGACATGAACCTGGGTAATTTTGGTGATCAGACTTGGGGGGGCAGGCTTAAAGCTGTATAAGGGGCCCCGCAATTTATGAAGGCTGCCATGCTCACACCACCATATTTGAATTCACTTCTGAAGTCATTGTCGGTCAAAATTATAATAATTAGTTAATTACTATTGTCTAAAAACTTGACTATTCACAATTTTCATTGCTGAATAATTTTCTAAAAATTTGGAAATGAAAAAGTAAAGAATTTCTAAATTAGAAAATTAGCCAAAAATACATACATTCCAAGTTAGCAAATGTTTAGGGTTAGGGTGTTAATGTTATAGGGTTATGAGTTAGTGGTAATATTCTGCGTTTGGGACTATTCAAAGTGGGATTAGGGTTAGGGTTCAGCGTTTGGGACTATGAAAAGTGGGATTAGGGTTAGGGTTCAGCGTTTGGGACTAGGAAAAGTGGGATTAGGGTTAGGGTTCAGCGTTTGGGACTCGGAAAAGTGGGATTAGGGTTAGGGTTCAGCGTTTGGGACTAGGAAAAGTGGGATTAGGGTTAGGGTTCAGCGTTTGGGACTCGGAAAAGTGGGATTAGGGTTAGGGTTCAGCGTTTGGGACTCGGAAAAGTGGGATTAGGGTTAGGGTTCAGCGTTTGGGACTCGGAAAAGTGGGATTAGGGTTAGGGTTCAGCGTTTGGGACTAGGAAAAGTGGGATTAGGGTTAGGGTTCAGCGTTTGGGACTATTCAAAGTGGGATTAGGGTTAGGGTTCAGCGTTTGGGACTCGGAAAAGTGGGATTAGGGTTAGGGTTCAGCGTTTGGGACTAGGAAAAGTGGGATTAGGGTTAGGGTTCAGCGTTTGGGACTCGTAAAAGTGGGATTAGGGTTAGGGTTCAGCGTTTGGGACTATGAAAAGTGGGATTAGGGTTAGGGTTCAGCGTTTGGGACTAGGAAAAGTGGGATTAGGGTTAGGGTTCAGCGTTTGGGACTCGTAAAAGTGGGATTAGGGTTAGGGTTCAGCGTTTGGGACTATGAAAAGTGGGATTAGGGTTAGGGTTCAGCGTTTGGGACTAGGAAAAGTGGGATTAGGGTTAGGGTTCAGCGTTTGGGACTATTCAAAGTGGGATTAGGGTTAGGGTTCAGCGTTTGGGACTATTCAAAGTGGGATTAGGGTTAGGGTTCAGCGTTTGGGACTATTCAAAGTGGGATTAGGGTTAGGGTTCAGCGTTTGGGACTAGGAAAAGTGGGATTAGGGTTAGGGTTCAGCGTTTGGGACTCGGAAAAGTGGGATTAGGGTTAGGGTTCAGCGTTTGGGACTAGGAAAAGTGGGATTAGGGTTAGGGTTCAGCGTTTGGGACTATTCAAAGTGGGATTAGGGTTAGGGTTCAGCGTTTGGGACTAGGAAAAGTGGGATTAGGGTTAGGGTTCAGCGTTTGGGACTAGGAAAAGTGGGATTAGGACTGTTTTGGGGTGCATTTTTGGGGACTTGGGACTACTCTAAATGGGATTAGGAATGGTTTTGCGCTTGAACTTTTTGGACTTGGGACTACTGTAAATGGGATTAGGACTGTTTTGGGGTGCATTTTTGGGGACTTGGGACTACTGTAAATGGGATTAGGACTGTTTTGGGGTGCATTTTTGGGGACTTGGGACTACTCTAAATGGGATTAGGAATGGTTTTGCGCTTGAACTTTTTGGACTTGGGACTACTGTAAATGGGATTAGGACTGTTTTGGGGTGCATTTTTGGGGACTTGGGACTACTGTAAATGGGATTAGGACTGTTTTGGGGTGCATTTTTGGGGACTTGGGACTACTCTAAATGGGATTAGGAATGGTTTTGCGCTTGAACTTTTTGGACTTGGGACTACTGTAAATGGGATTAGGACTGTTTTGGGGTGCATTTTTGGGGACTTGGGACTACTGTAAATGGGATTAGGACTGTTTTTGGGGTGCATTTTTGGGGACTTGGGACTACTGTAAATGGGATTAGGACTGTTTTGGGGTGCATTTTTGGGGACTTGGGACTACTCTAAATGGGATTAGGACTGTTTTGGGGTGCATTTTTGGGGACTTGGGACTACTCTAAATGGGATTAGGAATGGTTTTGCGGTTGAACTTTTTGGACTTGGGACTACTCTAAATGGGATTAGGACTGTTTTGGGGTGCATTTTTGGGGACTTGGGACTACTCTAAATGGGATTAGGAATGGTTTTGCGGTTGAACTTTTTGGACTTGGGACTACAGTAAATGGGATTAGGACTGTTTTGGGGTGCATTTTTGGGGACTTGGGACTACTCTAAATGGGATTAGGAATGGTTTTGCGCTTGAACTTTTTGGACTTGGGACTACTGTAAATGGGATTAGGACTGTTTTGGGGTGCATTTTTGGGGACTTGGGACTACTGTAAATGGGATTAGGACTGTTTTGGGGTGCATTTTTGGGGACTTGGGACTACTCTAAATGGGATTAGGAATGGTTTTGCGGTTGAACTTTTTGGACTTGGGACTACTGTAAATGGGATTAGGACTGTTTTGGGGTGCATTTTTGGGGACTTGGGACTACTCTAAATGGGATTAGGAATGGTTTTGCGGTTGAACTTTTTGGACTTGGGACTACTGTAAATGGGATTAGGACTGTTTTGGGGTGCATTTTTGGGGACTTGGGACTACTCTAAATGGGATTAGGAATGGTTTTGCGGTTGAACTTTTTGGACTTGGGACTACTGTAAATGGGATTAGGACTGTATTGGGGTGCATTTTTGGGGACTTGGGACTACTGTAAATGGGATTAGGACTGTTTTGGGGTGCATTTTTGGGGACTTGGGACTACTCTAAATGGGATTAGGAATGGTTTTGCGCTTGAACTTTTTGGACTTGGGACTACTGTAAATGGGATTAGGACTGTTTTGGGGTGCATTTTTGGGACTTGGGACTACTCTAAATGGGATTAGGACTGTTTTGGGGTGCATTTTTGGGGACTTGGGACTACTGTAAATGGGATTAGGACTGTTTTGGGGTGCATTTTTGGGGACTTGGGACTACTCTAAATGGGATTAGGAATGGTTTTGCGGTTGAACTTTTGGGGTTTACAATCACACTCCTGCATATCTGACAAGGATTATGGCATTTGTACTCACTTTTTGCAGATTGTTGTTTTCTTGGAAGGTCATGCCAGTCAAGAATATGCTGTTCAGCAATGCTCTCCCATGCTGCTATTTTTTTGCTGCGGTTAGCATAGAGGGAATTTTTGCTATCCCAAAGCTCTGGGTGTTCCCGCACTGAATCTATAAACTCTTCTGGTTCAATTGTTGATCCTCTGGACCTGGATGATCTGGCCACATTTTCAGCCCTGCTGGCTTGCATCCTCCTGTCAGCAGCGTCCATACTTCCTGGTCTTCCCCCTCAACCCCTCACAACAGCACTTCCTTATATCCCAGCATGCTGCACTTCACTGCGGTCATGTGACCTTTTCTCTGCTTCAGTGTACTGTCTTGGACGTTTTTCAGGCGCTTTTCAGGCGCTTTTAAAGCGCTTTACATTATGTTCAATGGACTTGGGCGTTTTTGAAGCCCTTTTTTTAGCGCTAGAAACAAGCTCCAAAAAAGCTGCTTGCAGGACTTTTCTCAACGCCCCTCCAGCGCAACGCCTCAGTGTGAAAGCACACATTGAGATGCATGGGAGGCAGTTTTGATGCGTTTTTAAAGCGCTATTTTTAGCGCTAAAACGCGCTATTTTTAGCGCTAAAACGCCTGAAAAAGGCCTCAGTGTGAAAGGGGCCTAAGTCATATATTGGCTTTCGCACCAGAACATGCGAACAGGCAAAAAGTTCTAGCGAACATGTGAACCCTATTAAAGTCTATGGGACACGAACATGAAAAATCATTTTAAAGTCTTATATGCAAGTTATTGCCATAAAAAGTGTATAGGGACCCAGGTACTGCCCCAGGGGACATGTATCAATGCAGAAAAAAAGGGTTTTCAAACAACCGTTTTTTCAGGAGCAGTGATTTTAATAATGCTTCAAGTGGAACAATAACAATTTAATATCATGCCTGGGGGGTCCCCTTAGTCTTCTTGTAAAGTGGCGAATGTGTGATGTGTAGAACAGTGCCGCAGCAAAATGAAATTTCTAAAGGAAAAAATTTAATTCAAACTTGCGCGGCTGTAATGTATTGCTGGCTCCCGGAAATATAGATAAAAAAATCAAGGAAAAAATGGCGTGCGGTCCTCCCCCCACCCCAGTCCATACCAGGCCCTTCAGGTCTGATATGGATTTTAAGGGGAACTCCACACTAAGATTTAAAAAAAAATGGTGTGAGGCCCCCCCCCCCCAAAATACATGCCAGACCCTTATCCAAGCATGTAGCCTGGAGGTCAGGATAGGGGGGACGAGTGAGCGCCCCCCTCCTGAACCATACCAAGCCACACTCCCTCAACATGGAGAGGGTGCTTTGGGTGTCCCTAAAAGCACCTTGTCCCCATGTTGATGGGGACAAGAGCCTCTTCCCATCTACTCTGACCATCTGTTTGTTTACATACACAGATTTCCCCTCTGACTCTCTGTGGAGCGATCGCATGTGGCCAGTGGACATCGCGGCCACTCTGGCCATGCGGATTGGCTCCGGTGTCACGGTGCGGGCCCCCTATCCCTCGTATAATGATGGCGGCTGGTAGGCAAGCGGTTAATAAAGGAATTGTCAAAAACATTTTTGGTGAATGGGTAGGGGTACCCATTCACATAGGGGGTAGGCTAGGATCTGGGGGTCCCCTTGTTAAAGGGGGCTTCCAGATTCTGATAGGCCCCCCCTCGGACCTCGACAACCGATGGCCAGGGTTGTCGGGAAGAGGCTCTTGTCCTCATCAACATGGGGAGATGAAGATGCACCTTCCCCATGTTGAGGGCAAGCGGCCTGGTATGGTTCAAGGGGGGGGGGACTCTCGCTCGCCCCCCCTTTCCTGGCCTGCCAGGCTGCTTGCTTGAATAAGGGTCTGGTATAGATTTTGGGGGGACCTCACGACAATTTAAAAAACAATGTTGGCGTGAAGTTCCCTTAAAATCTTTGCCAGCCTGGTACGGATTTTGGGGGGACCCCATGCCATTTTTTACTTCTGGTATATACTGTACACTGACTGCACTGTATGTGTATATATATATATATATATATATATATATATATACACATACACACACACACACACACTACACTGCCTGCTCGGTGTGTATATATATTATACACTGACTGCACTGTATATATATTGTAAAGTTCGGGGAACCAGCTAGATCGCAGGACATAGGCTTTTCACTCAAAAGGAGGTTTATTGAACTTAAATAGCTTTACAGCAGCAAAAACAAAAGAAAGAGATTTCAGTCTCACCGACTTGCAAAGTCCAGAATTGCTATCGCAATCAAACAGTCCTTGGTTTCTGTTGCAGGTAACTTCCCCTGCCAGGAGACTTCCAGGCAGGACACTCTTGTCCACTTTTGTTGCTGCAAACCAAACACAAAACACCATCTCCTCTACACTCCTCCACACCCATCTACAACTCCCTGTCTTGTTTAAACCCACTTCCTTTGACAGGTGAGTTAACCCTTTTTGTTCCCTTAAAGGGACCACAGTCCAAACAGAGGGGAAACATAGCGTCCTTCCAGAACCCAGCCACGGCGTCCTGTACAATATATATATATATATATATATATATATATATATATATACACACACTACAAAAAGGAAGAAATGGCTGCACTCCAAGATGATGAATATGAGTCTTTTATTAATCCATCCAAGTGACACACCACAGGAATAAAGGACAATCAAGGCATCAAAGCAGACATGTTTCACACAGTATCATGTGCTTAATCATTGCGCGACTCGAACATCCAGACCATCCCTATTTCTGAAGAAACAATAGTTTTTTTTGATGTTGATCTATAATACAGAATAAGAATTTACATATTTTTGTTTAGATATTTCAATTTTTTTACATAATTTTCATCCTACAAAAATCTATTCTATCTGTTCTTAATACGCAGTATATCTGTGCTTGAATGTTTAGATTTAAATTTATAATAAGACAACAACATCCAAAATTAGAAATAAAGATGGATACTAGGGACAAAATTATTCCCACCTCAGCAGAATTGGTATTCTTTTGTTTTTATTCTTTGCCTATGTTGCATATGTGTATCTTTGATTCAAACTATGAATTTGAAAAAAAAAAAAAATAGCTTGTACACAGTAAATACTTACATATCTCTGTATAGGTATTTTGAAACATACATTGTACAGTATTTTTAAGGTCAAACAGAGTTATCCAATCAACATCTACATTAGATTTTACTTTATTGAAACATCTGGCTCCTTCTCCCTCATCCACACCACCCCTTTGTAATGGGACAACCAAACGGTTACATCACTAAAAAAAGCTCTAATAAAAGTTCTAACACAGTAAAGGTAGTTTCACTCATGCTATTTATGTAGAGCATCACTGTCTTCCTAGAACCTTTAGTGATGGACCTTAATCCATGCACCAAATCACACTACGAAAATAATGGCAGGAATATTTTATTTGTGTTATCTAAGAATTTTGTTATTTGGATATTGTTTGCTCATAAAAGGTCTTCCAAATGCTAGACTGTAGACTTGCTTTCCTGACTGACAGAAAATAAAATTTCTTAGGATGCCTATTTTATATCTCATTCATTGATTTTGATTATCTGTTGGAGAGTTGAGCTGGGAATTTCCTCTGGTTTTGTTTTGCATGCGTCGCCCCTCCATGTGCTCCTTGCTTTGAAGGCCAGTCATAGGTGGAGGCGGGGGCCATTTGTTTGTTTGATACTACAACATAAGCACGTCTGAGGGTCAGGTTTACGTACATGGGAGTGCACAGGTGTTCGGTGCATCCCCTTGCAGGCAGTCCCATTTATGTCAATTGGGATGAAGTGGCTGCACAGACACAGACGCTGCTCCCAATATGACATCTGTGCATTTGCATGTGCATTGGAGCTGTGCACCCACAAGAAGTATAAAATAATATTATTCATTGTCAACACGCCCATCCATTTCACTTCAGACCCAATAACACTTTATTAAACTCTGCACATGGACACCAACTCCCAGTTGCATAAATGTGAATAAAATGGGTAATAGATGGCTTCTGCCCTTATTCACCTGTAGAGAACTCCTCAGCTATGCTTTACAAAATGGTGAGTTCTATACAGGTAGAGATCAGGAGCTAAAAACATGTTTTACCCATTTCATTGACATTTATGAAACATGAAGTTAGTGTTTGTGTGCAGACGGCCTCTATTTTGTTGAAGTCTGCTGGAGCCTGAAAGGCCTTTCACCAGTATATCCACATGTTGATACAGGTTTGGAGGGCATTTGAGCAGTACTATTATCATTGTTTTGGGCTACAGTTGTCATTTTACACCTTCAAATCACTCATGCAGTCCATCTGCTGTGTTTCCAAAATTGCCAACCATATCATCAACATCATAGGGTTTTCCTGGTGCTTTAATGTCTTTCAAAGGTTGTACTGTGTATATAAACAATCCTAAGGGCAAGATGCATTTTATTTTGAAGCCGATCGGTAACAAGGGTCATTTCCAAGGGCAAACAATTTCAGGGACTTTCCTGGGATTGTACTTGGAAATTAGAAATAATTGTCAGCTGTGCATTTACTACATTTACCAAATAGAATATTATGTATTAACATGTTCTTACTATTTCAGTATCTCTCCACAGTCCCCAATCAGGTGAGGCAGGTCTGATGACTGGTGGCTGAGGGGAAGTGACTCCAGTTTTTATTAAGTGCTCATACATTCATTGTAAAGATATTGACTTTTGACTATCGATCAATCTATTTATCTATCTATATTAAAAAATGTTCATGCAAAATAAAAAAGTTGTAAATTGTAATTTCCATCATCATATCTTTTTTACAGTTGTGTTACTGCAAAAGATATTCTATAAACGTGGAATAATTGGGGCTTTTGCCCTGCTAACCAGAACAGACTTTCAGAAAATCATTGACTGGTGGTCTGAAATAGTTTCAGGTATGTGGGGTTAGAATACATAAGAGTTGGTTTACCACAATACGCTGCTGACTGGATTAACAGATAATTACTTGTTCACTAAATATTTGATTATAATACTGTTAAACAATGTTGGTGAACATTCAGATATATGACACTTTAACACACCAGATGTTTATCCTTATGTGAGTACATGTAAAGTTCTTTACCTAAACACAATTAAACTTTAAAAGTAGCATTTACATTGTAATGACAGCTAATAGGACTGTAGTAAACCTTATACCCCTATACTTTGCTCATACTATTTTGTGAAAACATCTGGTAATAAAATCTAGAACATGCAGTCACAAATGTACAACTTGCTATAAAAATTCTTCAGTATTTCAGCGCATAATCATCTCCTACAAAGAGGAATACCTGCCTTTCAAGTTATAAAATACAGGACACAAATAATGAGAATATGAAAGTAAAATAAAAAGTGGAGAGGTTGCAGATAGCAGCCAACCGGAATCTCATTATAAATGTCACCTATCGGAGATGTGTACTGTACAGGGACCTGTAATCTGTTCGGTCCTTGAAAATAGTGGAGTTTAAGTGCATATTAGATGGGTGATCTTGATACTGGCAACACTTCTCTAACAAAGCAACTTACTTTATCCTACAAAGTCTTTACCTACTGCCCAAAACCAGAAATATGTTGCCACATTTTTGCAATGATTGAATTTTAATGATTCTGCTGCTGGTATGCTGCTGGTATAGTATTGGAAGTAACAGAATCTCCCACCAGCGGTGGCACCTAAAGAAGGAGTTAAATCATCATCTGCAGCCCAATGGCCAAAGATAGAATTCCAAAGATAGAAATAACCAGGCTCAAAGAAGCAGCAGAAAAGATGGCAGCCTGGGGCCCTCCAGTTGTTGTAGAACTACATTTCTCATGAGGCATTGCAAGGCATTGCATGATGGGACTTGTAGTTCCACAACAGCTGAAGGGCCCCAGGTTGGTTGCCTACCGCTGCTTTAAGGGAACACCATACTCTAAAGCCCCATACACACGGTCGGATTTTTGCATGGATTCTGTCCGATCGGACAATGTTGTTGAAAAATCAGACCGTGTGTATGCACCATCGGACAGTGTACGTCGGATTGTCCGACGGACAAAGTCCTATCTCCTGCTGGATAGATTTGCCGACAACACGGTCCGATCACACCAAATCCGATCGTGTGTACGGTTGTCCGACCAGACAAAGTGCTACGCATGCTCAGATCACATTACAAGACCAAAGCTATTGGCTACTAGCCTCTACGTAGTCCCGTCGTAGGCAACAAACGTCACCACGTTCAGAATGATCGGATTTTCCGACAACTTTGTCCGACCGTGTGTACGCAAAACCAACATCAGACAAAGTATGACGGACATGGTCCGACGGACCTGGTCCTCGGATAATCCGCGCGTGTGTATGGGGCTTTACTGTTGGTCAGAGGTATAGTACTCAAAAGAGACTTTGAATTAGTATACATGTGTGTGTGTGTGTGTCCATTCGATCGTACGCAACCTCGATCGTGCGGCCACTTATAATACGATGTTTGGTGTTTTTTTGGGGGAAAGGAAGTTTGTTCTCCCTAGAAATGTCATCCAGAATGTAAAGGCAATTTATTCAATGTAAAGGAGAGGTCACCCAGTAGGTGTTTACCCATCTGGACTCGAGAGCACTAGTGCTGGGTCACACCCAAAACCCCCTTTTTATTAGCCTTTTCCACACATGTGCTCCAGTGGATACTAGAGGGGGTCTCCATCACACAAACTTCTACTAATATGGTATGTCAAATGTAAAGGATATGGGGGGCAATTGGTGTTATTTACTAAAGGCAAGTCCACTTTGCACTGCAAGTTTCTTTTCCAGGGCACTTTTTCACTGCACTTGTAGAGCATAGCGGATTTGACTTATGTAAATGACACCCACAGTGCTTTGTACGAAAACACGGAGCACAGCATTTTGGAGAATACACACATGTCACACCTGGTGCTGAAAAGGAGTATTTTGGTGTCAGTTATGCAGGACAAACCTTCTCTAGACCAAAGATTAGGTAGCAAACACACATGAGAATAATCTTTTTGGGAAGAAGAGACTGTTACCTCCTTTTGCCCAGAAAGTGCATTACCACTGTCGAAGGCAAAGGGAAAAAATGTCAAAGTAAAATAAGCTAAAAAGAAGACTGAAATGACAAGAAATCAGAGGTTGGTTAAAATATCAGATTTATTAAAAAATGCCTCTCACACATCGTCAGGCAGAGCAATGGCCCCCTACCCACAAAGTATTCCATATATTGGTCCCGGACCACGCGGGCATTGAGAGGGGGCAAGCCTGGACGTGCCACTCGAAGGGCTGTGAGGTCCGCATTTGGAGGGCCTCCACATCTGGGCCAACGGGCACCACATAGTTCCTGTTATGTCTTTTGAGGAAGTTGTGCAATATGCAACAGGCAGAACTATGTGGTTCAGTTTGTATTCCGCCAAGTTAAATGCCGTCAGGAACAGGCGGAAGCGGCTGGCCAGGATGCCAAAAGCGTTCTCCACCACTCTTCTGGCTCTGGACAGCTGTAGTTGAAGACCCTCTGGTCCGGGGTGAGGGTCCTCATCGGGAACGGCCTCATCACATGGGGAGTCAGCGCAAACGCTTCATCTGCGACAAAGACGAAGGGGAGTCCTTCGGCATTCTCCTCTGGAGGTGGCAAGCACAGACTGCCACTTTGGAGACGCCAGTAGAACTCCGTGTGCGTAATGGCCCACCATCCGATATCCGGCCGTTCATCCCCACGTCCACATACATAAAACTCGTATGTTGCCGACACCACCGCCAACACACTACACTATTAAACCCTTTATAATTATAATAGTAGGACCCGAGTTGGGCGGTGGGACGATGCGGACGTGTTTCCCATCAATTGCCCCTCCGCAGTTAGTAAAGTCCCAACGGCTGGCAAAGTGGGAGGCCACAGTCTGCCATTTCCTGTGGCGTGGAAGGGAACTGTGGAGTGAAACAAGAAAAAAAAAAATTAGTCACTTTGCACCTAAACATTGCAAGCAGATTAGACAATCAACATCTTGGAACAAGAGCATTGTATAAAAATGGAGGCTGGAAAGTATTTACACAGAAAAGTAGAGGCTCCCTTCACAGATTACTCACCCCCCCATCAATCCCCCACTTCTGAAGGGACAGAAACTATCGCCAAGTACCTCAACGTGGCAACAAGCCTCTGCTCCGGAGTAATGGCTTGTCTCATGTAGGTATCCTGCCGGCTGATAAAGGGGGTCAGCAAAGCCAAAGACGGTGAAAATCGGGGGTCCGTCATCCTGAGAAAGTTCCTGAAATCATCAGGATTATTCTCCCGGATCTCACGAAGCAAAGGCATGTGCGAGAACTGGTCACGCTGAAGCAACCAATTCTTGGTCCACATACTCCTCATCACTCTGTTCATGGACGGGTCTTGGGTCAAAGCTAAAAGCCCGACACCAATTCCGCGTACAGCACGAACTCGGCGACGAGTACGCACGGGAAACATCGCTCAGAAGGTCACAAAAGGTCGGCTGGTCAGAACGGACAAAACAGAAAGCACCGATAAACAGCAAGGCTGAAAGAACGAAGTGAATACCAGCAACGAGCAGACAATAAGCAGTGCAAATCAAAGCGTCCTATATCAAGATATAGGCCGCAATGACCAACAAATGCGAACTGACTACACGCACTAATAAACAGATACGCACGACAAGCACAAACTGAAGAGCAGTAACGATCTGAGTCAGAAAACTGAGAAGCGCGAATCTTAAGTCACCAAACTTCCACTAACTCTCGATAAACACGGGATCAGCAGAAGGAGCCCAACGGGTGCCTGACGTGGTGCTCAAAAGAGACTTTGAATTAGTATACATGAGAACTAATATGGTAGAAACAGATCTACCCGGTTGCCAAACAAATTTAAGGATATGTAGGGATTTGGGAACCCTCTGTTTAATAACTCATGTAGCACAACTCATGTAGCACCTACAGAGGGGTTTCATTTTTAATTTGAAGTCCGATTTCCCATATACTAGCTTTTGTGGCTAAACCAACTTTCGATGATTTACTAAAGGAGTAAGGAATATCTACTTACTGAAGTGAATATTCACCCTACAATATGAATGCTTATTTATCTTGTTGAGTGCAGCTATGTTTGCAGTAAATACACAATCCTGTTCAAACCAAGTTAAAAAAATATGATTTGTGTTTATGTTGAATCTGTTTTATTAAGTTTCAAGCATTTAAACCACATTGAATAACCATAGGCAAGATATAACATATTTCCATTGAATGAACAAGTGTACATTAGGATCGGAAGGATATTAAAAGAACATGTATAACATAAGCATAGTCATGTTGATATCATCAAAGAGTGTATTAGGATCGGAAGGATATTAAAAGAACATGTATCACATAAGCATAGTCATCTTGATATCATCAAAGAGTGTAAAAATAAACCAAGTTATGGTAAGTCAAGTAACCAGTAGACCACTTTAAACAATGGTGTAGAAAACAGAAAAAAACAAGCCTCAACACATATGGCCTAAACGTGTGGTGAATCTACCGCTAAGATTACTATAATCTTAAAAAGGTAAGGGAGGAGTAGAAAGGGCAGAGAAATGTGGAAAGAGCGAAAGAAATAAAAAAAAAAGAAGGGGCAGGGGAGGAGGGAATAAGAAAGAAAGGGAAGTGGGGGATAAGGTATATCAAGCTACTCATGAAAGGGCCCAGGGGGAACAGTAGGAGCTGTATCCGCTATAAAAGGGTCAAAATCAGAAGAGAACTGGAAGTTTAACCAAACAGTCCACATAATAGAGTGGGTCTCACTTTTATCAGCATCCCACACTAACATCCGTTCAATATGTTTGATCCTGTCCACTTTGCATGCTCAATCCGCTAGAGAGGGGAACACTGGTTGACGCCAAGATCTAGCAATAACTGAACGTGCAGCAGTCAGCAAATGGCGAATTAAGCTCTTCTTGATTTGTTTGTATGACCCCAGTAACATGATTTGTGTTTATATGATATAATCATTGAAGTGAACACAGCTTTACCTTATTCCACAAGTAAACATTCCCTTTGCAAAGTGTACCTTTTTGTAAATCAACTAAGTTGACTTTTCTTTTAATAGATTGTACATATCTGAAAACATAAAAAACAGAGTGCCCAGCATAAAACTATATCCCTGCGCTATTAAATATCCCAAATTACTTTCCTCTTATTACAATTTGCAATAAATGGTGCATAACGTTTTTTTGACATTCATGCATGTTACAATTAAGATGAGGATTAGAACTTTTTAAATGTGCATGACTGAGTTCAGGATTAGGTTATAAGAAGGACCATTAATAGGGAATTAACTGTACACTCATAAAATATAATCCTTTTAAGCAGCAATGATTAATATTGTACTATATTTTCATTTTATGCAGATAACGTTTTTTTTATTAGAATGAAGACCCTTTTTATTTCAAAGGTATTTCAATTGGAATGCATACCTGAAATCACTTTGAAAGTGACTTCTATGTTTCTTCTAGGTGCTATTACTAGTGATTATTTAATTAAGATATGATACTGTTTTGTAGATAAACTCTGAGAAATTATTGAATTTTATGTTAAGTCTGCAAACAAAACCAACACTGGCAGTATAGTAATTATATGTTGAAAATAAACTACTGAAATGTAAAGTCAAACCCAAACCATGTCTCAGTTTATATACAAAAATAATTTTTTGTATAGGAACAATCTGTATCCTGAAAAACAGAAAGTGCACTAGACCACCTTTGTAACCACCTCTTTAGGGCTCCTTCACACGGACGTGTCCGTGTATGGAGCCCGCTCTGCTCAGCGGGGGATCGCTCCATCGATCCCAGCTGAGCAGGCAGATGACAGGTCTATCTCTGCACTCTGTGCAGGGATTGACCTGTCAGAGCGCTGCTCTCCCCTATGGGGGATCGGCTGAAAACGGAGCGTAGAGGCCATCGTCATCCGATCCACAGACAAATGGAAAAATTGTTTTTTCCTCCGGTACCACTGACATCCGTCCCTCCATAGACCTCTATGGAGTGTCCGTTCAGGTCCGCCTAAAAAACTGACAGGCGGACCTGAACGGATCATCCGTGTGAAAGGGGCCTTATACTTTGCTGCAAGCGCTAACTGCTGAGTGGTGTCAGCACTGAAACTTTGCAGGAACTGCCAGGCAGGAGATTAATTCACCATGTAAATTGGGAATTGCTGACCAGGGACACTACACAGGAGTCTCTGGACATATGCCCTAGAGACCTGGATTTATCAGCACCCCTAGACTTCAAAAAGGTATTGTCTCAGTAATAATGCCAATTCAGGTTTCTTTGCGTGCTCAGCTTCCCGAAGGTTGATGGGTGAAAGTTACTCTTATAAAAGGTTTTATCATGGTAAAACCAGTATTTTTGGCCTAGACAATGCTTTTCCAGGCATGAACAGTCCAGTACTGATGTGTGTTAGATCAGAGGAATGCTTTGTAGCAATTTAACATAGACACGTTGTCTTACCCAACACAGTTAAAAACATGATGCATTGTGTGTTCTGATATTGTTTTTTAATAACATGTAATTGTCATGTGATATTTGCCTTTTTTTAATTTAAGTTAAGTCTTCTCCCAATATACACTGCTTAAAAAATGAAAGGAACACTTTAAAAGCACATCAGATCTCAATGGGGAAAAATATCATGCTGGATATCAATACTGATATGGACTGGGTAATGTGTTAGGAACGAAAGGATGCCACATTGTTTGATGGAAATTAAACAACAGGTGCACTAGATGGACATCAATGAGCCGACCTCCAAAACAGGAATGGTTTTACAGGTGGAGGCCTTTTTTTTTCCTGCTCATCCTTTCTGACTGTTTTTACTAGTTTTGCATTTGGCTAGGGTCAGTGTCACTACTGGTAGCATGAGACCATACCTGGATCCTATAGAGGTTGAACAGACAGTGCAAGGCCTCCAGGATGACACATCATGCGCCATTGCCAGAAGCTTTGCTGTGTCTCCCACGACAGTCTCCAGAGCATGGAGGAAAGTCCAGGAGACAGGGAGTTATTCTAGGAGAGCTGGGCAGGGCCATAGAAGGTCCTTAACCCATCAGCAGGACCAGTATCTGCTCCTTTGGGCAAGGAGGAACAGGATGAGAACTGCCAGAGCCCTACAAAATTGACTTCATCAGGTCAATGGTGTGTATCTCTCTGACCAAACAATCAGAAACAGAATTCAGCCGTCCTCTAGTGGACCCTGTGCTCACTGCTTGCCACCGTGGAGCTCGATTGCCATTTGCCATTGAACACCAGAAAGGCTAGACAATGGCACCCTGACTGCCATTAGGTATCGTGATGAAATCCTTTGACCCATTGTCAGACCCTATGCTGGTGCAGTGGGTCCTGGGTTCCTCCTGGTGCACGACAATGCCCGGCCTCATGTGGCGAGAGTATGCAGCCAGTTGATGGAGGATGAGGGAATTGATACCATTGAATGGACCCCACACTCACCTGACCTAAATCCAATAGAACACCTCTGGGACACCTCTGGGACATTATGGGGGTTATTTACTAAAACTGCATAGTGCAAAATCTGGTGTAGCTCTGCATGTAAACCAATCAGCTTCCAGGTTTTATTGTCAAAGCTTAATTGAACAAGCTGAAGTTAGAAGCTGATTGGCTACCATGCACAGCTGCACCAGATTGTGAGTACTCCAGTTTTAGTAAATTTCCCCCTATGTGTTGGTCCATACAATGCTGCCTGGTTGCAGCTCAGTCTGTTCAGGAGCTCAGTGATGAAATACCCCAGGACACCATCCATCATCTCATTAGGAGCATGCCCCAACATTACCAGGCATGCATACAAGCCAGTGGGGCCATACAAACTACTGAGTACCATTTTAAGTTGCTGCAATGAGATTTCAGCAAAATGGACTAGCGTGCTGTATCATATTTTTCACTTTGATTTTTGAGGCGTCTTTGAATTAAGCCCTCTGTAGGTTGATCATTTTCATTTCCATCAAATGATGTGGCATCCTTTTGTCCCTAACACATTACCCAGTCCATATCAGTATAGATATGCAGCATACTATTTTTCTCCATTGAGATCTGATGTGTTTTCAAAGTGTTCCTTTAATTTTTTGAGCGGTGTATATTGAGTCTGAATCTCCAGGAATTGGATTTACTATCCAACCTGATGGTCTGATAGGTCTTATTCCTACCTTTGTTCTATTTATTCTTTTGTTTGCTACATTTCAGGCATTGTTTATGTAATATTGATGTCTTTCTGCTTTTCTTTTAGGCTGTGAACCTAACAGCATGGTATTTTTTTTTCTTTCCTCAGCCCCCTTCTTCCTTTTTCCAGATCCTCGCAGTGAGTTTTTGCCAGTTTTTGTTTGTGTTATGACACTTACTGGCAGGTGAATAAGACAATCCTTGCTGGAATAAATGATGGGACTTCTAATGTCGTAATGAAAAGGACTGGTTAGGAGACTGTCCACTGTGAAGTGGGAGTGACCCCAGTTGGGAGGACCATTGAGTGTACTCTTGAGAGAGACTTGCCTCTGCGCAGTGCCCTGTACAGTGGGGATGCAAGGGTTGAAATGAATCTCAAAAATGGTATACTGTGTAATGATGAAAAATAATAATAAATAATAATAATAATACATTTTATTTATAATGCACTTTACATCAAAAGATCTACAGTGCTACAGGTTAAAATAAAAAAAAAAACGAACATCTAAAAAGAATAAAAAACTTTGCTAAAAAGAAATGTCTTAAGACCTTCTTTAAACCAGTCTTAAGGAGCCCTCAAGGTGTCAGGTAGGGCATTCCACAGGCACGGGGCAGCTACACAAAAAGCCCTGCCTCCCATTGTCCTAAGTTGAGTTCTAGGTATTTGAAGAAGGTTTGAGTGAATGGAGTGGAGGGAACGTGATGTGCTTTGTGGTAAGAAGGGGCATGTCCATGTATACATTGGTATGTAAGGAGGGAAACCTTGTACTCAATCCTGGCAGAGACAGGAAGACAATGGAGTGAGTGAAGAATGGGGGTAATGTGCTCATGTTTCCGCACTCCCATCAGGATCCTTGCTGCAGAGTTTTGGACGTACTGAAGCCTCTGCAGACTCTTTCTAGGAATCCCAATGAGAAGTGTGTTAAGCCCCATACACACGGTCGGACAATCCGCGGACCAGGTCGGTCGGATTCTGTCCGTCGTACTTTGTCCGATGTTGGTGTTGCGTACACACGGTCGGACTACGTTGTCGGAATATCCGGTCTGCAAGAACGGCGTGACGTAAGTCGTCGTCCACGAGATTAGAAAAGGGAAGTTCAGCACCACGTCAGGCACCCGTTGGGCTCCTTCTGCTGATCCCGTGTTTATCGAGAGTTAGTCGAAGTTTGGTGACTTAAGATTAGCGCTTCTCAGTTTTCTGACTCAGATCGTTACTGCTCTTCAGTTTGTGCTTGTCGTGCGTATCTGTTTATTAGTGCGTGTAGTCAGTTCGCATTTGTTGGTCATTGCGGCCTATATCTTGATATAGGACGCTTTGATTTGCACTGCTTATTGTCTGCTCGTTTCTGGTATTCATTTCGTTCTTTCAGGCCTTGCTGTTTATCGGTGCTTTCTGTTTGTCCGTTCTGACCAGCCGACCTTTTGTGACCTTGTGAGCGATGTTTCCCGTGCGTACTCATCGCCGAGTTCGTGCTGTACGCGGAATTGGTGTCGGGCTTTTAGCTTTGACCCAAGACCCGTCCATGAACAGAGTGACGAGGAGTATGTGGACCAAGAATTGGTTGCTTCAGCGTGACCAATTCTCGCACATGCCTTTGCTTCGTGAGATCCGGGAGAATAATCCTGATGATTTCAGGAACTTTCTCAGGATGACGGACCCCGATTTTCACCGTCTTTTGGCTTTGCTGACCCCCTTTATCAGCCGGCAGGATACCTGCATGAGACAAGCCATTACTCCGGAGCAGAGGCTTGTTGCCACGTTGAGGTACTTGGCGACAGGGAGAAGTCTTCAGGATTTGAAGTTCTCTTCAGGTATCTCTCCCCAGGCCCTGGGAATCATTATTCCAGAGACCTGTTCTGCCATCATCCAGGTCCTGCAGGAGGACTATATTAAGGTAACATTTATACTTTACTATTCCCTTCTATGTATGATCTGTTTGCTAATGTCTTCTATTTTTGACCTCCTTCCCTAATTACCATGATTGCAATATGTTCTAATATGCTGTGCCCCTTTTCTCCTTCATGCATTTTTCCCTTCACTTACCTCCCCAGCATGCTCTTCTGCCCCAATAGACACCTATGGCCTAGTCACTTAAGCAATGTCTTTTGTCTTCTGCATAGTATTGTTTGCCCCAAAACACCCCTAAAATATGCACAAATGTTTGCTGTGTGGTTTACTTCATGTAGAGTCCCTTTTTTTTTTTGTTTTTTGGTGGGGGGGGGGGGGGCAAACTCATTAGGAACCCCCTCCCCCAACTGCTCTGTCAGATGGTACCAATCCTTTATCTGCTGGCTTTCCCAAGGTCCATACACACTATATACCTACCTCTTTATAGTGGGCATCTTTAGGGATGAATTCAGCAAAGCATGTAGTGCAAGGGGCTGCCTCCATACTTTCCATTTCCTATTTTTTTGTCTTCTTTCCCTCCTATTAGCTTGCTTGGTAATTTCAGAATGTCACAATGTGCTTGTCTTTTTTTTGGGGGGGGGGATGGTTGAAATGTTATTTTATCTTTCCTGGGGGCTGCCAATAGTGTTAAGTACAGAGGGTCTGGCCAAACTAGCACACATTATTGAGCCATTTGCCAATCAATGAAGTGCAGAGGGTTACCTGTCCACCACCCCCCCCCCAAAACCCTAGTTATTGCCAATGGCCCATCAGAAGTGGGGGGATTGATGGGGGGTGAGTAATCTGTGAAGGGGAGCCTCTACTTTTCTGTGCAAATACTTTCCAGCCTCCAATTTTAAAAAATGCTCTTGTTCCAAGATGTTGATTGTCTAATCTGCTTGCAATGTTTAGGTGCAAAGTGACTAATTATTTTTTCTTGTTTCACTCCACAGTTCCCTTCCACGCCACAGGAATGGCAAACTGTGGCCTCCCACTTTGCCAGCCGTTGGGACTTTCCTAACTGCGGAGGGGCAATTGATGGGAAACACGTCCGCATCGTCCCACCGCCCAACTCGGGGTCCTACTATTATAATTATAAAGGGTTTAATAGTGTAGTGATGTTGGCGGTGGTGTCGGCAACATACGAGTTTATGTATGTGGACGTGGGGATGAACGGCCGGATCTCGGATGGTGGTGCCATTACGCACACGGAGTTCTACTGGCGTCTCCAAAGTGGCAGTCTGTGCTTGCCACCTCCAGAGGAGAATGCCGAAGGACTCCCCTTCGTCTTTGTCGCAGATGAAGCGTTTGCGTTGACTCCCCATGTGATGAGGCCGTTCCCGATGAGGACCCTCACCCCAGACCAGAGGGTCTTCAACTACAGGCTGTCCAGAGCCAGAAGAGTGGTGGAGAACACTTTTGGCATCCTGGCCAGCCGCTTCCGCCTGTTCTTGACGGCATTTAACTTGGCGGAATACAAACTGAACCACATAGTTCTTGCCTGTTGCATATTGCACAACTTCCTCAAAAGACATAACAGGAACTATGTGGTGCCCGTTGGCCCAGATGTGGAGGGCCCTCCAAATGCGGACCTCACAGCCCTTCAAGTGGCACGTCCAGGCTTGCCCCCTCTAAATGCCTGCGCGGTCCGCGAGCAATATATGGAGTACTTTGTGGGTAGGGGGGCCATTGCTCTGCCTGACGATGTGTGAGAGGCATTTTTTAATAAATCTGATATTTCAACCAACCTATGATTTCTTGTCATTTCAGTATTCTTTTTAGCTTATTTTACCTTGACATTTTTTCCCTTTGCCTTCGACAGTGTGAATGCACTTTCTGGGCAAAAGGAGGTAACAGTCTCTTCTTCCCAAAAAGATTATTCTCATGTTGTGTGTTTGCTACCTAATCTTTGGTCTAGAGAAGGTTTGTACTGCATAACTGACACCCAAAATACTCCTTTTCATCACCAGGTCTGACATGTGTGTATTCTCAAAAATGCTGTGCTCCGTGTTTTCGTACAAAGCACTGTGGGTGTCATTTACATAAGTCAAATCCGCTATGCTCTACAAGTGCAGTGAAAAAGTTCCCTGGTAAAGAAAATTGCAGTGCAAAGTGGATTTGCCTTTAGTAAATAACACCCATTGCCCCCCATATCCTTTACATTTTACATACATAATGCATTGTGTTTTTTAAATAAGGAAGCCACACATTTAGAAAAATAAAAAAGTTTACTTGGAAAACATTCACAAGTGCGTTTACAATCTTCACGCCAAAACTGACAACATCTTGGTTATTTACAACATTGTTTACAAACATTCCTCAATTGGTAAAACCAGGCATGGAGCAAAACAGAACCTATGAACTAGGAAAGTTCAACTTTGTAAAGTGAAGACAAGATCAGACATGACTATATGTTCAAAGTGTGTTTGATCTTGCCTTCATCACATGGGGGGGGTCACCCCTGGAAAGTGGAAATTTAGAACATGCACACAATTTGGGTCTGAAAATGGTCATTAGATGGTCAAACACATGCCTAGAGGCTTCAAAAGTGCCATTTTCCATCATGGGGATGAATGGACGTTTTTTGGGGGTGCAACCCCTTCACCACAACCACTTTCGTAGTTCGTAAAGTGGTTGCACCCCCAAAAAAAGTTGCCATTCATCCACCATGATGGGAGCTAGCACATGTGGCCACAATGTGTGCATGTTCCAAATTTCACACAGTTCTTAAGTTGCAAATGTGTTCAGAAGCTGGCACAAATGTGTGTTAATTACTTGGTGCGTTTTCATATTTTCCCTAAAACATCAATGATGTTCTTCAATTTTTGTTGAACATCATTGATGTTTTGCTTTATGTAATCTAGTAATCTCTATTGCAGACCATTATCTCCCCGATGAGTACGTGGGCACTCTCTGTGGTAAAGTGCGATTTTTCTTCCACAACATCCACGTCACCTAAAAACCACAAACAAAAAAAAACGGGTGTTGGAAATGAGGCAGGCATACATTGATTAGCTTACCAGTAGCTGTGTTCTCCCACACTCACCTGTTGTGGTGACAATTTCTCCAAGTTCGATGATCTCTCCTTCCTCCTCCTCCTCCTCTGCTTCTGCTCTTTCACCTTTTTTGGTAGGTGTTGGTTTTGGGGTTTCCTCAGACGGCCCACGTTTTCGCTCCCCTATGAGAATGTACAAAAGGAATATTTAGCAACACAATCTATTGAGGGCAGAAATAGGAAATGACAAACATTGCTTGAAAGTGACGGACACTATTTTTGTTTGGCCAGTTACAAATGGCAACTACATGAATGTAGTCACTTTGTAAAGGTGCTAAACTTACTAGCTTTTTGGTAGAAGTTTGTGTGATGGAGACCCCCCTCTAGTATCCACTGGAGCACATGTGTGGAAAAGCCTAATAAAAAGGGGGTTTGGGTGTCCCAGCACTAGTGCTCTAGAGTCCATATGGGTAAACAGCTACTGGGTGACCTCTCCTTTACATTGAATAAATTGGCTTGACATTCTTGATGACATTTCTAGTGAGAACAAACTTCCTTTCCCCAAAAAAAACACCAAACATCGTATTATAAGTGGCCGAACGATCGAGGTTGCTTACGATCGAATGGACACACACGATCATGACAGTGGCAGAAAGATCGAGGCTGAGTACGATCAAATGCACAGACGAACCTGAAAGTGGCCATTTTGGAATGTACAACTTTTTAAAAATCAAACCACATGGAGCAGTATGCAAGCAAGAAATAAAACAAAAAAAACACAACTACTTACTTTTTTGAAGAATTCACTTGATCTTTCTGTACTGATCGGCCTCCCTCAGTTTCAGGTCTGACCAGCGTTTCCTCAGTTGCTCCTTGGATCGTTGTACCCCAAAATGATTGTACAGCCTTCTCACAACTTTAGACATGATCTTGGCCTTGCGGACATTGGGGTTGAGGTAAGGCCCATACTTCCCATCATAGTCGCTCCTCTTTAATATGTCCACCATCTCCAACATTTCTCCAAATGACATATTGGAGGCCTTGAATTTCAGGCTCCGGGATCGGGACGTTTCTGCCTCCGGCCTTTCCTCGTCCTCCTCCTCGTTGGTGGGATATTTGGGGCGCACCTGCTGTGTCCCCGCCATGTGCTCTCCCCACTGCGCCGTAAAGAGAAGGGGTGGGGAATAGACGAGAAAGATCGTCAGGGGCGGGCGGAGTTTGACGCATGCGCACTGTATATAAAACGTCACACGCCTGTGTCGTAGCCACGATCTTGGAGACGAGGGGAGAGAAAGCTCACGCACGAGACGATCGCTACAAACGAAGGTACAATTTGACGTTGGTACATAACTAGCCTAGACTGATTAGAACTTGAGGCTTCTTTATGTAGAAGATTAGGAGAGTTTAGGCTGACATTATTTATATTCTTTGGTGTGGTGTTGTGTCTTGCAGAGGTGATGGAGGCCTTCTACGACGTGAGTTTTCTCCCCCTCTTCATTGATAAATACAGGGAATTTCCCCTCTTATGGCAACCCAAGCACCGTGACTACAGCAACAGACCAAAGAGGTACGCAGCCCTGCTGAAACTTGTGGCATTTGTAAAGCCAAACCTGCCCATGGCAACCGTCGCAAACTTAAGAGTCAAAATCAAAAACATGAAGACTACCTATTTCCGGGAGCGCAATAAGGTCCGGAAGTCCCTAGCATCTGGAGCTGCAGCAGCTGATGTCTATGTCCCCACGCTCTGGTACTATGAGAGGCTCCACTTTCTCAAAGACCAGGCTAATGTCAGGAAGTCACTCTCGACTCTTCCTTGCACGCGTCCTTCCGCGTACGCCACCCCTGGTGAGGCTTCCGAGGACCAACCTGGGCCTTCCAGTATGGAAGATGTGCAGGAGCCCAGCTTGTTCCAGGTATAGTAGTTTTGTAACCATTTTTGGGACTAATGAATGATGTTCAGTTAATTCAGGATCCCCAATTGCTTAGTTCCTAACGTGATTGACATATCAACTGACAGTGGTGTTGGAGACATTTTTGGGAAGAATCTAAACTGCAGGGCTGAGAATTGTATGGTTTTCTATTTGTAAACATTTTGCAACAGTCACTAGATGAGAATTGTGTGTGTTTGATGAACAAATAACTGAAACTATGTCCCTTTTTCATACACAGGAAGACCTCAGCCAGGAGGTGGCTGTGGAAGGTGGCAGTCAGGAGGAGGCAGGGGTTAGTGGCAGCCAACAGGGGGGTAGGCCTAGGAGCCTGACTGTCTCCCAAGTCTCTCCCCTCCGCCTTCCCTACAGAAGGGCGAAAAACATGGGGGAGGTGGGAGAGTCAGCGCTCCAGCTGATAAAAGATGCCTCAGCCTCCCTCTATGCCACACCCACCTACGAGGAGGCCTTTGCCTCCTTGGTTGGCAGTAAAATGACGGGTATGGAGGCGGGGCAACGCAGCATGTGTGAGGATGTCATCCTCAAAATACTAAATGAGGGGATGGCTGGGGAGATGACCCCACTTACACATGTTTGCGAGAGTGACCCTGCTCCGCCTCCTCCTTCTGCCACCCCACCAGCACCACGGCGTGGAAGGAAGAGTACAAGGAAGACAAGAGAGTGATGACCTTGATTCAGTCTGGTCTGAGAGAAGATGGAGCCTCTCGTAGTACCAGAGCCTGGGGACCTAGATGGCATCTGCTGCAGTTCCGGATGTTTTGGACTTCAGGACCAGATTGCGCTCCCTTATTATTTAAAGATAGGTACTCCTCAGGCCCCCATTTTTCAAAGCTTGAAAAATGATGGTTGCCGTGGGTGTCCAAGGCTTTGCAAATTCCCCAAGTTTCACCATGGCTGCGTTCCTCTTTGGTTTGTTGCTGAGACCTAAATAAATGTTTTTTGGATTTGAAATAATCATTGACTATTGTGTTTTACTTTTCTACAATGACAGTTTTTCTTTGAGTAGGCTGGTACATTTCACTAATCCTAAAGTAGAATTAACAAGGGGCACCAACAACCAACAAACTCCTAGTAAATGTAAGCAAGAAATACAAATGTTAATAATGTGGTTTTGCTAAGTTGAGACACACAACCCCCCTCCAAAAATAAAAAATAAAAAACCTTCAAATATGTATTCCCAAAAAAAAAAAAAAAAAAAGACAAATCATGGTAAAAATATAACAAAGATTCTTTTACGATCTGAGTAAAAATAAACATGTAGTGTATAAATGCTGCAAAGTAATAAAGAACTAAGTTTGTGAGAAGTGCGGGTGAATAGGAGCAGCTAAAACACGTCATTCTTGTTGCATTGTAAAGAAAAAGAGAATGCGCTGCATTAAAGACATTTTAACATTGCAGCGTGACGAATGTGCTGTGTCGATTAGGAAAGGTAGTTTTACCTGACCGAGCGCTTCCGTCACAGAATTTCTTCTGAGCATGCGTAGCACTTTGTCCGTCGGACAACCGTACACACGATCGGATTTGGTGTGATCGGACCGTGTTGTCGGCAAATCTTTCCAGCAGGAGATAAGACTTTGTCCGTCGGACAAACCGACGTACACTGTCCGATGGTGCATACACACGGTCTGATTTTTCAACAACATTGTCCGATCGGACAGAATCCATGAAAAAGTCCGACCGTGTGTATGGGGCTTTACAGTAGTCCAGTCTGGAGGAGACAAAAGCATGTGCTGCTGTTTGGAAAATACCTGTGTTATGTGAACAAAATACTGAATTAAATGTGATAGGGGTGATCACTAAGCAAGATATGTTGTATCCCCTAGAAACAGTGGCTATGGCAGCAGAGACATCCCCTGAAACCTCCCAGAAGCTCAGTTTACTGGAGTCAGAGGTTTCCCTGGACAACTGCGGTACCACTCTCATGAATAAGAGTGTTTCCCCAAAGATAGAGGTAAATGTACATGTGCTAAATGAGTCACAGACTCACGTTGATAGGGCATTAACCCCTTGCTGCCAACATAACACAAATATGCGGCCCCACTGCACAGGCTTTTTGCCTTGGGACCGCATATCTGCATACCTCTATTTGTGGGAGAACAATGCACAGTGATCGGAGTCTCACGAGAGCCCCAGGCCCCGTTCCAATGATCGGGATCTGGAATGTCCAATTCTGGGTCACCTAATCGCTGTGATAGCCTCTGATTGGCTATCACAGTGATCAGTCACTGTGAAGCCCGCCCCCCGTGTTTTCTATCTCTGTGAATGGACAAGAAAGATACATTGTATCTTTCTGTCCTTGCAGTGATAGAAAAAAAGTATGTAGGAAAAAAATTAATAATAATAAAAAAAAATAAACCAATTAAAAAAATACCTAGATCAAGGTTTTTTGTAGATGAAAGCCAGGGTTAGTGTTTGGGTCAGGGTCAAAGGTCAAGGTCAAAAAAGCAAGGTCAGGTCATTTTTTTTTTGGACAGGATTTTTTTTATAATTAGTGTTATGCCGCGTACACACGAGCGGTTTTGCCGTCGGAATAAACACTAAAGGTTTCTCCGATGGAATTCCGACGGAATTCCGATCAAGCGGTCTTGCCTATACACGGTCACACCAAAGTCCGACCCTCTAGAATGCGGTGACGTACAATACATACGACAGGTGTAGAAAAAGAAAGTGCAATAGCCAGTAGCCAATAGCTTCCGTCTCGTACTTGCTTCAGAGTATGCGTCGTTTTTGGTACGTCGGAACAGCATACACACAAGCGGTTTTCCCCGATAGGAATTGGTTCCGTCTGAATAATTTAGAACATGCTCTCTTTCTAGGTCCGTCAGAATTTTAGACGTAAAAAGTCAGATGGGGCATACGCACGATCGGAATATACGTTGAAAAGCTCCCGTCTGTCGGAAATTCCGCTCGTGTCAGTGCCAGTGTGTTTTAGGTAGGATAAGAAAAAGAGCCAAATGTGCACTATTATTTCTGGGCTGTACTACGGGTACATACAACTAACATACACATATGTGGTATCGCTGCAATGTTTGGTTTGGGGTTTTTCTTTGGTGGTAGGTTTATGGTAGTAGCAGAAATATGCAGCTACATTTTAAAAAAAATATATATATATTTTTTACTATTTTAGGCCAGTTTTCCTTTGATAATAAAAAAAATCAGGAGCTATAATTACCATTTACCACCACATGAAAGCCCCATTTGTCCTGAAACAAACAAGGTATAATCCACCTGGATGCACAAAGTAGTTGTGATATGTACAGTTTTACTAACACATGAAAGTGTTGCAAAATTGGGCTTAGGCATTACGATTTGTTTTACCCTTAGGTGCCAAGAGGTTATTGCAGTCTGCTAATGTTGAGCCTGAAGGGTATATAAATGTTCATGTGGTTAGTGAAGCACCACCAGTTCACAGTGGTGAGAGTGTTGTTTTGCAACCTGCTATGGTTGAAAATGTATTACCGCAGTCTGGTATAGGTTAAGGTGACTTCTGCAATTTGTCTGCTGCTGGGTAGGGATGGGCCCGGTGTTCGATTCGAACCCATGTTCACCGGGCGTTCGACCGCTCGTCGAGCCCAGAACTATTTGGGCCGTTCGCATCAAATTCGTGTGATGCGAACGGCCCACAATGCACTGCGCCAGTCGCAGTGCATTGCTGGCTGATGATTGGCCAAGCATGCACTGTGACCCCGCATGCTTGGCCAATCATAGAGCCAGCGGCAATGAGAGCAATAATTGGCCACAGGCAGGATACCTGTTGCCAATTATAGCTCAGTGGGTTTAGTACACGCCACACACTATAAAAGGCCGCCGCGCCGGCGGCCTCGTGTAGTGTGTTCCAGCGTGTCAGTGACATTATCTGCTGTGATCCATTCTGCGGTGCTGCTGAGTCTGACATTATCTGTGCTGTGATTATTCTGCTAAGTGCTGCTGACTGCTGACATTATCTGCTGTGATTCTGGGGATTAGTGTGTGCGTGCTGTTAGTACAGTATTGCAGTATCACATTAAACCACCTTTGCCCTTCTGGCCTGTTGTGTCATCTAAGGCAGCCATCTGCGGCTAATGAATTGCCGGTTCCAGTAACACAGAGAACAGTCATTCATTGAAAGTCATTGATAAAAAAAAAGTCATTGATAAAAAACAAAAAATAAAATAAAAAAAAAAGCATGGGGGTCCCCCCAAATTCAATTACCAGGCCCTTCAGGTCTGCTATGGATATTAAGGGGAACCCCGGCCAAAAAATAAATGACGTGGGGTCCCCCTCAAAATCCATACCAGACCCTTGATGTCTGGGATGGATTTTAAGGGGAACCCCGGCCAAAAAAATAAAAAATGGCTTGGGGTCCCCCTCAAAATCCATACCAGACCCTTATCCGAGCACGCAACCTGGCAGGCCGCAGGCTACCAGGTTACCATTTCACATGGGGGGGGGGGGGATCTGGGGGTCCCCTTGTTAAAGGGGGCTTCCAGATTCCAATAAGCCCCCCACCCGCAGACCCCCACAACCAATGGCCAGGGTTGTGGGGAAGAGGCCCTTGTCCTCATCAACATGGGACAAGGTGCTTTGAGGGGTCACAGACCCCCAAAGCACCCTCCCAATGTTGAGGGCATGTGGCCTGGTACGGTTCAGGAGGGAGGGGGGGCGCTCTCGTCCCCCCCTCTTTTCCTGCGGCCTGCCAGGTTGCGTGCTCGGATAAGGGTCTGGTATGGATTTTGAGGGGGACCCCACGCCTTTTTTTTTTTTTGGCTGAGGTTCCCCTTAATATCCATAGCAGACCTGAAGGGCCTGGTAATTGAATTTGGGGGGACCCCCAAGCTTTTTTTTTTTTTTTTATCAATGACTTTTTTTTTATCAATGACTTTCAATGAATGACTGTTCTCTGTGTTACGGGAGCCGACAATTCATTAGCCGCGAGTGATTTTAAATATCTTTTTTCCTGCAAAAATGACACTTTGTGCAGGGACAGTTCTAAGCACGGGAAACATGGGCCCCTTCACAGGCATACTATAGACACCCCCCAGGTACGAAATTTAAAGGAATATTACACTTTTATTGTTTCACATTAAGCATTATTAAAATCACTGCTCCTGAAAAAACGTCAGTTTTTTTAAAAAAAATTTGCATTGATAAATGTCCCCTGGGGCAGGACCCAGGTCCCCAAACACTTTTTATGACAATAACATGCATATTAGCCTTTAAAATTAGCACTTTTAAATTCAAACGTTCGCGTCCATTGTAATTAATAGGGTTCTAATGTTCGCACAAACTTTAGGTCCGTTCGCGGGTTCTGGTGCGAACCGAACCTGGGGGTGTTTGGCTCATCCTTACTGCTGAGCCACTCCTGTGTCTCCTTGGACAGGTGGAGCAGCACTACATAGTACTTCTCATGGAAACATAGATGACTTAGAATGGAACAGTTGGGCAAAAAGCTTGTTACTTATGATAGAAAAGGCTTTTGTGTGTAACCGTGAGGTAGACACTATTTTTGCTGTGACAGAGGGAGGGTCTTCAGAACAGCTTGTAGTCAAGGATGCATTGGCTGCTATAGAGGTTAACAGTGGCGTTGTTAGCCGGGTGCGGGGGGTGCGGGCCGCACCCGGGTGACACCCGCCAAAGGGGTGACATACAATGAAGGGGGGACATACAATGAAGGAATCGGCCCAGGGCATCACCAAACCTCTGCAAGCCACTTGTCAAGTGAACTTGTCTCTACTATCAGAGGAAGATATTGACACAGGAGCCAATGATTGCACTTTGAAAGCTGATGCAGAGCACTTTATGGAAATTGTCACTAAAGCATGACATTGAAGACTGCCTTAGCATTTTTGAGTTAGTCAAGAATGTGAGAAGCTTTTTTTTTTTACCTTAATACCAAGAATGAAATAAAGTGGTTGTAAACCCTCTCATATACCCAATGAAGTGAACAGCCTCAGATGATACACAGAAGTGAAATAAAATCCTCCTAGATAAGCTGTACTTGTTTATCTGCAGTATTCTCTTTTGTAAATACCTTAAAAAGGGCTGATTTTAGGTATAATCCTTCTGCATCTGTCAGTATCACAGAGGAGGGGGCAGTGAGCTGCAGTTAGAGCTATGTGACAGCTGATTGGAGGAAAGGGACATCCCCTGCTTCACACAGGACACAGGGCATGTGCTGTGAATAGACAAGTTGTTTGCTGAGCTCTCCGCCCCAACACAAATATTATCTCATGTGTTGGGAACATGATGGACACAGTGGCTGTATTTGATGGGCACAGTGGCTGCACATGATGGGCACAGTGGCTGTATTTGGTGGGAACAGGGGCTGCACATGATGGGCACAGTGACTGTATTTGGTGGGCACAGTGGCTGCATATGATGGGCACAGTGACTGTATTTGGTGGGCACAGTGCCTGAACATGATGGACACAGTGGCTGTATTTGGTAGGCACAGTGGCTGCATATGATGGGCACAGGGGCTACATTTGATGGGCACAATGGCTGCATATGATGGGCACAGTGGCTGTATTTTATGGGCACAGTGGCTGTATATGATGGGCACAGTGGCTGCATTTGATGGCAGAGTGGCTGCATTTTCTGGGCACAGTGGCTGCAATTAATGGCACAGTGGTTGCATTTGATGGGCAAAGTGTCTGAATTTGATACACACAGTGATGCTGCAATTGATGTTTTTTTTAAAGTATTTTTAAAAATGTTTCAGTTTGTTTGCGCCCCTCCAAAAATTGGCTACTGACAACAACCCAAAATTTTCAAAACCTAATTGTCATTGGGACAGAAAGTGAGGGGAAATCTTCTGTACAGGGGCACAGACAGCAAAACAAACATTACAGGCGTGTTAACCATTCCCTATGCTATTGTTTTTTTGGCTGGAGCTACACTTAAAAAATGTACCTGTCCTGACTTACAAACAGATTCAACTTAAGAACAAACCTACAGACCCTATCTTGTTAGTAACCCTGAGACCACCTGTATCTCTCTCTCTCTCTCTCTCTCTCTCTCTCTCTCTCTCTCTCTCTCTCTCTCTCTCTCTCTCTCTATATATATATATATATATATATATATATATATATATATATATATATATATATATTATTATTATTATTATTATTATATTGTTAGCTGGGTGCCCTTAACCAGGCCCAGTGTTATGGTGGTCTGCAGGCGAAGAGCTACCCCTACTTATCTACAAAAGAAAAAAAGAGAAAAAAGGGGGAAAGGTGGGAACGTGAGGGCAGCTGTTGAGGCTGGCCAAACATATGTTCCAACCCACAAATTGGTTTTGGACTATATCGGTACTGATAAACGAGAGAATAATTCTTGCATAAAATAATTCATTTATTACATATAAAAGAACAAACATACAAAAAGCACATTAAAATGATTTTAGATATCTGTTGATGGAGTGTTTCTCATAGATTAACTGGTCCCGTACTAGTTTCACGGTATAAACACAGCTTCGTCAGGAGGAGTAATCTATAAGACAAATAGTCAAATAAATAGTCAAATAAAACCCCCAAAAAATAATGAAAGTTTTATAGCAAACATAATATGCACAGTTACCCAGCAGGTTAATTGCCAATTATAAGACCCAATCATTCAAAAAGTTTCCCCCGCGATGGACAAGGGGGATGTGCGGAATTGTATCTATATAAGAATAAAGATGAAAAATAAGGGGGGCAATGGCTAAGATATTGCTCACATAGGAAGTAAACAGGTGCTTGGGGGGATGTAGGAAGGGGAGGAAGTGGTTAAGGAGAGAGGGGGGAGGGAAGGGGAGGGGACAAAGGGAGGGGGGTGGGGAAAGAAAAGGTAAGGGGGAAACACAAGGGGGAGAAGGTTGGGGAATAGGGGAAGAGGGAAAGGGGGGATAGGGGTGTGAAAGGGAAAGGGGGAAAAGGGGGGGAAGGAAGGGAACATGGTGGACAACAAGGTGGCTGCATATGATGGGCACAGTGGCAGCATTTGATGGGCACAGTGGCTGCATTTGATGACACAGTGGCTGCAATTGATGGACACAGTGGCTGCATTTGATGGGCACAGTGGCTGCTATTGATGGCACAGTGGCTGCATTTGATGGGCACAGTGGCTGCATTTGATGGGCACAGTGGCTGCATTTGATGGGCACAGTGGATGCTATTGATGGCACAGTGGCTGCAAGAAAAACAAAAAATGGAAGGTGTGCACACCTAGTGCATTACCAGAGATAATTTAATAAGAAGAAATGTTTGTATAAAAGTGGGTACTCACAAAATGCAACTGACAAAAGGCCATAAACACAGTGCATGGACATGCACAGAACACGGGGTACAGCTAACCCGTTTCGGGGGCGCACCCACTTCCTCAGAGATAGGCTGCATTTGATGGCACAGTGGCTTCATTTGATAGGCACAGTGAGGATGCGATTTTTTTTTTTCAGAATTTTTTGTTTGTTTGTGCCCCCAAAAAATGTTAAGCACCAGCCGCCACTGTATGAACATATTTGGTCAATGACAGCCAGCTGTTTAAAATTAGACAAAGCCCACTTTAAACATTATTTAAAGCACATAATTTGTAAAAGCATTTTTTCCATTGATATACTGTATATATATCCTCCAGATGAGTGCCCAGCTCCCTTTGTTTGAAAATCTTTTGCCTATAAGCCTAGAAAATGGCCAACATTGATTTTAACCACTTGCCGACCATCCACCATCATTATACTGCATCAGGTTGGCTCATTCCCACAAATCGCCGTCTTTGTATGTCAGCTCAGGAACTCTATTTTGTGGACAGTGAGGGAGCCAATCAGCGGGTAGGGCATACTCTATGTCTGCTGGACACCCGTGATCATTCCCCACAGTGACAGAACGGGGATTTGCCTGTGTAAACAAGGCACATCTCCGTTCTGACAGGGGAGATCACACAGATGTCATTAGTACAATAATAGTACATATTTTTAGCACTGATTACTGTATTAATGTCACTAGTTCCCAAAAAAGTGTCAAAAATGTCAGTTAGGTGTCTGATCTGTCTGCCACAATGTCGCAGTCCAGCTAAAAATCGCAGATCACCGCCATTACTAGTATAAAAAAATAATAATAATAAAAATACAATAAATCTATTCCCTATTTTGTAGATGCTATAACTTTTGCGCAAACCAATCAATATCTACTTATTGCGATTTTTATATATCGGTCTAAACTGTGGAAGAAATTAGTTTTTTTTATATTTTTTGGGGGATAGTTATTATACCAAAATAGTAAAAAATATAGCTTATTTTTTTTTTTAAATCCCTTTTTTTTTGTTTATAGCACAAAAATAAATAAATACAGAGGTGATCAAATACCAGCCCTGCAGGGCTCTGAGGAAGAAGGTTATCCTTTGAAACGCGTCAGCCGGCAGTGATTCCTGCAATCTCCTCTATTACGATTGGGAGTCTGTTACCATCTTGAACAATTGCTGTCACCTGGAGACTACTTGTATCATGATTTTTCCGTTCATACATTTGTGAGTAGTTTTCTAATCTAGTTTTATATAAAATAATTACCTAAGGATAATGCACAAGGTCAGTACGCCCTTGTTTTCTTTCTTTTCCCTTTTACATTCTGCTCAACTCTATATGTAAGATCCATATACATGCAAAGCACCTATATAATAATAGACTTTTACATATCCCAGCTTTACAACAAAAACAATTGCAAAAGAAAAAAACAAGAAATAAATGACTTCAAAACTATTCTATAAAGCTGTCAGACTGCTTGGTATAGCAAACGTAACAACAAAATGGTTGGGCTTATACAGAGCCGATCGGCCCTATAGGCACACTATGCAAGCTGCTTAGGGCCCCGCCACTGTGGGGGGGCCCCCAAGACCCAGCATCCCCCCCCTGCACCTCTGGCTGGCCGTTTAGAGTGCAATGAGGAGAGGTGGGAGGAGGTGGAAGGCGGCAATCGTCAGCTCTATGGTGCCTGAGTGGGCAGCGGGATCTCCCTGGGGTTTGTAGTACTCTCAGTGTATACAGTGGAGAGGAGAAGGGAGGGGCCTCTGACCCAGGCAGGTATCAGTTTCACTTTCACTCTGCTTGAACACTGTTGCTGATGCCCGGGTCAGAGGCCCCTCCCCTCTCTGCTGTATACATTCGAAGATAGAATTACTAGCCCCAGGGAGATCCCCCTGCCTGTGGACACCATATAGCTGCCGATTGCCGCCTCCCACCTCCACCAGCCAGGTACAGGGGAACCATTGCAAGGGGAGGAGTCAGCTGTTTGGGGGCCCAAATGTAAGAGGGGGGGCTTTCTGGGGACACTAATGTCAGGAAGGGGGCCTCTGGGGACACTAATGTAAGGAAGGGGGCCTCTGGGGACACTAATGTAAGAGGGGGGCCCCTGGGGACACTAATGTAAGGACGGGGCCCTCTGGGGACACTAATGTAAGGACGGGGCCCTCTGGGGACACTGATGTAAGGACGGGGCCCTCTGGGGACACTGATGTAAGGACGGGGCCCTCTGGGGACACTGATGTAAGAGGGGGCCCCCTGGGGACACTAATGTCAGAGGGGGGGCTCTCTGGGGACCCTGTGTAAGGAGGGGCTCTCTGGGGACCCTGTGTAAGGAGGGGCGCTCTGGGGACCCTGTGTAAGGAGGGGCTCTCTGGGGACCCTGTGTAAGGAGGGGCTCTCTGGGGACCCTGTGTAAGGAGGGGCTCTCTGGGGACCCTGTGTAAGGAGGGGCTCTCTGGGGACCCTGTGTAAGGAGGGGCTCTCTGGGGACCCTGTGTAAGGAGGGGCTCTTTGGGGACACTAATGTAAGAGGGAAGGCTCTCTTGGGACCCTGATGTAAGGGGGGGCTCTCTGAGGACCCTGGTGTAATGGGAGACTCTCTGGGGACCCTGATGTAGGGGGGTACCCTCTGGGGACCCTGATGTAAGTAGGGAGGCTCACTGGGGACCCTGATGTAAGGAGGGGCTCTCTGAGGACACTGATGTAAGGGGGGGCTTTCTGGGGACCCTGATGTAAGGGGATGCTCTCTGGGGACCTCATTCTGTTCTATATTGTTGTACTTATTCTTTGACTGTTTTGTTTAAAGGAGGGAGGATTGTTTTGGGAGCACTGAAGTGTCGGGTGTGACTGTGTGGCAATGGCAAATGGTTTACATAGCTCACGGGTCAAGTAGAGGGCCCCTTAGTAGAATTTTGCTTAGGGCCCCAGGGAGGTCAGAATCGGCACTGGGCTTATAACTTTCTGGCAAATTGGGCATGTAACAAGTGAGACTGCTAAACCCAAAAGTACATAATCCAGCCTTCTTTACTGAATTAAAATAAGCATACCAAAAACATATGTAACATTGTCTGAATGAATGGGACAGGAAGCGTAGGCCCCAGATGGCAATATAACAGCTACATGCTGATCTGAGGGATTATCCAGGCTAGATGTTGGCATTCTTCCTCTTGCTTCACAGTATTGAGTCCAGAATGTTTTGTCATCATCCAAAATGTCGTCACTTGTAAAACCTGGCAATGGTAATCTACAAGACAACATAGTGATAACACTTCATTCTTATAAAACAAAATATTTTTAGTGAAAATAATAAAAACATAAAAATCAGTAAAAAGCAAACATAAAACAAGAGCAAAATATACACTACGTCCATAAAACAAAGAAAACGTTACTAACTATTTTACTACATGCATAAAAATTGCTGTATGATTTGAGTGGCAACTTTGAAAGACAAAGAACGAACTACGAATGGAATACAAACATTCATTTTTTTCATCCTTTGTTGGATCTCAGTGATGCAGATCTCCTCCGGACTTTTTTTTTTAACCATTTTAGGTCTACTGGCACTTGCTCCAGTGTTGGCTACACATTTTTTTTCTGTGACAACAGTGGATGTGATCTGACTTTATTAGTGTGTGACTTTCTGCTGTCCTGCTGAGTTTATGGAGCATGGTTGGGCTTTCTTTGGTCAGCACCCAAAGTTTTGAGTTTTTTCATGCAGGCTAATGTCCCGTACACACGGTCGGATTTTCTGACGGAAAATGTCCTATCGGACAATGTTGTCGGAAATTCCGACCGTGTGTAGGCTCCATTGGACTTTTTCCGTCGGATTTTCCGACGGACAAAGTTTTATCTCCTGCTCTCAAATTTTCCGACAACAAAGTCCTATCGGACTTTTTCCGATCGTGTGTAGCGAATTCCGACGGACAAAGTGCCACGCATGCTCAGATCACATTACAAGACCAAAGCTATTGGCTACTAGCCTCTACGTAGTCCCGTCGTAGGCAACAAACGTCACCACGTTCAGAATGATCGGATTTTCCGACAACTTTGTCCGACCGTGTGTATGCAACACCAGTGTCGGACAAAATCCGTCGGAAAAAATACGATGGATTTTGTGGTCGGATTTTCCGACCACGTGTATGGGGCATTAGAGTTGCGTTATCTCTTTTCATGTCTACATCACTACATGACTACATTGAACAATACCTGCACAGTGTCAGCACGGATGCTTTAAGTCCCAACCAGGGATGTGTGAGACAATGCAAAATCACTAGGTATTCTTTTAACCAGTTTAGGACACTAGGGGTGCTACACATGCCCACCCAGAAAAACGTCATCCTCTCCTTCTGCCCTACTGCTGCCTTCCTCTCACTTGCTTGCAATTCCTGGCTCTTAAAGAGGAAGTAAACCGCTCTTTAAAAAAAAAAAAAAACACCCGGCAGGACAAAGGCATAACGAGCTAGTATGCATTGCATACTAGCTCATTATGAATTACTTATCTGAGATTGAAGCCCCCGAAGCGACCCTCGTTCACCTTTTACATCGCTGACATGTTGACTTGGCGTGTCTTCCGGGTACCGTTGCTCCGGCACTGTGACTGGCCGGAGCAGCGATGACGTCACTCCCGCGCATGCGCGTTGGTGCCGCCACTAGCGGCATGATCGCCGTTAGAAATGGCACGCTCAGTGCACCTGCGCCCTATGTCTATGGTGCATGTGCCATAGACATCGATGCTGCTATTTCTGCAAATATCTCCTAAACCTTTTAGGTTTGGGAGATATTTCTTGCACCTATAGGTAAGCCTTAGGCCCCTTTCACACTTATACGACTTGTCCCACGATTTGGGACTGCAAAGTAGCATGACAAGTCATTCCCCATGCTTTCCAATGACAGCCATTTATATTAGTACGACTTCAAGTCGTTCCGACTTCAAAGTAGTCCCTGCACTACTTTGATCCGATTTTGATGCCACTTACACAGGCATTCCTTGAAATCTGTAAAGTCGCATAGGTGTGAAAGGGGCCTTAATCTAGGCTTACCTGTAGGTTAAAGTGGTTGTAATGGGTTTACAACCACTTTAAATCATTCATGCCTAATGTTGAATTTTTTTTCAATTTGTGCATAAAATTAAATGTTACCTAGAGCAGTAGAATATAAATAACTCCCACATCAGTACTGTTCAAATATTGGAACAAGATGCATTAATGGGTTAAAATGAAGCCTGTCTGACACAATGTTTATTACATAGTATTTTAAGGTTAAACCTCTTTTCTTCTAATTTTAATTCTTAAAGTCATTCAGACACAAAATAGGCCCCTTTCACATGGGATGGCCAGGATTTCACCTGCTCAGAGGGGAATCTGTCTACTGATCCCTGCTGAAAAGGCTGATGGTTTGTCCGTGTCTGCTCCGCTTATGCAGAGCGGACACAGACACAGCCCGCTGTCCTCTCTGGGTGGTGGGATGTAAACTCTCTACCTATCCATTTACACCCGATGACCATCTGATTTGATCCACTAGACGGATGGGGAACATCCCCATCTGTCTGTTTTTAGCGCATAGGATCAGATTGGATGTCCGCTTGTGTCAACGAACGTATGTCTGTTGACACCCATTGCTCCATAGAGGGCAACGGATGGTCTGATTGAGTCTGTTTAAAAAACTGACAGGTGGACCCAATCGGTCTGCTTGTGTGAAAGGGGCCACAGAGATACAAAGTAAAAATGTTACTTTTGGATCTATTATATTCATCTGCAGATCAGGAAGCTGAGCTTTTAGTTATGCCCTTATTGAAATAAAAATCAGAACATGTATCACTATGTCATCTTAAGTAATGGTGAAGGTAAAGGTGTGAGAGGTGAAGTGGTTAATGAAAGCTGCATAAAAAAAGGACAAAAACAACTTGGAAATTGCATTAAAATGCTAAAGCTTATAGGAGATTTTAGCATTGGGTTTAATCAAACTTCAACCTCGGTACACAAGATATGGGCAAAAGTTTGAATATTTTGCTGTAATGTCCAATTGTGTTCCATTGTATATGCATACAGGAAGCCATTTACAGGGCACATCAGTCACACTCAAATAGCAATTATCAGAAATGTATGTTGAGCCATTCTTAAAAATACAATGGTTGATTATTAATTTAATGTAGCAGGCAGAAAGCTGTGTGAGATGCTTCCCATCTGCTAAAACGTGGATAGTGTTGGAGCCACCACTGAAATGTTCGCTTCATTTATTTATACTTAGCAAGATTTGACATTGAAGGTTCATAATTTTACAGTTGCTGTACAAGTTATTGTTACATTACTGTCTGTCACCACTACTGCTTGTAGTTTACACATTACCAATTAGTAAAATAATCCAGAACCCTTATTACTGTTATGAAGACAATTCAGAACTGTACCCTTTAAACTGTCCCTTTAGTCAGGGCTGCACATTCCATCATCAGCCCTCACTGCTTATATGGAGGAACTTCAAAATCAGATGAATTACAGCTGGATGAAACTGAACTAAGAAAAAAATTAGCTTCTCGTGGTGTTTGGCACTTACCAATAAAATATACCACTCACCTGGCACATCCATAATTAGTTGTACAAACATGTAGAAAACATGTTTAGTGATTACTAATGAATTCTCATGCGTCCTGAGGAAGCAGGAAAGAGAAATGTGTTGACCAATGGGGACTCATGGCCACATACATCTATATATAATAGACAACTATAGCTTTACTTCCTATAATTCAATGCAGTGGTCAGTGAGTCAACAGCTGGACTTGTTATTATGTGTTGTATCTTGTTTTTTTTTGTCCTTCAGCCTTATGTATTTTAATCTTTTGTATTAAAGCATTATACATTTTTATGAAAATGTATGTGTTCCCCTTCAATGCCAGTAAAGTCCATTGACTTCATTTGCTACATGTTAGCACTTACCAAACAAAGACAAAAAAATGAGGTTCTGATGGTACTTGGTTCTTATGTGACAAAGCCTAAAAAGGTCTGCTTTAACTGAACAGGTAGCTTAAATTACACATTCCACAGTCAGGTCATCCCTTCAGTAGGCCATTTAGCACCAATTCTAAACCTGAGTGTACACAATGTGCAGTATGAACACACTGTGCAGCATGCGCATGAACACAGGTGTATACCTAACCATGGCTATGTGCAGAGTAGCAAGCAAAGACACATGTGCAGATACCTGAGCCAGCTTTATTCCCTGATAGTGTTAGTTACTTGGCTAGGTTCCCCTTGGTACCAGATAACAGGCCTGGCAGTAATTTTCCCTGGATTTCTGGAGTACTTAATGTTTGGTGGGAGCGAAAAAACCCAAGAGTGCAGTGATCAGGAGTTCATTACACATAGGGAGCAGCCGGGTTCAACATTGCATTACACACAGGGTGAAGGGTTCAGAAATACACTACCTGCAGACTGCAAGGTTCAGGCGTGCATTAGGCACAGGGTTCAGGCTTCAGAAGTGCATTGCACACAGGGTACAGGGTTTAGGAGTGCAAAACATACAAGGTCAGGGGTTTAGCAGTGCGCTACACATGGATTGCAAGTTTCAGGAGTGCATTATGCACTGTGCAGGGTTCAGGAGTGTGGTACACAAAGGGTGCAGGGTTCAGGGGTGAATATCTCACAGGCCAGTTTACAACTAAAAATGCCCCCCCCCCCCCCCCCCCCCCCCCCCCCCCCCCACCCCCCCCCCCCCCCCCCCCCCCAAGTTCCCTCAAAACACCCCAGTACAGAACTCTCCTTCTACCCCAGGAGCAATTTATAGCAGGAGAGTGGAAAGTGCACATTAGGGACAAGGGCTTCAGGATGAGTTTCTGCCACCAGACTAGTATAGCTTTGAAAATCTGACACCCCTTCTCTGCTTTTTATAGGCATAGTGCAGAGCAGGTAGGGTTGTGTGGGAGCCACTGTTGAGGTGCACTGTCACTTGTAAACACAGAAGCCCAGCTTCTGTGTTTACAAGTCACAGTAGTGAACAGTGAGCACAGGGCCAGTGCCAGATATGGCGGAATGCAGTTCCGCTACATTCTGGCTGAAAAAAAGCCCTGTATATTAGAGAACACTGCCTACTCTGGAGCAAGGGGAATAATTCTAGGGCTATTATTTATGATTAACTCTAAACCAATAGAGTAAAAAATCATAAAGGTTTTTACATTTCTGCCTATGGGTCATTTTTAGTATCATAGTCTTCTGACGTTTTGCAGGTACATGCAACTTTTAAGGCTTTACATATTTACATGACACAATCACATCTCTTATATTTAAAAAAAAAAATGAGAATCATATTGTATTTCAGTGCGCTAAAATGAATTGGTGTGTTTTTTTTGTAGCTAGCTTTTTATTTTACAAGCTGTCTTCTTTTAGATAAGTATGAAATGTTTTGGAGGTTTTGAGTAACTTTCTAGCTAAAAATGTGGATTTGGCATGTGTGCAAAATAAACAAAAACAAAACAAATTAGTCCAGCAGCCAAAGGGTTAAAGCAGAACTAAAGGCGAACACTTTAAAATTGCAAGTTAAAGAGAGTGCATGCATGCATACTTGTGCATCTGTGTTAATGTTGCTTTATCTAGATTTTATGATGACCTTTGAGCTCTGCAGCTAGTAGAAATCAGCTAAGAGGTCATACAGAATCTCAGATGATGCTGACATACCTGCGCAGCTGGGAAACCTTTTGAGAAAGCCACAAGAAATATCGCTTTGCTAGTATATATGCAAACACTCATTTTATGGTTTGGCTGGGGTTAATACATCCGTGGGGGCTGTCATATGCTCTCATCAAGAGTACGGACTATGCCTGCCCTTCCTGCCCCACTCCCCCATTTATACAAGCTGTACTATAGCTTCTATGGTTGAAAAACGATTGAGAATCTATTCATAGATCATTTTCATTCATAGAAACTGTAACTGATCCCCGTCACACTCCTCTTGAGTGCTTCCGTCAGTACACTGCTTACCCCAATCTGGACCTTCAGATATCAGATTTTACAGCCAATTTTTTGTAAGAACCAGACGAGACTAGCTCAGTTACATAGCTTGAACATGGAATGATTTATTGGACAAGAATACAGCCTTGTATACATTTGAGAAGTATGTCAGTCCCTCACGTACACAATAACCCCAAATATTTACCCAAAACATCACACAATGGTTTAGCTAACGAGGTAGGGCTGACTCATGGCTAATCCGATCACATCACTTAATTATCCACCTGGATGACTCAGATGTCACTTTGCAGACCAGCCTTGCTGACTTCAAGCTAACTGCAGACAATACACATTATCATAAGTGTAAACACAGCAAACCTTCAAACAATAACAGACAACCTACCGTGTTTCCCCCGAAAATAAGCCTGGGTCTTATAATAATTTTGGCAACCAAAGACACAGTAGGGCTTATTTTCGGGGTAGGTCTTACCATGTAATGTGCTGTCTTCTCTCCCCCTGCCTGACAGGAATTCCCAGTGTGACCTGAGTTAAAATGCTTGTAAAATCCTATAATCCACTCTATTACAGTAGTATATAATGAACAATGTGTGTGCTTCTGTAATATAATTGTGCCAAATACCTTCATTTTAGGGCTGCTCTGCTCTTCTGTGACCCACCGAAGCTCTCTTCCCCGCAATTATATTACAGAAACATACACATTGTACATTATATACTACTGTAATAGAGTGGATTATAGGATTTTACAAGCATTTTAAACTAGGGCTTATTTTCGGGGTAGGGCTTATATTGCAGCCCTCCTGGAAAATAACGCTAGGTCTTATTTTCGGGGTAGGTCTTATTTTCGGGGAAACACGGTAATTACAATTAACAATACAAACAGTGATCTCCCCCCTCCTCAGCCTAGTAGGCAACAATTATAGTAGGTGTAGACTGTCCGGCTACCAAATAGTTCTAGAGGCCTGTGATCAGCTCTTTCAATTAACATGTCAAGTTCAGAATCAAACAAATAAGGAATAGTCTTTATATATATATCCTGGCAGATATTGTGGATAAATATTACTGTTCTATTTTAAGTAATCCAAGCCACATTTTCTTAGTCACCCTGTCCCCCTAATGGACACAGTGTGACTTAGGCATAGGGGGTGCATGGGGAGCTAAAACAAGGGTTTCCGAACCTATCCAAGGGATTCTGGGTACCATGGGCCCTCCCGGTACAGAAAATATAGTGCAGCTTCTATAAATGGAGAGGGGCAGAAGGGATGGGCATAATCAGCATTTGATAGGTCCCTTCATTCTATTAACCCACACCACACCAGAAGATAAGTGGGGTAAGTGGGGGGTATTGAGGAGGACGAGTTCAACTAAGGCAGGAGCCAGGCAGCAGAGGGGACATATTCCATTGATAGTGAGTAATGCCATTTGCACAGATTTTCTAAATGTAGGCGTTATTAATTGGCATTTCTACAATGCGCCCATTTATTTGATGTCTTATCTTATACTATGACCAACATACAGAGCTCAAACACTTTAGAAGTAATAATAACAAACATTAGATGCATTTTAAACTGTTTAACTTGTGGACCAATGAAAATGAACTTCTGCTAATTACCTCTGCATATTTAAAACGTATATCATCTGATGGATATGATCTTTGCTTAAAATAATCCCAGTTTCTTTTGTTTAGCAATAAACATATTTTTTTGTACTAAAGCAATCTGACTGTAACTCAGATGCCTCCAATTAATTTAAAAGACAGTCTGTGCTAGGAAAATAGGAAGTGAACTTGAATGCCCAGGTTAAAAATGTGATCTAATTAAGAAAATTAAAAGCTTTTGTTCTGAATTTCATCTGTCAGCATTGTGGGCTTCTGGATTCTACAAGTGGCAACACATCAATCAGTTTGTATGGTATTTCAGGAAATAACACTGTCATCTTATTTGTTGATGCCATATATTCCAGTGCCTGTGTTCATATGAAACGTCTGAAACTTGCTCCCTCTTTCAGCTCAATTAATTTAAGCTTTTAATAAATCTGCTTCAGCTGTAAAGTTAAATCCATCGTTAATCCTCTCTAAGTATTAAAATGCCCTTGATTATAAAGAAAGGAGTGCAAAGGTTATGAATACCGCATACAAATATGGGAACACATAGATACCCATAATACCAAATCTATTATTTCAGTACTATGCCAGAAAAGCTTAGAGTCAGCAGTTGGTCTGCATACTGCTGACAGCAATGTAAGATTCCCTCCCATTAACAGATGTTTAATTTTTTACCTTTTTTTTTTTTTCATCTCAGTGTGAAAGGTCATACGGAAAGTTTTTTTTTCTTTTTAAATACTTTTTTTATTTAGTAATGTATAGAAAATGCTGGATTGTATGAATTGTGATTCTATCCAGCAAATGTGGGCATTTGGGTCAGGATAGGAATTTAAAAGAGTGTTCAACTACAACCAGATATTGTATATCACAAAGTGATGAGCGACAGGAGAACAATGGATTGGACCTGGCAAACCCCAATCACTATTTTTGCAAGTCAAAATAAGATGTTTAGGTTATTTTATATTTTATATCAGGAAACAGTATTCACACCCCTTGAAATTTTCCAAATTTTGTCATGTTACAACCAAAAACGTGAATACATTTTTTGGGTATTTTATGTGAAAAATGTAAACACATTTTTTGGGTATTTTATATGATAGACCAACACAAAGTGGCACATAATTGTGAAGTAGAAGGAAAACTATAAATGTTTTTTTTACAAATAAATATCTGAAAAGTGGGGCATGCATTTGTACTCAGCCCCCTTTACTCTGATACCTACCTTCAGAAGCCACCCAATTAGTAAGTAAGTAAGTCCACCTGTGTGTAATTTAATCTCAGTATAAAAACAGCTGTTCTGTGAAGCCCTCAGAGGTTTGTTAGCATTTCTTAGTGAATAAACAGCATCATGAGGTCCAAGGAAACTCCAGACAGGTCAGTGATAAAGTTGTGGAGAAGTTTAAAGCAGAGTTAGGTTATAAAAAGCTTTGAACATCTCACAGAGCTCTGTTTAATCCATCATCCGAAAACAGAAAGAGTATGACACAACTGCAAACCTACCAAGACAAGGCAATGGTAACTCTGGAGGAGCTGCAGAGATCCACAGCTTAGGTGGGAGAATCTGCCCACAGGACAACCATTAGTTGTGCACTCCACAAATCTGGCCTTTATGGAAGAGTGGCAAGAAGAAAGCCATTGTTGAAAGAAAGCCATAATAAGTCCCATTTGCAGTTTGTGAGAAGCCATGTGGGGGATACAGCAAACATGTGGAAGAATGAGACTACAATTTAACATTTTGGTCTAAAAGCAAAACGCTATGTGTGGCGGAAAACAAATGCCCCATACACACGATCGGAAATTCTTGTCGGAAAAAGCTCTGATGGTTTTCCCGATGGAATTCCGACGGAATTCTGCTCAAACTGTCTTGCCTACACGCGATCACACCAAATTCCGACCGTCAAGAACGCGGTGACGTACAACACTATGACGAGCCGAGAAAAAATGAAGTTCAATGCTTCCGAGCATGCGTCAAATTGTTTCCGAGCATTTGTAGGAATTTTGCGCTTTGGAATTGCTACAGACGATTGGAATTTCCGATAGAAACCTTTTCCATTGGAAAAATTGAGAACATGCTCTCAAATTTTTGCAGGCAGGAATTCGGCCAGCAAAATTCCGATGGAGCCTACACACGGTCGCATTTTCCGATGAATAGCTCTCATCTGTCTTTTGCTGGCCAAATATCTGATCGTGTGTACGCGGCATAACACTGCACATCACCCTGAACACGTCACTGTAAAACATGGTGGTGGCAGCATCATGTTGTGGGATGCTTTTCTTCAGCAGAGACAAGGAAGCTGGTTAGAATTGATGGGAAGATGGATGGAGCCAAATACAGGGCAATCTTGGAAGAAAACCTGTTAGAGTCTGCAAAAGATTTGAGACTGGGGCGGAGGTTCACCTTCCAGCAGGACAATGACCCTAAACATACAGCCAGAGCTACAATGGAATGGGTTAGATAAAAGCATATTCATGTGTTAGAATGGCCCGACTGGAAAATTGCTGTTCACAGACACTCTCCATCTAATCTGACAGAGCTTGAGCTATTTTGCAAAGAAGATTAGGGGAAAATATCACTCTCTAGATGTGCAAAGCTGGTAGAGAGATCCCAAAAAGACTTGCAGCTGTAATTGCAGAGAAAGATGGTTCTACAAAGTATTGACTCGGGGGGCTGAATACAAATGCACACCACACTTTTCACAAATTTATTTGTAAAAATTTGTAAAAAACATTTATCATTTTCCTTCCACATGGTTCCTTCCTTTCACAATTATGTGCCACTTTGTGTTGGTCTATCACATAAAATCCTAATATAATACATTTACGTTTTTGGTTGTAACATGTCAAAATGGGGAACATTTCAAGGGGTATGAATACTTTTTTAAGGCACTGTAAATCCAAAGGCACTGGCCTTGAACACACACACAGCCTCCTCTCTTGGTAGCAGCAAGGGAACATTCAGAAGGTCACCACAACTATTTAAATCCTGTCTAAGCATGCACAAGCAGCAATAAACCTCCTAATAGTTGGCCAAGACATAAAAATGTAGAATTAATGCATCTTCTCACGCTGTTACCAGGGACACTCCCAAAGAACAGGCAGAAGAAAACAATAAAACTGAGCTTTGAGGAAAACAGAACAATCAATTAAAAGCTGAGGCTGACTACAACCTATCAGAACTTAATTTAGGCTAGGGACACCACTGGTTAGGGCAGGGTCCTAACACAAGCTAACCATCATCACAACCATCACCTTTGTCATCATCACATCACTACTATAGCTTGAAAAACTTTTTGTCATAAGAACTTGCTGATTTAAGTGCCAAGCTGTATTACAGTAAAAGCTCACACATTTTACATTGCCAAAATCCATTTAGCATTTTACAGCCACATTAAAATACTGTATATGGCACTTCTTATGTGTATACGACATTTAAAGAATGGAAAAAATTACTTTTTTTAATGGAGATTTGAACCATGAATGGGAAAAGCTGCTGTTAATGCTCAACATCAAAACTTAACTCTTGCAATACCCAACCAAAAATGCCATCTTAAATATATAAAATACCTAATGAGATACTGTATATTGTTGCTGAAAAAAATTCTGTTTATTGGAAATTTCTATTTCTAAGTTATCTTTGCAATCTTTCTGAGCCCAGGGCCAACCATCTGTCCCTATCGACAAGTAATCAGTCCATGTGTGACTACATACGGACAAGTGCGGACAGATAAGGCCGCTGTCAGTTTGCAATTTATTTAGACAGGCTTCCCAGCTGCAGCTATGCCTTTGATTCTTTGCTGCAGGAACATGCTAATTTTTGCTGTAGGAGTCCAGTGTCCATTCCTAAAGGTTCACGTGTAATACTTTCAGGAGTGTTCAATTCATAATTCCTTACTGTGCACAGTGGTTCGATCCATCAGCTCCTACTGTGTCCAGAAGTGATCTAGGAGGCATAACTATTTTCTTGGCAGGGGACACTTTTTTTACACTTATATTTTAGTGTATTTCCATATGTTCTTTTGTATTTCTTTTGGAATACCACAATTGGAAGAGCATTTTTTACCCAACATAGCCATGCACACATAACATCCTGTAGCCACAAACTGAGTACATTTTACAGCATGCATAAAAAATAACATTAACAAACCCCTGCTTATTAAGCAAGCATTTGGTGTTCCTGTACGTCATTAGACGGACATTGCGTACATCCTGTTTTACTTTATTTATGTGCTAAATTGCATGTGTTTATGGCCCCATTCACACTTGCGACTTGTCACAGCCCTCTTGTGCCCATTTGTGGTGACATCAGTGACCCAGCATGCCCTCAATAGATGATGTCACAAGGGGGCGGTGCCACCAGGCAATGTCACTGGATGCCCCGCCCCTTAGTTATTTAAGAGCTGTCAGACAGCGGAGCTGGCAGACGACGGGAGTCTTCATCAGGACTGGTTGTGTTTCTTTTTTCGGGTCGGTGGGGGTGGCTGACGCCGTGATTGATGATGGATTTACACCGGGGGACATTTGTTTTTCTTTTTTTTATATAAAGGAATTGTCAAATTGTGTTTTGTTTTTATTTACATTTTACACTTTTTTGGTGAATGAGTAGGGGTACTATGTATCCTTACTCATTCATATAGGGGGGCCGGGATCTGGGGCCACCTTGTTAAAGGGGGCTTCCAGATTCCTATAGCTCCCCACCCGCAGACTTTCAGAACCACCGGCAGAGGCCCTTGTCCCCATCAACAGAGACCCCCTGCCTCAAAGTGTAACACGTGTTACCTAACCATGCTTAGCATCACTCTGCTTGGGATGAACAACTCTGCCCAGTTTCAAGTTAGGGTTTGCATGAATTCTGAAAAACCCGAAATTAACTAAGAGCCTCACGATCCTGGGGGGGGGGGGGGGGGGGTGTTGATTAAATTTTTATTTTTATTTTAAAAGCTAATAGGAACTAAATTATGACCATATATAGTAAGCAAACCGTTTTAAAAGGGGCACAGGGAGCTGGGCACTGCCATGGAAAACATTTAACAAAGCAAAAACAATAAAAAAAATATCGTACAGTGGGGAGAGGGTCGGTTTAATATGACTTAGAAAACAGCATGGAAAAAACACAAATCCTTTAAATGGTATGCTTGGAAGATGTATTTAAGCTGTATGTAGTGTTACAGAATAGTACCAATTTCACAGACTGTGTCAACGACACTGTATTCAGGTATCACATATTTTGAATGTTCAATGGATTTTTTAACTTTTACATTTTACCTGGCTTAAATACAGCAGCAGCATCCCAATCTAATGCATTTTATTTGGAAAAAGGGGCATCAGTGGAATGGTGGAAGCATCATCCACAAAATGTTTAAAACATACAAAAAATACAGCTAAAGCCTTCAACTTCAACAAAGTGGTGAAACAGTTTTATAGCAAAGTTTGTGAGCTTCTTTTTTCACAGTACCAAACTGCATTGTCTTAAAGTTGATTAAAAGGTCAAAACACAATTTACTAAAACTCTTCAATGCTTTGCCAGGATAAAGGGGCTCAGAAAGCCAGACTTGGGGGTGACTGATACTTGCTGCCCTTAGAAGCTGTACCGGGCCACTGTGCATTTTGTGTGGTTATTGTCTTTTGAATAACATAGTCTATTAAGCATTAAGGATGTACCACTTATTAATTTTAAATCACTTCTACAGGTGATTTGACTTTGGAGTGGGAGGGGGCTTTCAACAGAGTTGGCCTAGCTTTCTCATGGATGGTTATCTTAAAAAAAAAAAAAAACTACGAAAAAAAAACTAATTACAGCCAGCAATTATTAGGAAATATGCCCTATGAAAAAATGCAGCCTGCTATTACTGTAATGCATGTGGACAGGGACAGATTGTAGAAGCTGCAGAAAGTCAGTAGCATTTAGATGTTACAACGATGAAAACATGTAAAAATCTCACCAATCATGGTCAATTTATTATGATAAACACACTTTACCAATTAATAGGTATACAGAAAAAACATCTGAAGTGTCACTAATGCAACGTACATACTAGTGTGTCACCAAAGGCCAAAACCATTTATCCAAAATTAACCTATTTATGAAAAGACATGATAGTAAATCAGTAAAACAAAATAAAAATATCCCTTGTTCCCAATAAGTGCCAATGTCTATCATAAATGTCATATGCTCTGGTCTGGATGGCATTTGCATTTGCGTTTGCTGCATGGATGTAAAACAATCACATAATAATGCATAATATCATTCAGAATTTTAACACTAGCATTCAGTATTTGTAAAACGTCACCATTATTATACTACTCGGGCAATGGCAGAAGCAGATATAAAGCAGAAACAGACTTTGGAGCAGTGTTTGGTTCCTTTCTCCCACAAGACATTTGGGAATCCAAACTGCCAAAAACAACACTGAAATTTGGATTCAGCTTGTGACATCTGAGGTCAAGAAATTCAGTCTGAATCTAACATAATCCAAAATTTGGGATCAACTGCAGCATTAGCAGAATAGAAATACATAACTGCAGAAGATCTATGGTTACAGCCTTTAGCATGTTATTTGGTTGCTGTAAGTAGAAAGTATGAAATATTTCAAATTTACCTAACAAAAATAGGGATGAAATAAACACCAAAACATCGTACATTCCTTTTACAAGCTATATATTTACTCTTTGATATGTTACTATATGTTTAAAGAAGGTCCCTACCTATATTTTTGTCATTTTCTCAGTTATTAATAACCATGGTATATGACTATTACAATTTATTTATTATTTAGACAACCTAAATGACCTTAAATAAGTACATTAACTATACTGTATATTTTCTAAACTGTAAATTAAGCTCATAGCTGCAGATGTACGAATGCCATTTCAAATGTTTTTAAAAATAATGTAGGCATCTTTAATTGTATTGTATTATATGTCTTGTGCCTTTCATAAAAATGGCATTCCAAAAATTTAGAAAATTCTTTTGCAGATGGAGTACATTTATCATATAATGATGATAAGGATACTGTCTGGTTACTTAAATATGCAAGTAACTCAGGATACATTAAAACTTTACCTACCGACATCAGATATTAGGTGCAATATTAAGCCACTGCAACACTACTAATATAACATTAGCCAAAAAGGTGCCTTTTTATGCAATGCAGTAAATACTCCCAAAGGCAGCATTATCTCAAACTAACAAAAGTATTGGCGGGGGAAATCAAACCAAATCAAAACTCAAAACATGCTCTCTATTTTTATTTATTTTAATGTTTGTGGTATATTGTCTCCATCTTTACTGATTCAGACAGTCATTTAGCATATTTGACAAATGCACAAAAAAAAATAAAAAAAAACAATATATTTGTTTCCTATGTTTTAACGCCAGAAGTGTCAAAACAAAGTCATAAGACAACTGGTTCCACCTTATTTGAATTTATCATATCTTAAAATTCAGACTGTCTTCAGTATTAAAGCCGGCCAAGACGGTTTGAATCTAGGCCTGTTCAGCAGGACTGGACGAGATACAAACCATGTATGGGCAGGCTGATTGTACCTATGTGGCTATACTGCAACTGTGTGTTCTTCCAGATGAGGCAGCCCCCCCCCCCCCCTATTTGGGAGAACACAATAGCTCCACAGGAGGGAAAGAAATTAAGCGATTTTCTTTCCTGCAACCCTTCCTTTTCCTGGTTGAAGGAAAGAAAATCGGGTCATCCAGCCTAAAGGTTGCTGTGGAGGTTGGTTGTAGTAACTATGATAAATGTATGGGTGGAAAGAGATAAAGTGGCCATAAAGGACCATTCAGTGTCACATGCCACAACTTCGATTGTGAAATTTTTGTTGTGATGGAATAAAATAATTGCCTGGGAGAAAGACGGCTATGTGGATAAGAGGAGACAAAAGGGAAGAGGCTTACCCGCAATGATTTATCAGTAAAAATACCATATTTTCTATGGTACACATACTGTACATAGTGTGGTAGTGCAACTGCTGATCTTGATAATCACCATCAGGATGTGTGGAATGTAGAACTATGGGGAATAAGAATGGCAGACTGTTTAATGGCAACTTGAGTGTAGATGAAAATTGCCATTGTTAGTTTGGTGGCAAACGCAATCTTACCAGCCAAGGGAACAATATGCAATGCATTAGTTTTGTTTGGGCTTAGCTTATAGCTCAAGTCCAGTTAAGAAAATAAATAAATAAAAATCAATTTCTTTGTATTAGATAAACTAAAAAAGCAAAAAAACGATGAGGGAAAAGGGGATGGGGAACGGAAATTGGAAGGGAAAATTGGCGGGGTGAAGTCAAATTGGCAGATTGAAAAAATGTTACTGCCATCGATCAAAAACCTAGTTGGTGGTTTGTTTGTTGCCGTAGCCTTATCATATTAGGAATAAAGGGGGAGGGGTACTGGGTCCTATAGAGACGGGCCCAGAAAAAAAAGGCTACTATGTGGAAACAAACATTGATCGAAACAAAGTAATTCTTTGAGTCAAAAGATAAATTTATTATTTATAAACAACACTTGTGTATTTCCCATATAATAAGATTCCAGTCACCTGGATATCTAGAACCAACAGATAAGGACAACACTAGACAAGACGTATACTGGACACCATGTAGACAACATATAAAGCATCACGTGTTGCTGAGCAGTGAAAAAGGATCAAACAGAAGGAACATCAAATAATTATTAATATAAGTATTCAAATAATGCCAATAAAGTCAAGTGGCCTTAATATGTTCCGATTGTAAAGATTTAGGCACTAAGAGAGCTATTGTTGGAGGCAATTAAATTGATTTGGAAAGGCTGCGCTAATTTGTTGATTGTAGCTAGTCAGCACGATATGCCTGCTGACACCAAAGGCATAAAAACGGGTTCTATTTAGAATAGACTGAGATTAAACATCCTGGCTAGAAGAGATTTGGATTTCCGTGTAGAAAAGGAGTCCTTGTTAGGTTCGGTTTAAATAAACAGAACCACTAGCCAAGTGTTGATTTCAGCTGTCCATGTGCAACTGCTAAACACCCGAAAAAAACCTTTAAATAAAAATTGCTGTTTCCCAAGCCTGATTTTGTGGAGCACTGCCCTGCTGTAAAACAGGTGCTGACAATTCAAACACAGAGGAACATCCTGGATCAGTTAGATCTCATGTGTCAACATTTCAATGTATCTGGACAAAGTTCTATAACAGATGGCAGTTAGCTGATTATTTTTAGTGACATCAAAGTTAGTAGATACGGACTTTTTAAATCCTCAGCAGTCAAAAAAATGAATGAATGGTAAGATAGGCTTGTAAGCTTATTACGTTACCCAGCTGACGTCTTCCTTGTGTGGATGAGATGACAGGGATTCCGATCCCTTCAGCCAGGGTAACAATTGCCAGTACCGTCTAGTTGTTGCGGATCGAGGTCGTGGTGGCCACTTCGTGTCCTTAAGTTGGATTAACACCAAGTGCTAAGGAGGCCAACTGGCCGTATAGGACGCTCCGTTTGTGGCCGTTTCCCGGCTTCCGACGGTCACTCGGGGTTGGTCAGCGCTGCTCAAATTCTCCGTGCCTCTGCTCTGTTTAGTGCTCATCAACTGCCCATCACATTGAAATGTTGACACATGAGATCTAACTGATCCAGGATGTTCCTCTGTGTTTGAATTGTCAGCACCTGTTTTACAGCAGGGCAGTGCTCCACAAAATCAGGCTTGGGAAACAGCAATTTTTATTTAAAGGTTTTTTTCGGGTGTTTAGCAGTTGCACATGGACAGCTGAAATCAACACTTGGCTAGTGGTTCTGTTTATTTAAACCGAACCTAACAAGGACTCCTTTTCTACACGGAAATCCAAATCTCTTCTAGCCAGGATGTTTAATCTCAGTCTATTCTAAATAGAACCCGTTTTTATGCCTTTGGTGTCAGCAGGCATATCGTGCTGACTAGCTACAATCAACAAATTAGCGCAGCCTTTCCAAATCAATTTAATTGCCTCCAACAATAGCTCTCTTAGTGCCTAAATCTTTACAATCAGAACATATTAAGGCCACTTGACTTTATTGGCATTATTTGAATACTTATATTAATAATAATTTGATGTTCCTTCTGTTTGATCCTTTTTCACTGCTCAGCAACACGTGATGCTTTATATGTTGTCTACATGGTGTCCAGTATACGTCTTGTCTAGTGTTGTCCTTATCTGTTGGTTCTAGATATCCAGGTGACTGGAATCTTATTATATGGGAAATACACAAGTGTTGTTTATAAATAATAAATTTATCTTTTGACTCAAAGAATTACTTTGTTTCAATCAATGTTTGTTTCCACATAGTAGCCTCTTTTTTCTGGGCCCGTCTCTATAGGACCCAGTACCCCTCCCCCTTTATTCCCAAACTAAAAAAGCAGCAATACCTTCACAGACTCACTGTTTTCTAATCCAATCCATGGTTTATTGATGCTCCCTGGTCTATCCATTTATCGTGAGCCCAGAGTATTATGGGCACATTGGAACATGTCATTATAGTACCCTGCATTAACAGTGCAACATTGCAGACAATGATTATGTCTCATATGTTCTTTGCATTGAGGACCTACAGCCTTAGAGAAGAGAAAAAGAAGATGTCTGTGTGCCACATGGTCAACAAGAAGACATCTTAAAAAAAAGAAAGTATACTAAAAGTTAATAAAAATACTCGGGGGGCCTCTGGAAGTGAAGTTAGGGGTTGAAACACTTGGGGACAATAGCATTTTGCTCACATTTGGCTAAAGTTTAGAATTTTTTTTCCAGTATGATTTTATTTATATTAGATACAAGTAATGACACATGCCCACATTGTGCAGACAGCTGGATCCTGAAATCTTCACTGCAGGAATGCAAAAACTTTTCTCAATGGAGGAGGGGGGAAGTGGGGGCAGGTCCCCAAAATGTTTTCAGAGCAGCTCAGCCTAGTGCCAGGGCATTCCTGCACAGAAGATTTATACAGCATCCGGCTGCCTGCATGATGTGGGACATCCATTTCAGGTAAGTAATGTGACTAGAGCTGTAAAAAATTCAGCATTAAGATGTTACATGTCTTATAGGCTGGTCATCTGGTAGCATCTTCCTTGACCTGTATCTTTTTCAGCCAATAGCAAGAAGGCTTCATCGTAGAAAGGTAAGCTGTACAAAAGAGAAACCATTTAAAGTGATTGTAAACAATCAACTTGTAAAACAACCCATTCAGTTTAAAATAGAAATGAAAGGCAAAACATTTTTGTATAGATATATAAAAAAAAAAACATTATAAATACCCTTTTCCCTTTTTATAAATGATCGCATTCCCTCTGTTCCCAGTGGCTGTGCAGCGGAGGTGTATCAGGACAAGTCTGATCATTGGAGGAGAGTACACTGAGTTCCCAGCATAGCTAGAGAACTGACCACGGTGTGTTCTCCTGCATAGTGTTGTCAGTTTTTAATAGGAAATCAGAGGGACTGGCAGAAAGACCAGGGATTTCACATAAAATAAGCAATATAAAGAGAACAGAATATTTTCTCATACAAGTACATTGAACATCAGGCACATATTAGGAATATGAGGTGTTGGGGTAACAAACACTTTAAACTCTGAAAGAATCTGTTATATACAAATGGAATCAGGATATATTTTAGAAATCATATAACTGTTTGTTCTCTAGTCTGATTTAAAAAAAACTCATTTTTTGGGTTAAAACTCATTTTCTGCATATGTGTTAAATAACTATGGGAAAAAAGAAAGGGAAAGTCAATGTATATAATGTTTTTAGATTTTCCAAATTACAGCTAAATCACAGAACCTGTTTTAAATTAAACAAAAATAAAACAAAATAGTCCTTCTGTGTTTTAACTTAATCTTTGTTTCTGATTTACAGTCTCTGGGAGGTGCAATTATTTGCATTATGCCACTCAAGTTAAAGAGTTGGGGAAATATTTTAGCATTTGGAAGCAATTGCTGCTGTTAACATATATCATAGACCTAAGAAAGCATTAAAGGGAATGGCTACCAAGGATTGTTACATACTTTATATCTCTACTCACTTTGCATGCACATTGTTTGTCAGAACACACAATTGACACATAAAACGTACTGGGAAAATACCTTATCTATGTAGGCTATTAAAAAATATACCAATATTAATTATTCTCTTTATAGAGTGAAGTAGATGATTTTACTTTATTTTATTTAGACACATTTTTCACACCAAGATGACAGTTTGTGAGTCACATTTCACATTTTTTTACTCTGGAAAGAACTGGCTTATTTACCTATAGGGACGTTGGCATGTTGTTACTAGTGTGTCCACAATGTCACTATGTGAGGATGCATGTTAAATTTCTCTAAATCTTTTTGATTTACCTTATAGGAGTCATGATAATAATAAATATGAATAATGTATACAGTACCTCACAAAAGTGAGTACACAGTTGTGTAAATATTTTATTATATCTTTTTATGTTACAAAGCTGAAGAAATTAAACTTTGCTACAATGTAAAGCTTGTATAACAGTGCAAATTTGCTGTTCCCTCAAAGTAACTCAGTTGCTGCAGAGGTTGAAGGGGTGGGGGTTCAGCCTGTCAATGCTCAGACCATACGTTGCACACTGCATCAAATTGGTCTGCATTGCTGTCGTCCCAGAAGGAAGCCTCTTCTAAAGATGATGCACAAGAAAGCCTGCAAACTGTTTTCTGTAGCCAAGCAGACTAAGGGCATGGATTACTGGAACCATGTTCTGTGGTCTGATGAGACCAAGATAAACTTATTTGGTTCAGATGGTGTCAAGTGTGTGTGGCGTCAACCAGTTGAGGAGTACAAAGACAAGTGTGTCTTGTCTACAGTTAAGCATGGTGGTGGGAGTGTCATGGTCTGGGGCTACATGAGTGCTGCCGGCCCTGGGAAGCTACAGTTCATTGAGGGAACCATGAATGCCTACATGTACTGTGACATACTGAAACAGAGCATGATCTCCTCCATTTTCAGAGACTGGGCCGCAGGGCAGTATTCCAACATGATAATAAGCCCAAACACACCTCCAAGATGACCAGTGCCTTGCTGAAGAAGCTGAGGTTAAAGGGGATGGACTGGCCAAGCATGTCTCCAGACCTAAACCATATTTAGCATCTGTGAGGCATCCTCAAATGAAAGGTGGAGGAGCTCAAGGTTTCTAACCTCCTCCAGTTCCATGATATCATCATGGAGGAGTGGAAGGGGACTCCAGTGGCAACCTGCGAAGCTCTGGTGAACTCCATGCCCAAGAGGGTTAAGGCAGTGCTGTAAAATAATGGTGGTCACACAAAATATTGACACTTTGGGCCCAATTTGGAACATTTTCACTTAGGAGTGTACTCATTTTTGTTGCCAGTGGTTTATACATTAATGGCTGTGTGTTGAGTTATTTTTAGGGGACAGCAAATTTACACTGTTATACAAGCTGTACACTCGCTACATTGTAGCAAATTGTAATTTCTTCAGTGGTGTCACATGAAAATATATAATAAAATATTTACAAAAATGTGAGGGGTATACTCACTTTTTTAAGATCCTGTAGCTACTACCTAATTTACTGTGTATCCCCAGACTAAAGCGTACATCTGTTTAATGTATTTAATCTCTTTTCTAACCATGGGTAAGCACTCTTTCTAACAGCCTTATTGCCAATGAGCAATTTTTATGGTTGGTAGATATAGGGTATCTTTGTTCCAAAATGATAGATACAACCTCTGCTGTATCTGGCAGTATCTCTTCTTGCTGAGCCACCTGAGATGCTGGACAGTACCCTACCTGATTCCTTAGACAATCTTGCATTGTATCCTGTTACTTTTGAACCTTGAACCCTTTGTGCCTCCCATTACCTTCCTATTTAAGCCATGCCTTTGTATTTCCTGTTTTCCAGATTACTGAGCTCTCTCCAGCCAATAACTCATTTGACGATGTTCCTTATTGGATGAAACAGTATGTAGGGTGTAGCCTGGAGATCTAACATCACAACGCTATAAGCGCTGACCGCGGCCATCTTGATGGTTGAAAAAAATTGTAACTTGGGACCTAATATAGTTGCTGACATGCCTGTTTTTTACTGATAAAATGTGAGTATTTTTACTGCTTTTTATGGAATAAATTTACTCTGAATATACATACTACACCATGAGGAGTTGCTCTCTTTCTATTTAATGTATGAACCTGTGGATCAATCATATGTTGTGATTACACAAGTTTCAGCTATCTATTACCTGAGTGGAGTGGAGTCGTGATATTATGGATATAATATGCTCATCTGACCACCTATAACTTAGTGGTCCACTGTTTGCTGAAGAGGCCCAGTGTGTTAGTGTTTGGTGGAGTATACATTTAATTCACCTTATTTTGTCCAGTATACACCATGGGTGGTTCCGGTTTCACTGAATATGGCCTATTTATGCTAAATTGCAGTGGATTTTTTATTTGTATATTTATTTGTATATTTTTATGTCTCTTTTGTCAGCGCTGCATATACCTACCCTACTCTATTTGTATTGTTACCAACATTTTTATGTCAGCTGCTTTGTATATATTATAGCACAGTGAACAATCTTTATTTAATTATGTCTCACTTCTGTCCCTCCTGCTGTTGTCCAAATCTTTGCTACAACTTGATACCGACCTTTGGCTTGTTACTACACTTCCGCTTGATCCCAACTTGCAACTACTTGTTACTGAGCTTTGGCTTGTTCCTCAACTATGCTTCTGCTTGATCCCTACCTGCTATATCTGCTTCTGCACCCTGGCTTCCTCACCTTCTAGTGGTTGTACTCCACCTCCCCAAATACTTATCTGAGTCCTTTCTTAATCCAGCACTTTGCCCATCTGCAGCACCACTGATTTTGCCCCCTGCTCTCAGAGGATAGATTTATAGCTTGTATAGCTACTGCTGCTGTCAATCAAAACCAGTGAGGAGAAATCTGGGGCAGGGCCAAGCCACATTATGTGTGTTTACGGACATACACAGCCTGGCTCAGGTGCGCACCTGCATGTGTACCCTTATAGCACACAGCTAGCTGTGTGGAGAGGAGGAGTTGACAGCCCCAGTGGGGGACCCCAGAAGAGGGGGTAAGGGGCTGCTCTGTGAAATATCCTTGCACAGAGCAGGTAAGTATAAGCCTCATTTTTCATTTTAGGTAAAAATATATCAGGCTTTATTATAACTTTATTGGGGTATACTCTTACAAACAAAACATCCCAGTATGAAAAATAAAACTTTTCTTTATTTCAAAATATACCTTTAAAGATAATGGCCCTTGTTGTGCATGCTGAGGAAGAAATTTGTCTGGCAAAATCAGAAGGAAAATTGGGGCTTGCCAACATATTACAGGGGATTAAGTGGGTCTTGAAGAGAGGAAAATGTCAGGGTGTGTTTCTCCATTCTTTTTGAGATGAAAGATTAATTTGTTGGTCCTCCAAATAGTGTCAGTCTGAAAATGAGATGGACCTTATTGCCAGTACAAGTGCTTGTTGTGGCCAAAAATCAAGATAAAGAAACTATTGGGTAGAACAGTTGTAGTAAACAAAATAGACAGGTAGGATATGAGAAAGTAAATGACCTCAGATGTTTACTTAAAATATATAGGAGAAATGAATATAGATCTAGTCACAAATTATTTTATATGAGAGTTGGACAAGGGAGGTAGGATACATGCAGGGTTGTGGCTTGAGTCTTTGAGCCTTTTCCACTTTATTTACTCCCTTGAGTACCAGAGCATTTTTGTAGATGTCTTTGCACCTTATACCTATTAGGTTACCCTAATGTATTATACTGTATATTGTTTTTCCCAGCATAGACATGGTTTTAATTTTATAGCAGATTTGAATACATATATTTTTATTTTCTAGATTTTAATTAGTAAGAAATACTGAAACATAGTAAAACTCACTTTATACTTCCCCAGATATTTATGCAGATATTTATTCCAAAATATAATCAATAAAGTCTTCTGATTAAAAAGGTATCATATATTTTTTTTTGTGTAAAGTAGCAGAAGAGTACAGCTCAAAGTGATAGGTTGTGTTCTATTTTTAGGAAGGCTATATTCAATTATAAACAATGCACTGACACACACACACACACACACACATGTGAAACCACAACTGCTTTGAAACATTTAATGAAGATTGGATAAAGGTATCTGAATTACCAGTGTGGCTATAAATTCACAATTTGCAAGGAGATATCCAGCATTCAACTTCCTTCCCTACCCACACCACACTTAATACTCTCCTCCTTCTGCCCAGTTACCACCGATGAAGTTGATGAACTCCTCTCCATGGTCCACCTCACCACCTGTCCCCTGGACCCTGTCCCCTTACAATTACTGCGACCACCTTCCCACTATATCCTAAATTCACTGGCCTACTTTTTCAACCTCTCCCTCTCCTCTGGCACCTTTCCTTCCCCACTCAGACATGCACTGGTTACCCCCATACTTAAAAAACCCTCACTAGACCCCACCTGTTTGAATAACTTAAGACCCATCTCCCTGCTCCCATTTGCCTCCAAGCTCATCGAACGGCTTGTCCATGACCGAATGAGTTGATACCTCACGGACAACAACCTTCTCAACCCCCTACAGTCCGGCTTCCATCCACAACATTCCACTGATACTGCCTTACTAAAACTCACCACTGACCTACTAACTGATAAAACCAATGGCCATTACTCCATAATCATACTCTTAGACCTCTCTGTTGCTTTCGACACAGTTGATCCCCTGCTCCTCCTCAGCAAACTACACTCCCTTGGCCTCTGTGATTCTGCTTTATCCTGGTTCTCCTCCTACCTATCTCAGCGCACTTTCAGTGTCACTTACAACTCCATCTCCTCTGCTCCTCTTCCTGTCTCTGTTGGGGTACTCCAAGGCTCCGTCCTTGGGCCCCCCCCTATTCTCGCTCTATACCTCTTCCCTGGGCCAGTTGATAACCTCCCATGGCTTCCAATACCACCTCTATGCCGATGACACCCAGATCTATCTCTCAACTCCTCAACTAACTCCCTCGATCTCCTCAAGGATCTCAAACTTACTGAATGACATATCGGTATGGATGTCACACCACTTACTCAAACGCAATCTTTGTAAAACTGAGCTTGTTATATTTCCTCCTTCCCAGTCCTCCCCCCCCATGACTTTACCATTAAGATCAACAGCACAACCATTGGTCCCTCCACACATGCCAGGGTGCTGGGTGTAATCCTTGAATATGACCTCTCCTTCAGCCCCCACATATCGCTGGCTAAACCCTGACACCCTAACCTCCGCAACATCTCCAGAATTCGACCCTTCCTGACTAATGACATCACAAAGCAACTTATTAACTCCTTGATTATTTCCCGCCTTGACTAGTGCAACTCTCTCCTTAATGGCCTACCCTTACGCAGGCTATCCCCCCAGTCTATTACGAATGCTGCTGCTAGACTAATAAACCTCACTAATCGATCTGTGACTGCTGCCTCTCTGTCAGTCCCTTCACTGGCTTCCTCTACCCCACCGTATAAAATTCAAAATGCTAACCACAACATACAAGGCCATACACAACATTGCCCCATCTACATCACCAACCTCATCTGCAGATATCGCCCAAATCGACCCCTCCGCTCCTCCCAGGACCTCCTGCTCTCTGGATCCCTTGTTACCTCCTCACATGCTCGCCTTCAGGACTTCTCCAGAGCCTCTCCCATCCTCTGGAACTCCCTGCCCCGGTATATCCGATCAGCCCCTAACCTTTCCACCAACTCACTTATTCAGGGAAGCCTATCCCACGCCCACCTAACAACTGTTCCCTAGCCACCCCCATCAAATCATTCCCTGCATCTATTACCTTTTGTACCACCACCCCCTCCCTTTAGAATGCAAGCTCTATGAGCAGGGCCCTCCTGTCCCTTCTGTATTGAACTGTACTGTAATTGTGCTGTCCCCCCCCTCTACATTGTAAAGCACTGTGTAAATCTAACATGTATCTAACATTACTTTTACAATGGAAAGATTTTCACAGCATTGCAGGAACAGATCACTTCTAATAGGGATCTATTGCTGGCTGTCATCATAAAACATATGGGAACAGGGCAACAGTGAAGGTTTTAAAAGCACTAGAACTGCATGTGATGTTTGAAAAGATGGACAGAAACAGTTGGGGGTTATATAAAAAAATATATATATTTCTACAGCTTCATTGTTTGTCCTGTAAGCTGAGAGAAAACCCAAAGAGGAACAAACAGCTTGGGGGGGGTTCTTTTTCTGAAGAACCCCGCCTGAAATGATTTAATGACAATAACAATCAGTTTTATTGTGCTTTATTATGTGCATTTAGGAGGGGGGTTCTTTTTCTGAAGAACCCCGCCTGAAATGATTTAATGACAATAACAATCAGTTTTATTGTGCTTTAGAGGTACCTTAAAGGGAATCCAAAGAAAAGAGCAAACATTTCATACATTGCAGATTTCCAGCCCTGAGATTTAAGCAGTTACATTTAGTTGTTTTTTTTTTTTTTTTTTTTAAGTAATTTTTTGCTTTGTTTTTTAAGTCAATTTTTGAAAACACAGAAAAATGACAGAAAGCTATCTTCTGTAAATTTTAACCCCCCTCCACCCTTTGCAATGGAGATGGGGGGAGGAGTGTTTGTAGTTCAAATCATGACAGCAGCCTAGGGTGACAATGCTACTTCTCCATAGACACAGTACAGTAAATGATTGTTGTCACCCTAGGATCAGAGATATAACATTTGCTTGATAAAAATATAGGAAAAAAGGTCTAAACAAGGAAGCAAAATTTGGCCACCACATCGGGAACTGGCAAGCTAAAATACTGTATATTAGGGTTTAGGTATACTTTAGGGTCTCAAAGCATTAACTACAGGCCACACTTTTTTGGATAGAGTGGAGATGGATTACAACACCTGTCAGTTTTTACTGCTGTCTGTGCCCCCATTAGGGAGATTCACCCTCTCTATTTGTTCTGTTTACCATTAGCATTGAGAGTGAAAGTAAAAGAAAATGACAACCCAAATTTCGGGTTGTCCCCAGAAAAGTAATAGAGGGGAAATCGTCCACTGGTAATACCAGTTCTGATGATTTTGGGGTCCCCAAGAGACTACCTTAGTTTGCAGGGATTTCCGCTCGATTCCCGTTTGGCTATGGTACAGGAAGTGACAGTAAATCTCCCCAATGGGACAAATAGAAATAATAAACCTTACAGCGGTTATAACACTCCCTTACTCTATCCAAAATGAAAAAAAAAAGTTTTGCCTATTGTTCTTATTAGTTCTATAGTACTTTAAATCTTTACTCCAGGTTAAAAAATATTGTCTAAATACAAAATGTGTATTTTTAATTGAATCTTAGTTTCCTTTGTGTATTTCTGTCAGATTTATGGCTAATCCTGTATGGAAGAACTCCTACACTTTGCCGTGATAGAGTTTCCTTTAAGGGCTCTTTCAGACATGCTGCAGTAACTACTGTCCTCTGAAAGGGCAATAAAGCAGACTGGCATTCAAGAGGCGGTGCTGCTGCCTGTTTTTAAATCTGTTTTTTAAGTTTCATAATGGCAATTTCTACATAGTGGGGCCGGGTTGCAACTGCCTTCGGCTCACAGTTGCGGTGCAGCCCCACTAAAATCAATGGATGAGTTTGACCAGCAGGGCATCTTGTCAAACTCTGCACCCCATGTTAAAAGGTGCTTCAGCAGCAGAGTGTGAACGACCCCGTCCAACTGTAATTTTCAGTTCGGGTGGTGACCATGAGCAGTATAACCTCGCTCGGCCACCCGTTTTACAGAGCACCCTAGCTGCCCATCTGAAAGAGGCCTAACACAGGCTGATCACTGCTGCTATCTCTCTTTGTGCAGGGTGACTGGTTTTCTGCAGGCAGCCTGCAAAAGGAGGGCCTGATGGGACCCACCCAAAACATTGTTTTCTGCTCACTGTGCAAGCAGTGACAGTGTCATGGTTATTAAAGTGATATCTGGGTTTGCAAAGGAATTTGCTGCACAAAAAACTTCTATATCCTTTGTGGCCATTGAGAAATATATTTGAATTAATGTTGTTATGTCCGTTATGTCAACTTTAGAGAAAATCAGAAATTAACAATTCTTTTTTACTTGCTTGAATATTTGTGTACATTTTTTTCAGTTTGCAGGAAATCATACTATTCATGGATTATAATTGCTTGTATTACTTACTATACAGGAGAATGAAACATTTGCGATGCACCTGCTTTGATCATCACTAGTCTCAGTTGGAAATATGAGTTTCCTAATGCCAAATAATCCCCTAGATTATATGCATTTGAGAAAATGAAAAAATGCAAATGTAAGTCAAACTGCAAATGCAATATATGTACAGTACGATAAATTTGGTTACTTTAAAAGCTCAATAACTTTGGCTAAAAGCATGACAAAACTTTTGTTGAATACCTTAATAGGATATCTTAAAGAAAATAGTATTATTGGGCTATAGATTTTATTGATATTACTTTTTTGCAAGGTTAGTGAAATGTTTTAATGTGTGTCAAAAGAAAACAATAAAGGCCTTATTTAATTAAAGCCATGCTTAAAGAACATTTTTATAGATAACAAAGAGACATATCCTATTCTGCAAATTGCTTAGCACATGTTGTAAAAAAAAAAAGCCCTTATAATTACAGTACGGAGAAGAACTGTAATTTACTACAGACTTTAATTAGTGTTTAGGCAGACAGCTAAAGAAAACATTACTTCACCTCCGTCATTTTTGCCTAACTAAGATTCTCTTAGCTACAAGTCCTTTTTATGACATGAAACATACAAAATGCACATACACTGTACATGTATAAAAGATAGAAATTAAAGTGTAATTCAGGATGAACGCAACATCATAAAAGCATCAACACCTGCAAAGTTGTATAACTTATTTATTTAGCTTTGCAAGAATTTAATAAATATCCCCACCTTCTCTCACTTCTCAAGAAAACATTTTTAACTATTAAGTAGAAGTATTTAGTACCCGCCTTGGTTCTTTATTTTTGAATCCCCCCAACACAAAATGATATTCAGTTATAACCATGAAATTCACTTTGTAATAATAATAATGGCCATAAAAAAAACACAAATTATATTGTTCCCTTACATTGCTGGTCAGTGTAGTGTTCTCCTAAATTTGTGATCAGAAAAGTAGTGCCTCTACTTTAGTAGTATATAACTATAATTTATATTGGTGCTCAGTGGAGAACTGTCCCCTTGCATTAGTGGCCAGTGAAGAAGCATTCTCTTACATTGGTTGTGAATGTAGAAGCACACCTTTGTTATGATATTAGAGATCAGTGTAGTTCCCTCTTATATTAGTGGTAGGTGTACAAGTACCTTATTACAATGGAGGGCGATACATTTACATTTTTGTGATCAATGAAAAAGTGCCCTTATACGTTGGTTGTCAATTTAGATCTGCCCCTTTATATTAGTGATCAGTGTAGTTCTCTTCTATATCGGTGGTCAGTGGAGAATTGTCCGTTTACATTGGTAGTCAGTGGAGGACTGTAACCCTGGTATTTGTGGTTAGCGGAGAGTTGTCTTCTTACATTTGTGGTCAATGTAGAAGTGGCCCTATACATGAGTGATCAGTGAAGTGTCCTCCTACATTGGTGATCAGTGTAGTACCCCCTTACATTGGTAGTCAGTGGAGAAGTTTAACCCTACGCTGTTGCTCTTAGTATTGTCCACTTACATTGGTAAAGATGAAGTGAGGTGAAGTGAATATATATCAAGAGTTACTGAGAGTACTTTGTATGACATTACATGCAAGTACGGAACAGATTAATTAAAGTAGCCCATTGCTTGTCAAATTTGCCTCTTTGCAACATTTGTGGACTATTAGTAAATGTCTAGGCTTATAACTAGAGATCTTAGAGGTGTTTCCATTTGGGACCTTGGAAGTCTCTTGATTACTTTATTCTTGGGCAGTAGTGTTTTTTTAATACAAACACACAGAACAGAAAGATTTGCGTTTTTTTTTGTGCCCTATTAAATGTTTAAAAAGTATTAAAGTATCTTCAACTACATACTGGTATAGTTTATTAAGTTGCATGTGATATGTAACTGTATTAACAAGGCAAACGGATCAACACCTGCAGTTTTAATCAATAAAGCTTTTATTGCAACTGTGGATACCTAAAGACATCAATAGGATACCTCTTGGTCGAGCTTTGCTACTCACCTATTGGACAGCTTTTCCTGGATTCATTTGGGGACCACTCCTTGAGGAGTTCTCTGTTCCTGCCCCTTTAACTGGGCTCTGACTTTCCAAAAAGTTCTTGCCATTTGTGGGATTACAAACTTGTTTGAGTGCTCCAACGTGGACTATGGAGCCCCATAAACCAACTGCTGACAGACTTAGCATCTGGACAGTGACAGGGGAAGTATCGAGAGGGACCATGTTAAAATACCCAAGAGCACCCCCTATTAGTCAGGGTGTTTCCTCAATTAGGAGTTAAAAACCCTGTCTGGAACAAGGTAGTGTACGCTATACATATTTTCCACTGTTACTGAATTGGTAGCATCATCATTCACACTGTTATTGTTCGACTCTGTTTATTGTTGCTCTTACCCCTTTTTTTCTTTGATCATATAAACAATTTTTTTCCAGCTATGGCACAAAGTGTGATACCACCTTGGGAGTCATTCATGTAAATAACATGGGAAATCAATCATTCAGTGGCTCCTTCAGGGGAGTGCTACAATAGTATTCATTGCTGTATTTTTTGCAGCAGGCAGAGAACTGAGTTTGGCATCATGAAGCATGACTTATACAATCATTTTTGAAGCCATGTAACACAAAACCTTGGTGGTAGGCATCCAGTTTCTTTTCTATGGTTGCAGACAATAGCACTATAGAAAACAATCCATGGCAAACATGTAATTATAAATGCAAAGATATTTATCTTTTCATACATTTTGCAGTTTAAAGTTTGTGCCAAAAGATTTAAAAAGGCTACATATATCATGCTTCTTACAGTTTGAATTAGCTAAGCTTTTCTGGTTTTTGCTGAGCAATTCAGTTCAAAGGCCTTTCATTCCATGTGGTCGTGAACGTAAGTGATAGCTTTATGTGTTTTATCATCTGCATAAGTCAGTAAACTGTTCTTATGAAATCTATTTTCGTGCAATACATCAAAATGACCACAAGTATAGAATATAAACCATGAGGATTATATAAAGCATTCCCGATCAGAGGTAATTTTTACTTGAAGCCATCTGTGAAAGAATGCTGAGCGGCCTGACAGAAGACAGTTATAATAAATGGTATACCTGCTGAAAATGTTGCAGCAACAGGTAATAACTAATTACATTTTAGTTATAATCGTCTTAATAATTCTAAAGCCCCATACACACGGTCGGACTTTTTCATGGATTCTGTCCGATCGGACAATGTTGTTGAAAAATCAGACCATGTGTATGCACCATCGGACAGTGTACGTCGGATTGTCCGACGGACAAAGTCTTATCTCCTGCTGGAAAGATTTGCTGACAACACGGTCCGATCACACCAAATCCGATCGTGTGTACGGTTGTCCGACCGGACAAAGTGCTACGCATGCTCAGATCACATTACAAGACCCAAGCTATTGGCTACTAGCCTCTACGTAGTCCCGTCGTAGGCAACAAACGTCACCACGTTCAGAATGATCGGATTTTCCGACAACTTTGTCCGACCGTGTGTACGCAAAACCAACATCAGACAAAGTATGACGGACAGGATCCGACCGACCTGGTCCGCGGATTGTCCGACCGTGTGTATGGGGCTTAAGAGAGTAACTGGGGTGTTGAAGACACAGATCACTATTTTAATGGTTCTTAGCTTTTCAATGCATTCCATACATTCCCTTTGTAATAATTTGTTGTTGGAGGCAATGACCTTCTCACTGTCGCTGTGCAGTGTATCTATCGTTATCTTTAATTAAAAAGGCCCCTGTATGTTATTTCATTTCTGTTGGTATCTTTATTGTCAGAAGACACTTATGAAGTGCTCAGTACCTTTCCAAATACCTAAATACTCTATTAAGCATGACACGAATTAGACAAAATCTAATTCTAGGCATGCAGTATTAATTTGTGAACTACCTCCGCCATACAAACACAGTAGGGGCAGTTAGTATTTTTCCATCTTCATTTCTTGGAGCCCATTTCTGGATCTTAAGCTCTCGTTGCAGAATAGACATGTGCACACTGAAATATTTTGTTTTGGAATTTCGTTTTCGTATGAAAAATACATTTATTTAGTTACTCCCAAAATTTGTTTTTATTTATTTCGTTTTTCATTAAAAATTGCATTCGTCCAAAATTTTTATGAATTAAGGTTGAATCTGTCATTGAAGGCTTATGGTGTCTGTCGAATGTTCAAAGAAGATTCAACGGAGCAGCTAAACTGTATGACTCTGTATAGTTTAGCTGGTCCGTCGAATCTTCTTAGAACTTTCGACAGACACCATAAGCCAAAGATTTGACGTTTGTATGTTTTTCGATGCTTTGTCGAATCTTTGTCGTTCATGTTGAATGTATATAGTTCAAACAGAAAATGGACTGGTGATAGTGATCACTGATCAGACAGGTAACAAGATAGGGTATATAGAATCTATAATAATAAACCCCCCCCCCCCCCCACGACACGGGCAGCCTCTGAGGCTATCACAACACTAGCAACACTAGTATCACTATCAAGTTCACAACACTAACACAATAACAGCAGATTATTATGAAAAAGTTAGGTTGAACTGTAGCTTGCTTCACTATTGTTCTGCTGCTGTACTTAGGCATAATTGCTAAATAGTTCAGGTTCTCTGACAAATGGACCAGCTAAGATTGACTGTCTTCTGAAATGATTCAGTGTGTTTGTCTCTCTCTGCTAGCAATTGTAAGTGAAAGTAAGTTGGCTGTACATGTGTACTTAGTTCTAGCTATTTTACTGCTCCTCCTCTTTGGTTACAATCAGCCAATAACATTCATCATCATCATTATTTTTATTTTACTTTCCCCACCCAATTCCAGCATCGACCTTTTCACTCTACGTCAAATCTTTTCTCTCTACGTCAAATCTTTTCTCTCTAAGTCAAATCTTCTCTCTACGTCGAATCTTTTCTCTCTATGTAGAATAATCTTGGACTAATAGAGTTAAGTTTAGGCACATTCGACCACAGGTTCGATGAACACAGATTGTTATTGTCAGCGTCGAATCTCCTATCTATAGCGAACTGTTGTCACAACGAAAACAAAAATAAAGTATTTCTCACATAATAAGGGCAGATATGCTGAAGAAACCAAGGCTACCTGAGGGGTCCCAGAGGTTTCTGGTGAACCCCCCTCCCTACGGGCATTTAGACGACCCACGTGCACTCAGGAATTTATATCTGCAATAACCACATTGTTAAGCATTTTTATGTTGTTATATTTGGATGTTGTATTTCATGTTTCCGTGTCCTTTGAATAAATAAAAAATTTGAAAAAATAAATAAATAAATAAATAAAGTATTTGTTTATGTCGGATCTTTTGTTTTTTAGATTCTGCACTTTCGTTATCGTTTGTTAAAACGATAACGAAAATACCTGAAATTCGGATGAAAATGCATTCGGACGAAAACAAATGCACATGTCTATTGCAGAAAACCAGAAGCAATTATTATAATGTTCCTTCTAAGTTGGTACCAGTTAAAGTATATCTAAAACAAGTGAAGATATTTTTTCAGTGCGTTGCTGCTTAGACAAACCTCAAATCTCAGCAGCTTTTCCAATATCCCAAAAGATATTAAAAAAATATGCCCTGTATTCTGAATTGTAGTAAAACACTAACATATCTAAAGCCCCATACACACGGTAGGATTTTCCGATGGATTCTGTCCTATCTGACAATGTTGTCGGAAAATCAGACCGTGTGTAGGCACCATCGGACAGTTTCCATCAGATTGTCTGACGGACAAAGTCCTATCTCCTGCTGGATAGATTTTTTGACAACAAAGTCCGATCACACCAAATCCGATCGTGTGTAGCGAATTCCGACCGGACAAAGTGCTACGCATGCTCAGATCACATTACAAGACCAAAGCTATTGGCTACTAGCCTCTACGTAGTCCCGTCGTAGGCAACAAACGGCACCACGTTCAGAATGATCGGATTTTCCGACAACTTTGTCCGACCGTGTGTACGCAAAACCAACATCAGACAAAGTATGATGGACATGGTCTGACGGACCTGGTCCTCGGATAATCCGCGTGTGTGTATGGGGCTTAAGAGAAACACATCCATACAAAAGGAAAAAAGGAAAAATGCAATTTCTTAGTGTCCTGCTTTAAACCAGAACCTTGGACCTTAGGGTTGCTAGTAAACAGTTCTAACCATTTCCATAGAGTGTAATACATTTTTTTATAGCATGATTCTTACATTTGACTGTTACTCAGAAAACTCTCTAGGGTTAGGTTTGGGACCTTTGACCCAGAGCAACTAAGATCCATTTCCACTCACGGAGCTTTGCATACATGTTCATCTTTCTAGGCTAAATATATATTCACACAGTATTCATTCAGTTAAAACCAAACCAAAATTTTAAAAAGAAAGATATACTTAGGGTAGTTTAGCACTGAATAGCAGATAGTAAAAACATATGGAATTTCGAACGTCTTTCAGTTGGAAGGAGCCAGGTATTTCTTTAAAGGGAAATTATTCTAAAATATGGAGTGAGTTAATTCTCAGCCAAAAGACATGTTAACTGAGTTATGCCAGGTTACACAATTGAGTTCCTAAAGTATATTTTTAAACTAAGCAAAACAAGGTAACATTTAAATACAATTACATTGTAAAATGCTGTCTTACAAATAAAATAGGCCGCATATTTGCGTGAATTCGTGTAAATACAGCTGTGCCGAGAGCGCGCACCCTGTGCCGGTGGCCAACGGAGAGTTGCCGGTGGCTAACGGAAAGTTCCTGATCATGATCGGAAACTTTCCGATCATGTGACTGCCATGAAAGCCAATCACGGTGGTCACATGTTCATAGATTCCGCCCCACCTCCCGGCATCCTAAACCCCTTAATGGGCCGGAAGGTGTCGGCACCAAGAGGTTAATCTTAATAAACAATCATCAATTATAGTGATAATAAATGTGATCTATCTATGTATGCAAATAATAATTGGTGTTATAACATGTTTATGTCCAACAATCTTATGCCCAATAATTCATAGAAACTCCAAAAAACAGTGTCCAAACGTATACGTAAATCTGTGAAAGACTGTGAAAATCAATAATGGCCATAAAAAAAACATAAAAAATAACATTATTCATAAATTCTTCGATCCTTTGATGATTGTTTATTAGGATTAAGATTTTATATTGATTTATTTGTAGGGCAGCATTTCTTTCTTCACAGCTATTAGGTGAGTGTGCACAATTTTTTTGTATTAGCCCAATTAAAATGATTTTGACTAAGTTGTACTACTGAAAGCATTTGTTAACCCCCAACAAAAATATGCTGCTCTTGTCCCTTTAATGTGCAAGCTGCAGCTTGGTGCTTTTGATTTTTGAATTACCTATCTGTATCTCTTACAATACCTGTTTAATCCTGCCAGATCCTGTCTTTCCTCCTGAGAACAGACCACAATTATCATGGCTGCTGAGCCAAGATACCGTAGTCCAAATGCATGTCGGCATCATCCGCAGGTCTCCTCTCACCTCTCTGCCTGTTTTCAGCTCCCCCTCCCCCCCCCCCCATCCCTCTTCCAGTCAACATGTAGTCTGGAGTGAAATAGCTGATCTCCTAAACTCCCAGCTACCCCCCCCCCCCCTCCGCCCCTCTCCTCCCCCCTCCCCTCTCCCTTTGTACACACTGCATTGACTGCCACAGGGAGGAAAATAAGAGATTCCACTTCTGATGTATCTTGTATACGTCAGAAGTCAGAAGGAATCTGTGTCCCTCCTACTTAGATCCCTCTGATATAGAGATGAAATAGGACAAGTGACAGAGCTAAAAAAGGCTAATAAAAGGTATTTACACAAAAACGCAATGCTTAGGGAACCCTGTACTGTGTGCCTGATTAATCGGGGGGCAATTGGGTTAACAATCACTTTAACCTTGTAATTTGTAGTAAATCATCAGAAATGAATCTTTGTCAGCCCTTCCTTCTCTGAGCTGGCATAAGCTGTGGGCTAATTGCCAGCTCCTATCTCTCCACAGTGACTCACCTGTTGATGATATCCTGCCTGTCAGTCCTGCTTACTTAACCACTTCCCATTCAGGCCAATTCTGACATTTCTCTCCTACATGTAAAATTCATCATTTTTTTTGCTAGAAAATTACATAGAACCCCCAAACATTATATATATATGTTTTTTTTAGCAAAGACCCTAGAGAATACAATAGCGGTCGTTGCACAGCAATTTTTTGAAAACGTTATGCTTTTAAAAAAAATTAAAATAAAGTTAGCCCAATTCTTTTGCATAATGTGAAAGATGAAGTTACTTTCATATATTAGAGTAAATATATACTTAACATGTCATGCGCCAAAATTGCACATGCTCGTGGAATGGCGCCAAGCTTCGGTACTTAAAAATCCCCATAGGCAACGCTTAAATTATTTTTACTGGTTACATGTTTTGAGCTACAGAGAAGTTCTAGGGCTAAAATTATTGCTCTCGCTCTATCGTTCGCGGCGATACCTCACATGTGTGGTTTGAACACTGATTTCATTTGTGGACGGGACTTACATATGCGATCGCTTCTGCATGCAAGCACACGGGGACAGGGGCGCTTTAATTTATTTTATTTTTTTATTGTTAATTTTACTTTGCTTTTTTTAGTTTGACACTTTAAAAAAAATGTTTGATCACTTTTTTTCCTATTATAAGGAATGTAAACATCCCTTGTAATAAGAATATGGCATGACAGGTCCTCTTTACAGTGAGATATGGGGTCAATAAGACCCCACATCTCACCTCTAGGCTGGGAAGCCTGAAAAAAAAAAATAATAAAAACTCTCGGCTTCCCAGCCAAGGCGGCGCCATTCGTTTGAATGCAGAGGCCAGGTGTGACGTCATAACATCGCACCCAGCCTCTGAACGATCATAGAGACTCCGGCGACCATCTGGTCCGCCGGAAATATCTATGGTTACCATTTGAGGCCAGCGGGTCCTGTCTCTGTCTCACCGATGGAAGCAGTGAGTCGGTAGAAGCACCGGAGGGTGAGGGGAGGGGGGCGTCCCCTCTCGCCACCTGTAAGATCGATCAAGCGATGAAACAGCTGCTATGATCATCCTTATGCCCCGTACACATGGTCGGAAATTCCGACCACACAATCCGTCAGATTTTTTCCGACGGATTTTGTCCATACACACGGTCGGACAAAGTTGTCGGAAAATTCGATAATCCTGAACGTGGTGACGTTCGTTGCGTACGACAGGACTACGTAGAGGCTAGTAGCCAATAGCTTTGGACTTGTAATGTGATCTGAGCATGCGTGGCACTTTGTCCGTTGGAACTTGCTACACGCGATCGGAAAAAGTCCGATAGGACTTTGTTGTCAGAAAATTTGAGAGCAGGATCGACGGAAAAAGTCCGATGGAGCCCACACACGGTCGGAATTTCCGACAACATGGTCCGATAGGACATTTTCTGTCAGAAAATCCGACCGTGTGTACGGGGCATTATGGTGTAGGGAATCGCCGGCTGAAAAAGCTGATATCTGAATGATGTCTGTAGCTGCAGACATCATTCAGATATACCCCCGCGAAATCAAGGATGTCCTATTATGTACCTTGGACAGGAAGAGGTTAAGCCATCCAGCCCAGATGATCTCTACCATCACCTTGGTCACAACTCTAGAGATGCTCTCCTGTGTTCCTGTTAAAGACTTGCTTGGCTTTCGTTTCTTCTGGCTCCAGATCCTCTTTGCTGTTCTACTACGCTGATCTCTGGCTCCCTGACGTTTTGGCTTGTCTGACTATCCTTTCCGGTTCCTGAAACTGATGCTATGTCTTGACTACTTTTACTATGTTTACCTTTTTTTTATTATTATTAAGCAACTGTACTTCTGTCAAGGTCTGATTCATGGTTTCTGACAATCTTTAATCATAAAATATATACTACCATCTATAAATGGTGGGCTTCTGAAATACACAAGATGAAAGCCAATGATACAATTCCAATAGGAGGAGCAAAGCTTTAGTGTATCTGAAGCACACATTTTTTTTCTTTATATTTTGGATAGCGTAATGATGAAATTGTATCCCTGTCAGGTTTCCATTGCTGATTGTGTCCCAGCTCAGCTGAGATTCCCACTCTATATTGTTCTAATGACCATTGTCAGCAAAACTAAAAATTAAGGAAAATCCAAAAGTTTGTGTAATCACCAGCACAGGACAAATATCAACATATTTATATAGGGGACACATATAAATGTGACAACTGTGAAATGTTCACTTTTTTCTAGGATACCTTAAATAAATTATTTTTACCTACATTATCTCTCACTCCCTTGGCTGCCAGTGGTCTCCTTTTCCCTCCAGCTATCCACGTTGTGGGTGGGCCCTTAGCATCCTCACCAAACTCCTGGTCCTGCATTGTATGTGAGGATGTCAGAGTGGTTGTGACCAATGAAACAACAAAGACAAGCAGGTTTGGGGGACCGGTCACACAGAGAGGAATAAGCCTGCTGTACAACGGATACAGTGGGTAAAACAAAAATGCCAAAAATAAGCATTAACCTTTGCAAATGGAGAAGCCTCTCTACAAGGATAGTTTTTGAATTTCCCCAGGGCTCAGCTTTAACCTTGGCACAAACAACAAGCACAAGCAAAAAAATATTATTTCCAGGTGGTAAGAAAGTGGTAAGGATTGTTTCAGTGGCTAGCCTGGATAGTTTCCCATCACATCCTGTTTCTGTAGGAGTTGTGAGAGACAATGTGTCCAAAGTTGATGCAGAGATCAATAAAACACCATGAGCAGTGCTAATTTCAAACTATCCAAAACAAAATATATGGTTTTGCAGGACTCAGCACTTGTGTACAGGGTTGGAGACAAGAACCAATGCACAACAAAAGAACATTTTCTGGTTTGTTCTGAGAAAATGAAGAGCGAGAGAGATGCTTGGCATTTGAGTCGGCTCTGGTCATGTAGGTGGGGTTGGCATGCTTTGTGTCCAATCTGTTTTGGAAAAAGGTAAAATGAGTGCCAAGGATTACACTCATGAGCTGTGCCTGGGATATTTAGGATGAGGGATTCCTAAATATATTGTAGAGGGAACCAGAGTAGTCCAACCAAGGCCTGTCTTGGGGAAAGAAGCTCCCTTCCAGTAACTGTACCTGGGTGAAATATGTTTTGTGAGTTGCAACAGTAGGGCTTTGGTCATTTTCAACTGGCAGAACCATGCGACCATGATGATGGTGTTTCCTATCCAACCCACAATAGGGAGAAGACCTTTCATTTGGTGTTTGTGGGTGCCAAATTGCATGGGCATGTTACCATCTGATTTGATGCAAGCACTACTTTTTCCATTGTCCAGTGTGTTTTGCTGTCCAAACTAATGAATGAGCTGTCGAAATGCACCACACGGAAATGTGCGGGAATCACATAGGAGCGAGTGCATTTTCTTGTAATCCCACAGAACCAAGCAGACTCTGGACCAGTCAGGGCTTTACTACTTTGTAAAGTGTTGTCACCTTAACTGTGTGAATTACAGGAGAGGAAAACACAGAGATAACCTCATATGTGTGCCGATACTCCGTTATTATATGTTGTGGCAGGTTCTGGACCTGACTCTTACAATTAAAGGATACTTTCACTTTTATTAAATAAAATCCTATAATACATATAATTGCCACACAAGCCTTTTTGGCTTAATGAAAAAATATTACCATTCAATTTCAATCTGCAATCAGGTACATTTTTTTAAAATTGGCCAAAAATGCTATCAGCTTCTTTATATAGGGTAGTTTAAGGCTGAAAAATTGTAGACGGCCACTCACATTGGCTTGTCTGGCTCCGCGCTTAGGATAATTCAAAAAGGTCTATACTAATATTAATACTATAAACCCAGTACAGCTGCTCCCTATGAAATCTAAATGATTTAATTGATAGTTTAATTAAATGAGGGGCGCTAGTACCAACATGAGATACTAAATTAATTAATAGGTTAATTAATTGTATATTCTGAACTGTATAGTAGAGACTAAGAGCTTATTGAAAAAAGGTGTGCAGACACAATATAGATCTACCATGAACTAAGCTAATTAATAACTATTTAAAGTGACAATAGTGAACCACATTTGGTTACTCATACATTACAACCATTATAATGTGAATAATTAAAATTGAAAATAGGTTACAGTGTGTTTATACAAACAATAATAACACCAGACACCTAGCGTGACTCAGTGAGGTATAAATTAATTGTTACCCCAGAGATAATTAGCACACAAAAATAGAGCTAAACGAGCTCTATTTAAATTATATAATATAAATATAACAAACCCTGTACCTTGTATCACAATGTGTACAACGAAAGTTAATGATCAAACACTTGTGCCCAATCTAATATATAAAAAGTGCAAACCAACAAAATTGGCAAATAATCCCAATATCTTGGGTACATCCAAAAAACGTGAAAAATATTAAAAATTAGACAGTGTTAATTGGTATAACGCAAAGTTCATATAGTAGTCCTTGCTGTAAAACGCCACAATCACTCCTGTAGATATAGCTTGTGCACCATCACCAGACGAATTCTCGATCCACCCAATGTGAGAACCAGCAGTATTAAATGGCCTCTTACCAAATGGAGTTGATTACTTTGTTTAGAAGCAATCAAATGCGCTTTCACAGGATTGTGCCTGTACACTGAGTGACACACCCTCACTCAAGGGCTCTCTTCCCTCTATCAGACCAGCTCAGATGGAATGGATTGGAAACATATATGGGAATATAAAGAGAGGCGCACCTCATAGCGTAATAACATTTTTATTTAAAAAATAGCATAAAAAAACACAGCAGCCAATTGCTCACTTACATTTTCCAGTGCCTACCCGGCACTGAGGCTGCTTGCGATATGTTAAAAGAATCGATGGAGCAGCGGATCCTTCCCTCGTGGCGTGCGTCTCTAGCGTGCGTTCCACTCACCAGACAACCAGAGCCAATATCACAGAAAATCCAGCAATAGTGCATCCAAAGATAACAAAGTGATCAGGTACCGCCTACCTATTGCAAGCAGCCTCAGTGCCGGGTAGGCACTGGAAAATGTAAGTGAGCAATTGGCTGCTGTGTTTTTTTATGCTATTTTTTAAATAAAAATGTTATTACGCTATGAGGTGAGCCTCTCTTTATATTCCCATATATGTTTCCAATCCATTCCATCTGAGCTGGTCTGATAGAGGGAAGAGAGCCCTTGAGTGAGGGTGTGTCACTCAGTGTACAGGCACAATCCTGTGAAAGCGCATTTGATTGCTTCTAAACAAAGTAATCAAAAGTGATTACCTATGTAGGCGGTACCTGATCACTTTGTTATCTTTGGATGCACTATTGCTGGATTTTCTGTGATATTGGCTCTGGTTGTCTGGTGAGTGGAACGCACGCTAGAGACGCACGCCACGAGGGAAGGATCCGCTGCTCCATCGATTCTTTTAACATATCGCAAGCAGCCTCAGTGCCGGGTAGGCACTGGAAAATGTAAGTGAGCAATTGGCTGCTGTGTTTTTTTATGCTATTTTTTAAATAAAAACGTTATTACGCTATGAGGTGCGCCTCTCTTTATATTCCCATATATGTTTCCAATCCATTCCATCTGAGCTGGTCTGATAGAGGGAAGAGAGCCCTTGAGTGAGGGTGTGTCACTCAGTGTACAGGCACAATCCTGTGAAAGCGCATTTGATTGCTTCTAAACAAAGTAATCAACTCCATTTGGTAAGAGGCCATTTAATACTGCTGGTTCTCACATTGGGTGGATCGAGAATTTGTCTAGTTTAAGGCTGGGCTAGCAAACTTACCAGAAATGTAATTATCTGCTTATGCAGTTGCCTCACTACTGTTTTCAGCAGTTGTTCTCTTATTATCAGGTGACTATATTAGGAATATTCTCTCACTCGGCACTCTGAAGGAAAAGGGATTTCTGGGGTATGCCACAGGAAATCCACTTGAAAGGAATCCAAATATCTGCAGGAAGTAGGAAGGGAATCCATGTGTGATCTTTAGTACAAAGTGAAGCATGAAGCAAATAGGATTCCAGAACTGCGTTACACTTTAAGCCCGGGTTCACACTATAACCCGCTGCGGATCGCACAGGTGCGCTGTGCGTCCCTGTTCCCCGTTTCAGGGACGAATCAGGGCCGATTCTATGCCTGAATTCAGCCCTGAAACGGAGCCAAAGACGCACAGCGTTTTTGTGTAGTGCGCTCCGCAGCCGCCCTGGAGATATGTGAAACGGCTCCATAGGGAGCCAGTCACATTCTCCTACTATGCGAATTAGATGCGGGGAAACGCACATCTAATTCGCATAGGTGTGAACCCGGGCTAAATGCTGTGTCATCTGCATTGAGGTCCAGGATCGGGCTTTGCTGCCTGGCAGGGCTGTCTGTATCACAAGACTGACTAAAGTACATTTCAAATCCCTTTACAGATTAAGTAGCTCACAGCAGGTATTGCTTTTGTGTATTTAGTGAGTTTGGCTTCAATTAATCACTAATAGGACTTTTTTTTAGTTATCTTGCACAACTGTTGCCATCCTTTAATATTCCTCTGCAATTCACTATTTAATTAACCATTATTTTTAGGAGAAAAAAATCTACTTAAATATAGTGTTCATAGTGTGCCTGCATCTATGTATATGTCATATTTAAAGGATTTACACAGATAATTAATGACCATTTGTAGCTGTCAACTTACATTAAATTCCATTTGAAGTATAAAAGCTAAGCAGGCGATTAATTACAAGGCCCAGTAAGGACATGCTATGTCAGTACAACCTGTTTAACATTATTTTGATTCCTCAATATCCTTGTAATTATAAGGTACACCAGGGCAGTCTTTAAAATATGTGATTACGTTTTCTTTCTATATTCCTTATAAAGAATATATACTGTATTTTCTCTCTCTCTCTCTCCCTATATATATATATATATATATAGATAGATAGATAGATAGATAGATAGATAGATAGATAGATAGATAGATAGATGCATATCTCTCTCTCTCTCTCTCTCTCTCTCTCTCTCTCTATATATATATATATATATATATATATATATATATATATATATAGATATATATTTATATACAGTATCTATATATCTGTATATATATATATTTTTTTTTCTTTTACTTAGCTTATTTATTCAATCTGTTGTGTAGGGAAAATAGCGATGTTTCTTTTTGTTAATTCTCAATATCTAAATGTGACTGAATTGTTTGAAAGTTTACAAACCGATTTTTCACATCATTATTTTTTTATAGGTATAGAATCCATACTTTGCATGGAAACATAATATATACTATATTGTCAAAAGTATTGGGACGCCTGCCTTTACATGCATATAAACTTTAATGACATCCCAGTCTTAGTCTGCAGGGTTCAATATTGAGTTGGCCCACCCTTTGCAGCTATAACAGCTTCAACTCTCCTGGGAAGGCTGTTCACAAGGTTTAGGAGTGTGTCTTTGGGAATGTTTGACCATTCTTTCAGAAGCGCATTTGTGAGGTCAGGCGCTGATGTTTGATGAGAAGGCCTGGCTCGCAGTCTCCACTCTAGCACTCTAATTCATCCGAAATTGTTGGGTTGAGGTCAGGACTCTGTGCAGGCCAGTCAAGTTCCTCCACCCCAAACTCGCTCTTCCATGTCTTTAGGGACCTTGCTTTGTGCACTGGTTCAAATCATTTGGTGGAGGGGGGGGGGGGGGTTATGGTGTGGGGTTGTTTTTCAGCAGTTGGATTTGCCCCCCCCCCCCCCCTAGTTCCAGTGAAGGGAACTCTTAAGGTGTCAGCATACCAAGACATTTTGGAAAATGTCATGCCCCCAACTTTGTGGGAACAGTTTGGGGATGGCCCCTTCCTGTTCCAACATGACTGCGCACCAGTGCACAAAGCAACTCAACATTACAGGACTTACACCACTTGAGCGGGTAGGTTATCTTTTGAAACCTACAGACTCATATACTCTGTTACCTTAATAGTAGTTAAAAGTTATTCTACGACTTAGGGCTCCTTCACACGGACGTGTCCATGTACGGAGCCTGCTCTGCTCAGCGGGGGATCGCTCTGTCAATCCCCGCTGAGCAGGCAGATGACAGGTCCGTCTCTGCACACTGTGTAGGGACGGTACCTGTCAGAGTGCCGCTCTCCCCTAAGGGGGATCGGATGAAGACGGACCGTACAGTCTGTCGTCACCCAATCCGCAGACAGATGGAAAAATAGGTTTTTCTTTCGTCACACTTTTTCGGATCGGAGCGGGACGGATGTCACCGCTGACATCTGTTCCTCCATAGACCTCTATGGAGTGTCCGTTCAGGTCCGCCTAAAAAACTGACAGGCGGACCTGAACTGATTGTCCGTGTGAAAGGGGCCTTAAACCTTTATTGTTCCCTGACACAGCTCCCACCCCTCAGTTCCAGTTCTCTTGTTTAACACCACCTTAGCTTTACCACAAACTGCGGAGAAATTTTAAACTTGGCTTAATTTTATGATGTACTTATTAACATATAGCCATGCTTTTACAGCATAAACATTTTGTGGAAAATTAATTGTCTTGTAATACAATATCCTAGGATGACATTTCTGTTGCAGTAGGTGATATGTTAAAGGGTCACTAAAGTAAATATTTTTTTTTAAAATAACAAACATACTATACTTACCTCTACTGTGCAGCTCGTTTTGCACAGAGTGGCCCCGAACCTGGTCTTCTGGGGTCCCTCGGCGGCTATCTCGGCTCACTCCCACAAGGACTCCACAACTTCATGTGAGCTCCCTCGCATGGTGTGGAGTGCTTGCGGGCGCGCTCCAGTGATACAGCTGGCGGCCGTAGCCTCTCGCTGTATCACTCCTCTCGCTGTATCACATAGCATGCATTAAGTTGAAAAAACTTTTACCTTTACAACCCCTTTAAGTGTTGGGACATTTTGGGTTGGTGGAATTCATGAAAATCACTAATTATAAATGTTGGCACAGGATGTTGCCGTTTGCCACCAGAAATTAGGAATAACCTATACAGCAGTGCATAGGTTTTCCCCTTGGTCAGCAGGAGCCAAAAATTTGAAGTAAATGTATATAACCCAGCCCTGTTAATTTAAAATGATGGGCTTACATATTGTTAGTGTGTGTTGGAACTGGTAGGGAGAGCTGATAATTCAGTGTAGGGAGAGATACTGGTTTATTTATTTATTTTTCTTATTTTGGCACAGGTATGTGTTCTCATGGCCTTCAACTTCCCATGCTCTTAATATAACAATAGCTTAATTATTATCCTCACAAATGGCCAGAATTGAAAAGCAAGATTCCCTACTTCCATAAATTTTTAATGAGGTTTGTAAACTTCAAACCAACCCTAGGCAGATTTCCTTATCCAGCGTTCCGTGTCTATGGCAGGAAGATGTTATGGCTAATTTTGGGATGTTGTGCTGCTGATTTAGGGTTCGAGATATCATATCACTCATCACACAGAGATTTTGCCTGCAGTTTGCCACACGTGCATTCTAGAACCCTAACTTTACGTTTGAATTTCTCCTATCATTCTGTTAGCCACTTCTTGCCATAAACTGGACCCACGAGGCATATGAATTATCCTCTGTAATTATGATCATTTTAACATACATAAACTGAAGAGACAGGAAAATAAAGACCTTCAGAAAGTAATCATTGCTGTAAGGAATACCTATTGATAAATTGCATCAATAAATACAAATGGGGACAAAGCTTTATTTAAATATGAACTATTATTTGGGAAATTCCTGTAGGGTTATTTATGTTTGCATTCTCCAGGTGTGCCATTCCTAAAAAGTCCTATATCATCCATCAATCTACAATAATGGACCTAAACCATTTACAGTTTAATCAGGTAGAGATGACCTGTAGATAACTATAGTAATCACTGGAAGTAATCATTGTTTGTGGTCAGTCACATCTTATTGAATCCATTACTCATGTTTTCATGTTTCCTACCAACTCTTTCGGCATGATTTTTTCAGTTTTCTAGTATATAATTTGGTAGACTACACTACTTCATTTCATTATCTTTTTGTTCATTTCTTAGAAAAATATTAAATGGTTTCTTAGAAACAAAAAAGTTAAAATAATTTCAGCAAAGCAAGAAAAAAACTGTTCTTTAGAAAATATAGCTGTGTTATTACTATTATTATGCCAAAAAGGAGGGGGAAGGGGATTGGGACTTTGAATGAAGCACGAATTCAGTTTATTATATAAATTAACATACAAACGCATAATCGTGAATGAGTATATATTACTATTATTATGATGATTTATTACATATACGAAGAAAACTAATTTAGCAAAGACAATTTTTTTTTTTTTACATACCTATGCTCAAACATTAGCATAAAATTATACATAAATAGAGAATAACAGAAGAAATTAAATACTAACCTTTTCTCAAGAATATGCAGCTCCAGGACCCTTTCAGTGTTTAGCACACGTGTGAAGGTTCTTTGTCACGTGATCTCTGTTCGAGAATCAGAATCCAGATTGCCTGATCTATACATTCAGCAGAGATTACCTTACAAGTGCCTAGGCTTTCCTTTTGAAAAACGAGGGAAGTTAAAGATAAATTACCGTATTTATCGGCGTATAACACGCACTTTTTCCCCCTTAAAATCGGGGGAAAGTCGTGGGTGCGTGTTATACGCCGATACCCAAAAAAAAAGTGGCCAAAAAATTAAAACGGCGCCGAAAAAACAGCGGCCGCCGCCGAAAAAAACCGAGCGCCGCCGGAAAAAAAAAAAAGCCGAGCGCCGCCGAAAAAGACCGATCTGTCTGTTCCGCTCTGCTCGCAGTCCCGCCTCCCTGCGCTTGCTTCCGAAACAGCAGGGAGGCGGGACTGCGAGTGGAGCCGGAAAAGCCCGAGCCGTCTGTTCCGCTCTGCTCGCAGTCCCGCCTCCCTGCGTTCGCTTCCGAAACAGCAGGGAGGCGGGACTGAGAGCAGGAGCCGAACAGACGGCTCGGGCTTTTCCGCCGACGCTCGTTTTTTTTCGGCCGCGCGGTCTTTCTAGGCGGCAATTTCAAATGCGCAAAAGATGGAAATGACGCTGACAAGCTGCAGATCACACTGGGCAAGCTGCACATCACACTGGGCAAGCTGCACATCACACTGGGCAAGCTGCCCATCACACTGGGCAAAGCTGCAAATGATGCTGACAAGCTGCAAATGATGCTGACAAGCTGCAAATGACGCTGACAAGCTGCAAATGACGCTGACAAGCTGCAATGACACTGGGCAAGCTGCAAATCACGCTGGGCAAGCTGCAAATGACGCTTAAATGTAAGTGTTTTTTTTCCCTAAACTTCCCTCCTAAAACTTTTTTTCCTTAAAATGCCCTCCTAAACTTGGGGTGCGTGTTATACGCCGGTGCGTGTTATACGCCGATAAATACGGTAGTGTAAATGAAGTTGCGCAGCCTAGGAACGTACATACAATTGCCATATCAAATATTAGCAAATAAAACAATAAAGCATATACAAGATTGGTTAGGTGTCCAGTGAACCACAAAACACATCAATATTGTGTATATACTAGTGATAAATAAATGTCCAAATGTGATTAGAAATATATTTCACTTCTGTGATACACTTCAATCCACTGTGGATGATGTAAAAATATACTGTGCACTTCCACTTCTGCTGGTCACCTCAGTGCTCACAGAACTCTTACCTTATTTTAAACTTAAATAGGCCTTAAAGTAAATCCAAAAGGATGGTCTGGTCACATTAGCTGGAAGAATTTTCCTTGTCCTCCCAAGTAGACTGCTCAAGATGGGGTACTGGTCCCTTTAAGACACTGTTACTCGCATTCATCAGCATGTTAGGATAAAGCATATATAGTGCCTCCCATAGTGTAGTAGTTTAAAATCTAAAATGTATTTAAGGAAAATGCGGCTTACATCAATACACTGTTAAAACCGCATTTAAATGGTAAAATACTCAGCAGTATCTGCCTCTCACATCACTTCTGGTCCGCTATCTGCTCCGAGGCGCCCTATGCATTAAGGTACATCCCCCTGAAGAAGTCATGTGATGTGACATAACGCGTAGGGTGTCTCAAAGCAGACAGCAGAAGTCATGTGAGAGACATATACTGCCATTTGAATGTGATTTTAACAGCATATTAGTATGGGTAGCAAAGCACATGTGATCAAGGGCCCATTGCTGGATGGTAGATGCATAGATAGAAAGTTCCTTTACACATAAAAATAGCCTAGAATTAGCTCAGAACAGTGTTGAGTTCTTTATACAATACAGTATAAACTACCTGGCAATAAAAAATAGATTGCTGAGAAACAACATATAGTTTTCAGCCACAGCCTTAGCTAGCAGGAAGATATGTAGTTCCAGGTGGATCCAGACATATTAATGGAAATCTTTCATTTTATAATGAAGAGACATCTCAAAGACAAAGGACTCCAGTACAATCTTTCTCCCAGAAATATGCTTGACACATACAGGCCCCTTAGATCTAGGGATGAGCCGAACACCCCCCAGTTCGGTTCGCACCAGAATTTGCGAACAGGCAAAAAAATTGCTAATTTTAAAGGCTTGTATGCAAGTTATTGTCATAAAAAGTGTTTGGGGACCCGGGTCCTGCCCCAGGGGACATGTATCAATGCAAAAAAAGTTTTAAAAACTGACGTTTTTTCAGCAGCAGTGATTTTAATAATGCTTAAAGTGAAACAATAAAAATGAAATATTCCTTTAAATATCGTGCCTGGGGGGTGTCCTTAGTATGCCTGGATAGTAGCGCATATTTTCCGTGTTTAGAACAGTATCACAGCAAAATTACATTTCGAAAGGAAAAAATGTAATTTAAAACATTGCTCGGGGCTGTAATGTATTATCGGATCCTGGCAATATAGATAAAAATCATTGAAAAAAACAGCATGGGGACCGCTATTTTACAGGCATACTAAGGACACCCCCCAGGCACGATATTTAAAGGAATATTTCATTTTTATCGTTTCACTTTAAGCATTATTAAAATCACTGCTCCTGAAAAAAAGGCTGCAGAGGAAGGAGGCCGAACTTCCAAGGGGACGGTGCCGTGGCACTGTCTCTTGGAAGTGGGGAAAGGTACCTTTAAAAAACAGGTACCTGTCCCCCCCCCCCCCCCCGAAAGGTGTCAAATGTGGCACCAGAGGGGGGAAGGAAGCATATAAGCGGAGAGTCCACTTTTGCGTGTAACTCAGCTTTAATGACAGAGAGCAAATCTCCCATTTGCAGAGAGTGGATGTTTTGATTTACATACGCTCTACCTTGTATCTAATTTTTTGCTCATTCTGGTTGTATTTCTGGTTTAGAGAATTTTCTCCTATGTCTACTTATGCTGAGTAATTAATGATTAATTTGGGATAATAATCTGTCCCTTTCCCTCTACATACAAAAAAATTAAAACATTCAAGGAATGCATGCTATATACAGTATATTCTACAAAATAATTATGTAAGGAAATTTCACAATTAATATTATATTCATTATTAATGAGTATAGAAGCAATTTCCACTGCAATGGGATTACAGTATGTACAAGGATTATAGGAATACTTTTGTACTATGTAAATATAATATGCATAAAGCATTGTGACACTCCTATATCAGGAAATACAACTATTATTAAATATAAAAAAATTGATCTTTCCAAATATATTTCTTTTTAATATTTTAGTATAAAATGATAAGAGTAATTTTCCTGCAATGCCTCGATCTACAAATGTTAGAAAAAAACCTGGTCTTAGCTTAGTGGAATGAGCTGATTTTGAAATGTTACCCCTCTAAAAACTATTGCAAATTTAGAATGGAACTCTGAACTCTGACATGATTTTTTTTTACTAATTTTACATTATTTTAGTTCATCAGTTCAGTAAAACAATAGTTAAACATGGGGGTCCATTTCAAAAGCACCAGTATGGCCTAATCATGACCACACTGCTGCTTTAAAAAGGCACATTTATAAAGCACAACAATGTACAAATGTGCTTAGCTCTTCACTGGCTTCCGAACTTCAAAGCCAACGGGGTGCTATTAAAATAACCAAAACAGTATAAAAAAAACTTGGTCACCTACCAAATCTTGTGACTGGCCTCTCCTCCAGTCATGGAGTTCTTTTTGCTGCACAAAGGATATCTCAACAACAAGACTCCACATTAATTCTTTAAGGTATTGCAGACTCCAAATGCAGTTTGTAGTTTTTGAGTGAGCCATAGCACGCAATGTGCACACAGCAGATAGTGATCACCAATGGACACTTCAGGTATACACAAAGTATTTTTTTTTGACTACCTCGTAAATGAATGAGGAGAGGTAAAGGGGACATTAGGTGCTCTATACATGTAAGTCACTAAAATTTCAGGAAGAAAACCTCCGCACTTTATAGGTGGCTGATTGGTAGCCTCCTCGAAATTCTTGGTAATTTGACATGTCTGTTTGCATACAGCTTGCGTGTATATTATACATCTTATATCTGCCTTATGTGATCTTCTGAGCAGGGGTCAGACTAAAAGAGGGAGGGAATTCCATTATATTGCACACAGCTCCCAGTTTAACTCTGAACATGGTTACAGTAGGAGCGAGCACAAGAATGACTTGTTCGTTAAATTAATTGAAGGCTATGGAAGTTGGATAAGGAAATTGGAATTCAGCATCTATTATTTCGAATAGTTTATTACCATGCTATTATTTCAAATGGAGATGGGCATGCATGTGTGCCTAAAGAGGATGCTTGCATGGGTGCCTAGAAGTAAGGTAGGACACATATATAGGATGCTGAAGTCATTATTTCTGACTTGAGTCCCACGACAGTAAAAGCAGTCTGTATATGCATTAAAGCATGCTTATTATGCTCACTGTGGAACCTAAGGGGTTAATCCTCTGCATTGTGTAAAAAGGCTGTTTGATCCTGTCTTCTCTGATCCTCCCCTTCTTCCACTGTCCCCAATCCATCTCCTGATAGAACGTATAATTTGGAGTCACTCTACATGCTTAGTTTGGTGTGTATTGCTAGAGAATTTTTTTTCCAGGAGGGTGCGTGTGATCAGCACAGGGCCAATTAACACTTTCCAGACAGAGGGTCAGTGGTCCCGCAGTCTCATAGGACAGTCACAGTAGAATGAAAACTCCTCCTACAAGCTTTAACCAGACACTGATAGAAGTCACAAGACTGCTATATATTTCTGATGATAAAAGGTATTTAGCAGTTTATAATTACTAAAATAATTGCATGTCCATAAATAATGGGGTATGTGGCGCTAACCCCTGAATAAATAATCTAAAAAACTCAAAGAATCCGAAAGATGGGTGACCTTTGACAAATAGGTAAATAAAACCGCCTAAATAAATGAGAATATAAATACGAATATAAATACATACAATTTCTTAATAAGATATGGGTAAAATTGTGAATAAAAATGGCAAGCCTGGTAACTCTCCGGGTCCTCCTTCCTATTGGCTCCTATGGGCTCTTACTCCGGTCCTCAATATTTATTGTGTTCATAATAGATTATTAACCTGCCTGGAGCTTGTTCTCACTCCGGTGTCTGTACAAGGTGTCGGCAGAAAGGAATCTACACTCCGGGAGCCAATAGGAAGGAGGACCCGGAGAGTTACCAGGCTTGCCACCTTAGAGGCTATCTGCTACACTAGGCCTGTAGGGGCTGTGAATAGAGGTGAGAGGCTGGGGGAAATAGTGGGGTGCACCCCTGAAGTCAGCACGGAGCACTTTCTGCATGGATCATCACTGTGATCAACACAAAGACTCCTGAAATCCTTTATTTATTTGCACTTACTAAAGAGCCTTGTGCTACTTAGTATTACAGATCGTGGACTCAATTAATTGTTTGTTTCCCGCTATCTATATTTATTTTTTGCAAGCTGGGACTTGTAGTGCACCAGATTTTATTTCCATTTTTCATACTTTTTTCGTTGTTACTATATTTTGGTGCCACTTGTCTTACCATTCCTACAGTGATACAGCTTTAATCATCTGTATGGTCACTCTGTCACCATTTTTTTGGATATATATGCACATTCGTTCAGTCATTTATTTTCTTTGCACTTTCAGAACCATTTATCGGTTCTTTATTTTCACATTTTGCACGTTGCACTGTGCACTTTAGTCTTTTAGGTCTACAGAAGATTTTCTGCTTATGGCTTTTAGACCTATTTTTTTAATTCATTTCTGTATTACCATTATCATTTTTTATCTCAGCACCTATATTTATTGTAGCACGGATATTTTTTATTGAATATTTTATTTATTGGTCACTTTCATGCACATCTTATTTTTATTCACAATTTTACCCATATCTTATTAAGAAATTGTATGTATTTATATTCGTATTTATATTCTCATTTATTTAGGCGGATTTATTTACCTATTTGTCAAAGGTCACCCATCTTTCGGATTCTTTGAGTTTTTTAGATTATTTATTCAGGGGTTAGCGCCACATACCCCATTATTTATTTACCTTTGCAAGTGTGAGATCACTTATATGTCGGCTGCTTTCCTTTCCTTTTTATTTCTACCGTAGTTTTTGGTTGAGCGCACTAGTTACCCTTTTATTCTAAATTGCATGTCCATGTTTTGTGTACTGAGAGACCAGATATAGTGAATGCAGGGTCACGGGTTTAGTAACACTTCAATATATCTGTTGGAACTAAAAAATCCAGAACATCAATTCTAAAGCACTCAGGCTCTATTTAATTAATTTAAAAAAACTTACCTAATATGCATTTTGTGCCCAATTTAGTACACGTTTAGCAAACTTTTTTAGTTGTTTATTATGGACAGAATGAATTTCCACTTTACATGAGTATGTTTCTTTAATTTTAAGTAAACCTCCAGCATGTGCCCTCTCCCTGTTAAATTGGTTAGATGAATTTAGGTATCTGGAGGTTTAGGTCACTAGAAACACTACTAGATATTTTGACCTTAACCTTCTCACTTTACTGTCCCTGCTTAGGAGGAAATGTTCTTTATGGTCCAGACTCCCACTGACCCTGATAGACCAGATTAATCTGGTTAAGAAGATGCTCCTTCCAAAATGTAATTATATATTTATAAACTTTCCGATCTTACTTTTTTAATCATTTAAGGGCCAGCCGCCGCAATTATACTGCAGCAGGTTGGCTCCCCTGGTCAAATCTCCGTAGATATACGTTGGCCTGCTTTAACACCACTAGGGGGCACACATGTGCCATGACGATGGAGCCAATGCACGCGCCCGGCGCCCGTGATGTCCGCCAGGCACCCGCGATTGCTCCCGAGAGAGACAGAATGGAGATCTGTCAATGTAAACAGACAGATCTCCGTTCTGTCAGGAGAGAGGAGACAGATCTGCTGTTCATACTGATTATGAACAGCAATCGGTCTCCTTCTCCAGGCAGTCCCATCCCCCACAGTTAGGAAGAATCCCTAGGACACACATTTAACCCCTTGATCGCCCCCCTTCCCTGCCAATGACATTTATACAGTTATCAGTGGCTCTGATCGCTGTATAAATGTCAATGGTCCCAAAAAAGTGTCAAAAGTGTCTGATCTGTCTGCCGCAATGTCGCAGTCCTGCTAAAAAATCACAGATCACCACCATTACTAGTATAAAAAAAATAAAAATAAAATAAAATTACATAAATCTATCCCCTATTTTGTAGACACTATAACTTTTGCGTAAACCAATCAACATACGCTTATACAGTCTTTTTTTGTTTATAGCGCAAAAAATTAAAACCGCAGAGGTGATCAAATACAACCAAAATAAAGCTCTATTTGTGGGAAAAAAAGGACATACATTTTGTTTGGGTACAGCGTCGCATGACCGCACAATTGTCAGTTAAAGCGACGCAAAATGGCCTGGTCATTAAGGGGGCAAATCCTTCCGGTCCTTAAGTGGTTAAAGAGATAGATTGTTGTGTGGGCTCCTTTATTTGGAACAGTGCACTCCCCCTTCTGGCTAAATCTACATTATTCCTTCCACTGTGGCTGGGGGGTCTAGCACTACTCAATTTTCATGTTTAATTTTGGGAGGCGGTTTTGGTATCCGTCTATTGGTGGTTCCAGAGTTCCAGATCCAATGCGACTACATGCACAGAGGCAACTTTATTGGGGTCCCTATCGGGCCTGCGAAGTCAAAGATATCGGGGCTTATACTTTTGTTCCGGGTCCGAAATGTGCCCCTTGGTGAGTTTGGAAAGCTGCAACATGGAAATTTATAAGCCCTATTCAGTTGTCGCCTGCTCAATCCCTCTGGGGTAACCCTACACTTCCTCACCTCCGTACCATCCCGGATCCTCAGATGTGGAGTTAAGATTCTAAAAGATATTATGCCTTTCGGGTACCCTGCTATCTTATTCCCAAATGTCTCAGAGGTTTTGTTTGCTGGGATGGATGATTTTCCGTTACTTCCAGTTACGCCATGCTGTAAGGTTCCAGTTTCCGCAGTCCCCTTTCTCCAAGCTGATCCCATTGAGGAGCTATTGGCCCCTGGTGATTTAGACAAACCTCCCTCAACTCTTTATGGGGCTCTCCTGTGTTGACTCACCTAAGATAGAAAAATTGTGGGAATATTGGAAGGGAGATATTTCCTCTCTGGATAGTGAAGACTGGGAGGGCTGTTTAAAGCAAGGCCCTAAACTTGCCTCCTCTAAGGATAAATTAATTTAGGTTAAGTTCCTTCACTGGGTATACTGTACTCCTAGGCTGCATAGAATGTTCCCAGATTGGGGCCCCCTCAGTTCTTGTTGTAGACTCCAACCAGGGGCCTATTTACATATGTTTTGGGAGTGCCCCTCTATTGTGACATATTGGGCTGCTGTCTTCGAGGAAATAAACCTTCAATTATGATTAACCTCTTGCCCTTTCCGTCCCTAGCATTACTGATATTATGACAAACAACTGTCTCACCATACTAAGCTAATAATATCTTATCTCCTTTACTATGCCAAAAAAGAGATTCTGTTGAAATGGTCATCCTTGACGCAACCTGAAGCATCCTTGTGGGAGGCTATGGTGAGTGTGGCCCTCCCTCTGTATAAGTTAATGTATATTAATAATGGCTGCCCATGGAAATTTGAAAAGGTATGGTCCCCTTGGACCTTGACCTGAGGTGGTCCACCTATAACATCCTTTTTTGGGTGAAGGGTCAGGTACTAAGCTTGGAGTGTCATTCCTTCTGGCCCCTCCCCCTCCTTTTCCTGATTGCTCCATTTGTCAGCCTTTTGCCCCTTCTTTTTCCTGTCCCATCTCCCCTTCTTCTTCTCACCCTTCCCCTTTCCTCTCTAACCTCCACCACACCATGCCCCTGAGTACATGATGGCTCTCCTTCCTATGAAGGGGGTCTTCTTTCCTGTTACTTAAGTGTTTAATTTGACCGTGTTTTACTATGCTTAGTCTGCTTATTTTTACCTGTCCTCTAATTGTTTTTATTGCTTGCCATACTTCACATATTCTACATGCACATCCCTTTGTTGTGTACTGTACTAAACCATATTTTTGTGCTCTGTTTATACTGTATAGCTACGGACTAAATTAAAGCACCCCTGTTTTGTGAAAAAAAAAACTCCAGCATGTGAAATATCAAACCTAAAAATAGATCTTCAGCCCATCTAACTCATACCACCCAGTAAGTAATTAAATGGTATTAATCTTTCACCTGCTTTATAGTTGAAAATAAACTTTTAAGCATTTCTGCTTCTTTCAACACTCTTTGGTGAACAAATGCTGGCTGTGTTCTACAAAGCTCTGTTATAGTGCATCAGTCAGCAGAAAAATATGAAAAGTTCAAAGAAGAAGGCAAGCTAGAGTAACATGTAAAACTGAATTGAGCAACAGCTCAAAACACACCTACAGTATCATAACATATGATTTTGTTTCTTTTTTTTTAAATTTATGTGTAGTTGGGTGTGCTACTGACTGCATGCGCCTTTCTTCTTTCATTTTCCTTTCCCCATCATCATTGTCCTGCAGCAGACGCCTCTGACCCTTAGCTTCTCTGCTGTATGAACAGAGGGGGCTCTGTGAAATCCCCACATCCTCCTGCCAGTGGACCTGAGCCAATCAGAGAGCAGGAGAGATTGAGCAGATGGGAGCATCAGAGAGAGGACTTGCTGTGCAGCAGTGGATCATGGGATATGTAGTCCTTAAGAAGCACTGCTCAATAGAAGTGAATTTAGACGAATGGCTGCAGAACTACATGCTCACATTTCCCAGCATACAGAGGAGGAAAGATGCAGCATTTTTCCTAAGCAAAATTAGCAGCAAGGAAACTGTGCCTGGCAACTATGAGGACTGAGCCTTGGAGGGCTGGAGAGTGAGACTGAGCCACAAATTGAGCTGCTGTGCGCTAAGACCCAGGCTGGGGAGACCTGTTGCCATGTGTCACCAGAGAGGACCGGATTGCAAGGATCTGACCAGGAGGGGCTTATCATGCAGACTGAGACTTCTCGGACAACTGATCGCTAAGTGGACTCGGCCTGATCTGCTGCGTACCGGGAGTGGTGAGTGGAACTATGGACCTTACCCCTTGTTTCCCACAGCTAATGCTTACTGAGCCCGCCCTTACATAACAGCCCATCAGCCATCCTTAGTTTACAGTCTTATTTGGACAGCTACATTTGCACCAATGACACAAGGGCTTCAACAAAATCTGGCAAACTTTGACAATTAGGCACCAGTTACTTTACAGTCACCTCCAGGGATATCCTTTTGTCAGTAACGCATAAACCCACCCGTTGTTGGGGCTGTATGTATGGAGTGCACTCAGCAACATTGTTGAGTATGGTTAAGAAATACAGTGAGTTTCTTTATACCATTCATGCTTTCACAGAAATGGTCTAAAGTGTTCTGATGTCCTACTTATTTGTTGTATGCATTGCATTTTTTTTTACCCTTTAATGATACATTTAATCTCATTAATCCTCAAGTTGCTTGTGGTCTTTTTTTCTCTGTACCATCATAGAACGGTAGAATAAAAAAGCATATGCTATACAGGTTTGAGTAATCTATGACCAGGTGTGTGGGTGGGGACCGAGTGGGTTATAGAGTCATGGCAAAGAACAGAGGACCCATCATACCAAGCAGCACCTAGCGCTACATATGTTCCCATTTTTATGGTGCGTAAGTCTTCAGACACAAGATTCACAGTCCTGATAGGGAAGAGGCTATTACAGTGATACACTCTATTTAGCAGGGAGGAACCATAGCACACAACCATCTTATTAGCAAAAGGGGATTCGATTACATAATCTGTGGCTTATGTTGCATCATTGACTCATGATGCTCAGGAAGCCAGCAGAAGCCACAGATTATGCAATTTAACCCCCTTTTGCTGATGAGTTGGCTCTGTGCTATGTGTTCTATCTCCTAAGCAGACCATGCTCAGCAAAATTGTTGCTGAGTGGAAGGAGCAGTTCACTATTCAGACTTAACACAACTCTGTTGCCATCTTTAAAAAATTGAAAAAATTCCTTGAAAAATAATACTTTTAATACATAACTTTCCAGCAAGTGTTGAGTCTGATCCTTGGTTTCTTCAAGAGCTACAACAAATAAAGATTCTTTAACATCCAACACACTTCCAGGCCACTTTACCACTCTGTCCTGGATTGATATTGGGACCAGTATATGGAACCATGCGTACTGGGAGAATAACAGGCATTCATTACACCCAGAAGTATTGCATACTGAAGTTAAAACTCATAACCCCCCCAAGAGGTAGGTATTAAGAGTTTTTGTTTGCAGAGAGTTTCTTCTTTTTTGGGATAGGTATAATGCCACTTTAAAGTAAACCTGTAAAGGCACCCGCTTTGCGTTACATGACAGGGGTTAAAGGATGCCACGTCACTGATAGGACAGGAAGCATTGTGAATTAAAGCTTCTGAAAAATACCTACTGCCTCTGCTATGAAGTTTGAAGATGAATTACCCCACAGTTCTTACATATGGAGGCCAGTGAGGGTTTGTTTTTAATGCTCATTTACTGCCTGTAAAAAATATGTAAATGCTTCCATATGCACAGCCCAGCCACAGTTACACTTTAGGTTTTGCACACATGAGCAATACAGAAGAATATGGATGCTCTCAATACTGTTGAACAAGAAATGAAATCCCCAGGCATGGTGTGAAGACCTGTGAGCTAGGTAAGCAAGCATCTGAATAATAAATGTGATTGTTATGTAAAACATATTTCATCTTTGTTTTTGTCAACTAATTACATCTTTGTTTCACACAGATAATTATGCAAGTACTCATGTAATGGCTACTTGGTAGGATGCATTATTAAACAACCATTTTACTGTTATTATTCCAAAACCATCTTACTATGTAATTGTGTTATTGTAAAATAAATAAAACACAGACGTTATCTACAATCTCATATAAAGACTGCTGATAAAGAGTTCCCAAGTAGACCAAGATCCAAAGCCAACTCATCCTAAGACCAACTCCCACGAAAAACTCCCTTTCCCAATGGCTGCACTTATATTTCAACTTAAAGCAAATGCATCACATGTTTAAAACATTTGATGTGGATCATTGCCTTTCCCACCCAGCCTTTGAGATGTCTCTATTTTTTTTATTTTTTATCATAGCTGTACCAAGAGAATGTAGGTCTGTATACATGCTCAAGTTTCAGTTACTTGTCCGCCTTGTGTGTTCTTTCCACACAGAATACTGTAGAGGCACCTAGACTATGTATAGTTACATTCACAGTGAGTCTGAATCCACATCTAACTACACCCCCCCCCCCCCGCATAATTTTCCATGTCAGGGCCTCTGTAACAGTACTTTCTGGTTGTGACTGTGATTGTGATTGTCCTTTTGCTTTAACACTGAACTTTTCCAAAGTGTGCAAATTACATGAATGCACCTTTTGCTGGTTTCTTTTACACAGGCATGGCCTTCTTGTGATGCCAACATTTCCCAAATAATAAAAGCAAATATTTCAGTATTGAACATCATTATTAGCATTTAAGTGGTCTTCTAAGTTACATTTCGGGCATGTCTCAATAATCTGCAACAATTATTTAAAAAAAAAAGTCTACCATTTCAAATGATCAGGGATCAGTCCAGTCAGTTGAAAAGATAATAACCTAAGTTCTCTTTAGTCAAATTCTGTCTTTCTTCCTGCTCAAGATGCTTACAGTCACCACTGCAGAGTGCTGTTGGGAAACTGGTAAGGGGTTTTGCACTGGGATTCAAGAGCAGCTCATCTGTCAAATGTGTTGAGGATTTATCCAGTGCAAGAAGATAGATGGATGATAAAGAAGGTGCAGGCCTGGGTCTAATAAGCTAACATAGCCTCACAACAAAGGTTAGTTATAGAGTTACATTTATTAAAGTGATTGTAAAACTTTGTTTTTAATTTTTAAAAATATAAGGATGCTATACTTACCTGATATCTGCAATGGTATTGCACAGAGCAGCCCCATTCCTCCTCTTTTGGGCTCCCGTCTGTGCTATTTGTACCTCCTGTCCCGCAGGTGCCCCCAAAGCAAGCCGCTTGCTATGGGTGTACAGTACACGTGCAGGCACGCTCCAGAGTCAGGAGCGTTAGAGGGGGGAGAGAAGAACAGCAGCCATGCACTGTACTGGATTGATACAGGACTCAGGTAAGTGTTAGGGAGGGGGGAAGGAAAATGTAAGCCTCAATCTATTTCTATTTTCGAAAATTCACTTTGCTAAGCAAAGAGCTCATACTTCTATGATAAATCAACCATAGTTTATTAAGGGATAAGGCATGTTAAAGCGGAAGTAAACCCATCGATTTAACAGTTTAAAAAAAAAAAAGCATGCCAGGAATGCTAACTGCACATTGGCTGTGCTCTCAACCAAACAGTCAAACCATCCAATGGCTGGTGTCATAACGGATCACATGTGCAGCACCGTGGCAGTTGAAGATTAAACAGAGGCAAAGACGGCAGCTTCCTTGGCTGAAAACGATAGACTTTAACTTTCAGAATTAAATTTTCACTTTGCAATATTCATTTTCACTTGTCTATGTAAATGAAGTGAAATCAGATTGAAAATTCACTTTGCAAAGAATATGCTCTCATGTGCAAAGAACATTAAAAAAAGAGTGACTTAAATGAAAATTCACTTTATAAAGAGAAAATTCACTTAGCTTAGTGAATGAGGTGATCATGTGCTGACTTCCAAACATATGAGTGCAAACATCCATGGTTTAATTTTCCTTACACGTGATTGGGTATTCTTTTTAAAGTGAATTTTCATTTTGTTTCACCTAAATCACTAAAATTCACTTTGAAGGGGAACATGCTCTCATTTAGTAAATCAACCACACAACCCCTTTAATCTTTCTCTGATGCTTTAATATCCATTGTGCTGTTCATGTTGCCCCCCATTATTTAGAAGAGAAAAAATGGGTAAGGAATGGTAAGGTAGTAAAGTGATTGCTATGGACAACATTGTCCAGTTTTTAATATGAATAAGGAAAGATGTTCCTAGTTTTTTCTTTTGTATCTATAGAAGAAACTCAAGTAATATAATCTATTTTAATAAAGTTGTAGAGATAAGTTCAATTAATGGATCTTGGATCTGAAATTATCATTTAACGGCTAACTTTAGTGTAAATCATAGAAAGATTTGGGGGCATAAGGTCATTTGCCACACTGAAAAAAGAAGCATATTTTTACTAATCCTAATGGCAAAATTAAACAAAATTAAAACAGACCTTATTCAACTCACTCCTTCCAGACAGTTACATAAATGAAGTATAAGGCAGCCTGGACAGAAGAATAATAAGAATAAAACAGTAAAGACCATATCCGTGACACCATCTCAAGGCAATTAAGACTTAAGCCCCGAACAGCGTTACCAAAGCAGACATTTTACATAGAAACTTGGCCTTTCACTTCATATAGGCAGAGAATCACACAATCATAGTGGAAACTTGGAAGACACATTCATTGTTAATAAAAACCAGAAAATTTAATTTTGAGATCCTAAGCATATAGAAATATATTACTGAGACATTGCAGGGTTCCCTCATGTGTATTACATTTTTGGCCATCTGAGTTGTTGAAATTGACTATGTTAGTGTTGCCAGTCTGTTATGAAGTCTATATTGAAAAATGTCTGCTTTGCTTTCTTAGATGAATGGAAATGCAAATTTACCATTCATGGGTATAATACTAATACATTTAATGTTCATTCTTGTTTTTATAAAAATATCAATAGCTGTCCAGTAAAGCGATGAGTATATTTATCATATTTTAGCTGTCGAGTTGCACTGGTTTACTAATTCATAATTATCTCTTCTGAATCGGAATCAGAATGAGTAAATGCAATTTATAATATAGCCACATCCTTTTTGTTATTCCTAGCACATGGACATAGCAGTGAAGAAATTAATGAAAATGTATTATTTACTTAAACTTGATAATGTAATTTCAAAAGTTGTTTTCAATTTTTAAAAATCTGCAGCTTTCATTTTCTTTAAAAACCAAGAAAAAAAAACTGTAAGACAAAGGCATAATGAGATGCATACTAGCTCGTTATGAAATACTTACCTTAGAATTAAGCCTTCCAGCGGCGCCCGCACACTGCTGAGATGGCTGACATTTTCCCTGGAGTTTCTTCTGGGTTTGCGGGTATGTATTGTGGATATCTCCTATATGGTATATGTTTAGATGTTTACACTACCTATAGGTAAGCTTTATTATAGGCTTACATATAGGTAAATGTCTGCATAGGAATTTGGATCCGTAATTCCTAAACGAAATTTCGTATTTCATACAAAATTCGGAAGCATAGCAATTTGTATTTTGGATCCTCGCGAATGTACGAATTTACAAAAATTCGTATGAATTTTCGATCCGTACGAAACTAATCACACATGTCTACTATGGATAAGAGCTTGGGTATAAATGAGAAAGTATAACCAGACAGGTTATGTTAGGTGGCCCTAAAGGAACCAAAATGTCCTCCGTTATAATAAATCAGTGCTATTTCTTTTTTGTTCTTTTAATTCCACCTTACCATAACCTGTTTCATTATACACTTTCTCTGGAGAACTATAGTAAAATTATCATTACTTAAAGCAAAAAGCAACATCTTTGGCATTATGAGGAAGTTTATTTTGCATGAATATGCAGTTTCACAGGACAAGTGAATTAAAATATTTCAATCAGATGACGTGTTACCATTCTAAATGGCTCATTTAACCCCTTGGAGCTGGCGCCTCCCGATCCTTTAAGGGGTTTAGGATTCCAAGAGGAGGGGTTTATGATCATGTGACTGTTGTGATTGGTGGTCACACAATCAGAAAGCTTGTGATCTGGAGTTTTCCGCCAGCCACCGGTAACAGGGTGCGCACTCTCGGCCCAGAGAGAGGCCGCATATTTGCACGTGGCTGGTGCCAAGAAGTTAAAAATGAATTCCAGTTTGGACAATTGTCACAAAGGATATAAATCCACCTTGTTAACACCAAGTGCCTTTGTAAACCCAAATAATATCTTATAAGAGTAGCATTGACATTATAACTTTGCTGCATATATCCTGTGAAGAGAGCAGGGATATTGAATAGAAGCTCCATCCGCTACAGGCTTCCCATAAAAAAACTATGGGGGGTGCGGGGGCAGACCAGTCACTCTGCACAAGGAGAGAGAACAGCAGTGACCAGTCTTCATCACAGGAAACTCCTGCACAGAGGCAAGGTTCCACAGTGGTTTCCTGGACAGATCTGGAAGAAATACCAAAAGCACACCAATATTCAAGGAAAAATGCACATGACTCTTGTTTTTAGACACTTTTTGCTTATTGTTCAGCTTTAAAGAACTAACAAAGCTGTTAAAAACTGTACATGGAAACAATGGATATCCTTTCATTTTATAAACAAGTTTAAATTGACAAGGCACCTTTCAGTAAGGGTTATTGACAGAAACCAATAATCCTAGAGTGCTCAACAAGTTACGTAAACTTACATGCAAGAATCTACAAGCGCGTGCTCTGCCAGCAACCTTAATGTGAAAACGCAGGTTCAATTCAGTATCAAAATTGTTCTAAATATATATTGTTACTAGAGTGTATATATATATATATATATATATATATATATATATATATATATATATATATATATATATATATATATATATATATATATAAAGATGACTGTACTAAAGTTTCAAAGTCAAGACTGAAGTGCAGTTTATAGGTTTCGTGGTTAACCAGAACTTTTTTTTGGGAAAAAAATATTTCGACACTTGAAAAGATCTAAGTGTGGGTGGCGTGGGAAATATTTGACTGGGAAAGCAATTTGTCACTTGAATTTGCATCAAAATATGGAGTAATGGTTTGGCTTTGTGTAGTGAAGGAAAGGGCAGATCATGACAAAGAGAATGCAAGCTACATTATTGAAAGGATTGACTGGAAAATTAGCGCATACTCATTCCAAGCAGACCTTGATTATATTATTTTTGAGTCTAAATAACATCCATATGGCTCTACACCCCAAACACACGGAGTCACTGGCTACTTTATCAAATTAACCAATATATACAAAACCTCTTTTTATGACTACTACAGGTGCTACAAATGCTTACAACTATATATCTATATATATATATATAGATATATATATATAATCAATTGTCAAAACAAAAAAAAATAAGTAATTGACCTTATAATCTGCAACCATATTACCAATTACAGGGCCCTCTGATTCCTCCTGTATTGAATTGTATTGTAACTGTACTGTTTGCCCTGACTTTGTAAAGTGCTGTGCAAATTGGTGGCACTATATAAATCCTGTATTATTATAATAATAATAATAGTTTTATTTACACATAGGGAATAAAAACCCTTAAAACCCCTTAAAACATGTCTCTGCCCTATTTACTGTATAAATGTATAAAGATGTAATGTATACCCATTTCTTTTTGCTCATTACCATTGGGTATACTAATAAACAGATATTTAGTTTGAATCATTTTCTAATATCATCATATAAAATTAAATCAAAATGCTATATATTGACTTTCAGCCATTTGAATGCTTGCCTGCATAGCATTTAAAATATGTCCCACTGTTAATGATTAGTTTTACTGTGCCATCAAAAGCTTGTTTGTGCATTAATGCAAACCACATTACACTTACCAGTAATTATTGTTATTATTAATAAAAATGTATCTCAAGGTGGGAAAAGCGAGGATTTTGTCTATATATTTATTGATAACTATTTTTTTTATATTGTTCTCAACAAATGTTTTTAATGGTTAAACATCCTTTAAATATACTTGACTGAAAAATCTGCCAAATTAGCTTTACTTGCTGAGAAAAAAAACATTCCCCTCGGAATGATCATTGTACATTACAAGGATTTTAACAAAATTTGTTGCAGATTTCGACCTTTTGTTATTCTGAAGAAATCCCTGTGTGTTTGTCTGTGTCCATGACCAGAGTGAGTCTAATTCATAATTATCAATCAGCTGTGCACCTACAGGGCTTTATTGAGGAAAGCTGCTGGGCCTGCATCCCTTTAGACGTGATTTCCTATTGGAAGTATCACACCAATTTTTGTTGCAGGGGATGCCTGAAATCTGACTTGTATCTTTGGGCAGACTTCTGGGAAAATTGGTGAGCCAATCACACAAGTAGGAAATTATGTTTCTGAGAGGCGTTCTGTACACATTTTGTGTACAGAACGCCTCCAGGTAGCCATATTACATTATATTTTCAGAAAATTACAGAGCTGCAGATTGAAAAGGAAACATAATTATTAATAACATTCAATTACAATATGACTTGTGTCGCAATAGTATACACTATATTATTTTTTCTTTATTTGCTATTTTTTCCCCAGGAAAGTGGAGTTACCCTTTAAACTATTGTTTTATTGATTATTCACATAAGCACTTTTGAAAACTGAAATCACTATGCTTCCAAATTCCCAATTCGCCTAATGAGTGAACACATGTGTGAGCACACTGGCTTACATGTGTGAAAGTGTAGTATTGCTGTTGTAGCTGTACAAAGCCCTGTCTTCCTCCAAGCTTAGTTGGTCTATTTTGATGACCTTCATTTTCCCATTACATTAGAAAATGAAAAATAAAAAAAATGAAATAACAATTGAATACTGGTAAGTGCAAAGAAAAATATGCTTAAATATGCTACTTTTGAAGTCCTGATGGTCCCGATTTGGACAAAGCATTGTGCAACATAATATATAACAGACAGCATTATACAATTAGGCTATAGGAAAATTATGAATTATTGTTTTAGATTATTATTTATAGGCATTGAAAATTTTCACGAAAACAAAAGTTTGTTTTGTAATTTATAGAGATAAGTTGCAGACCTTATTTTAGAGATACTTTGAGAATTTTTTTAGGACATAGTAATTATATGATTTTTTTCTACAGAATACTTTAATATACTGTATTCTATTTTCTATTCACTGTCAACAATTTTATTTTCCAAGGCAAAATCAACTCAGTCAAAAATGCTGAAGTGATGATAATACAATTATTAAGGCTAAATAAAACATCTGGCTATTTTTATTTTACAATAAAAAATATACAATTATAGCCTCTCTGCTTGCAGACAGAGCAACGACTAAAATACATCCCACAGAATTAAACACAAGTTGTGCATTTGAAAAGGCTCAAACTGAACTGATTACCAGAGCTGAAATTTGATTTATACCAGATCCTCAAATATCAACACAGCTTTCACTCCAACATGTTGTCATATCCTGTTTTCAATGTCTTTAGGGTTGAAATGAATTCTCCAAACAGTGTACAGACAAGTTTAATGTTTGAAAGCAGTTTAACAGGAGTGCTAGTGAAAAAAGAGCAAAAAATGCATAATAAGCTTATTGAAACAATTTTGCTGACAATTATATTTTCCTACTGTGTCATTTAATACAGTGAAGTCAACTAAGTGCATAAAAGTCTAGAGCGCTCATGGAAAATTTAAGCAAAAATTAAAGGCTATATTCTGAACTGCATATTGTTGTCAAAAAGAGACATTAAAAAATAAGCATTTTTAGCAAACACGGTTAATTATTACATAGAGACAATCCTGCTTTTTTTTTAACCACTTAAGCCCTGGACCATTTTGCTGGCCAAAAACCAGAGCACTTTTTGCGATTCGGCACTGCGTCACTTTAACTGACAATTGCGCAGTCGTGCGACGTGGCTCCCAAATGTCCTTTTTTTCCCACAAATAGAGCTTTCTTTTGGTGGTATTTGATTACCCCTGCGGTTTTTATTTTTTGTGCTATAAAAACAAAAAAAGAGCGACAATTTTGAAAAAAACACATAATTTTTTACATTTTGCTATAATAAATATCCCCCCCCCCCCCCAAAAAAAATATATTAAAAAAAACATTTTTTTTCCTCAGTTTAGGCTGATACGTATTCTTCTACATATTTTTGGTAAAAAAAAAAATCGCAATAAGCGTGTATTGATTGGTTTGCGCAAAATTTATAGCGTTTACAAAATAGGGGATAGTTTTATGGCATTTTTATTAATAATTTTTCTTTTTACTAGTAATGGCGGCGATCAGCAATTTTTATCATGACTGCAACATTATGGCAGACACTTCAGACACTTTTGACACATTTTTGGGACCATTGTCATTTATACAGCAATCAGTGCTATACAAATGCACTAATTCCTGTGTAAATGACACTGGCAGTAAACGGGTTAACCACTAGGTGACAGTAAAGGGGCTAAGGTGTGTCCTGGGGAGTGTTTCTAACTGTGGTAGGGCGTGGCTACCTATGGCACGTCACTGATCTCTGCTCCTGATCACAGGGAGCAGAGATCAGTGACACTGTCACTAGGCAGAATGGGGATATGATTGTTTACATTAGCATCTCCCCTTTCTTCCTCTCCATGTGACGATTGCGGGCATCACCACGGACATCGAGTTTCAGCAGGACCCACGACCCGACTCACGGAGCTTGCCACCGTCACGCGCGCCGCAGGCTGCCTCTTAAAGGGCAACGTACAGGTATGTTAGTTTTCCTGTACGTGCCATTCTGCCACAGTATATCTGCGTGAGGCGGTCGGCAAGCAGTTAAAGAGCTTTCAGTTTATATTTAGATAAATGCATTCCAGGTGCATCAAAATAAAAGTTGTGCAAAGTCTTTTAGTTAGTTTTCTTTAAGCATAAATAAAGGTAGTACCACTTAGGCCAGTCATATGCGATTCAAATCCCAGACGGTTCCTGCTGAACTGGCCGGGATTCAAACTGTTAATGGGCAGGCTGAATGTACCAAGTTGATCAATCGAACAATCAACTTGGGTACAACCAGCCTGCCAGATTCAATAGTGATTATTGCAGCAACAATCACTGTCTTCTCCTGTTGGGGACTGCTTCCCTTGCCCGCTCCCGCCCCCGCCGGGAGAAGACAATTGCTTTGCAGGAGGGATTCCCCCGTCAACACTGTCTATGTTGATGGGGGAATCGTGCAAATCTCCTTCCTGTAACCCGTGGTTACAGAAAAGAAATTTGCACTGTCTATGGCTTGCCTTACCTCTATTCCGGCAAACAAACCCCCCCCAGGTCTGCCCACAATCAGCCTCTCCACAATGCCCCCCCCCCCACTCTCACTTCTTTATGGCTTCCACGGCTTCCTCGGCTTCTGCTCCCGGCCAGCCTGATCTGCCTCCTGTCTTGATTGGCCAGGAGAAAAAGCCGGAAGACAATAGCAAATATTATTTTGCTATTGTCACAAGTGGGTGGGTTCGGGCGCAGTTCAGATGTAGTAACCCGGAAGAATTATAGACTTTACAAGATCTTCAATAAGCCTGCTACAAGCACTTGTAGAATTTTATCATTTCCTTTTCTATGTGAGTGTTGGGAGGAAGGCCTTAAGTTGATTTTCATATAAGACTGCATTTTGGGCCAATTATTTTAATTATATACTGTTTTTTTATCTCTAGTTACCTTGTATGTCCCCACCTCCTGACGATTGTGCTAATTGTGGTTGTCCCTGTTTGTGAGGGCTTTGGTGGCTGATAGGGGGTTATATTGCTGTCAGTTGTCCATGGCGCAAGTGAGTTCCAGATATACGTTTTGTACAGTGAATTTGTCTCTGCCAATACACTCACATATGTATACATATTATAGAAGTTTTGATATATTATGTATTGTTGTTAAAAAATTGTCTTTTCAAATAGAAACATTCAAGCTCCTAAAGAAGCGATGTGTCAGGTCGAGAAACATGCAGAGCAGAAGTGTTTTTATCTATTCAGAGGACAAGTGGAACCCGCTGTGAGAGAACATCCATGTGTGGACACACTTCATATTGTCACAGAGGAAGTATTACCCATTTCACTCTCCAGGGGAACCTCATTGAATCCTATTTTTATGCTAATTTGATTTATGTACTGTAGTATTGATATATATATATATATATACTAATAAAATTATATTCCTTTTCTACATGCCCTTAAAGTCCAATATTCCAGTTTTCACATCTATAACCCGGAAGCAACATCACGTCACTTCCAGCCAACGGCGTCATTTTTCAAAATTCCAAAGTATTCAAAAATACTGCCCACAAATGTAAACAGTGTTCAAACCACACATGTGAGGTATCACTATGATTGTTAGAGCAAGAGCAATAATTCTACCATAAGACCTCCTTTGTAACTCTAAACAGGTAACCATTAAAAATCTCCATAGGTGTTGCTTTAACAAGTGTGCGCAATTTTAAAGCATGACATGTTAGGTATCTATTTACTTAGTGTAACTTCATATTTCACATTATACAAAAAAATTGGGCTAACTTTACTGTTTTTTTATATTTTTTAATTGAAGTGTATTTTTCCCCAAAGAATTGCGTTTAAAAGACTGCTGCACACATACATTGTGACATAAATCATTGTATTGACCGCCATTTTATTTTTTATTCTCTAGGGTCTCTGCTAAAATTATATATATATATATATATATATATATATATATATATATATATATATATATATATATATAATGTTTGGGAGTTCTGAGTAATTTTCTAGCAAAAAACACGGATTTTTACTTCTAAGCAACAAATGTCAGAATAAGGCCTCGTCTGGTCTTCAAGTGGTTAAAAAAGACAGAACAACGTGGTTCTACCCAGTCCTGTCATGTTCCAATTTGCTGACTGCTGCATTTTTTTAAAAACAAGTAATAACTGGCTGATGAAAGAACAGGAGCGAGCGAGAGAGAGAGAGAGAGAGAGAGAGAGAGAGAGAGAGAGAGAGAGAGAGAGGGAGAGGTTTAGGGTGTGATAGAACCATCATATTACATGCCCAGTTTCTAGCAAAGGATACAAATAATAGTTCTTACAGTTAGCTCCCTGTGAGGGTATACAATACATCATACATCAATTTTAAATGGCATATGAATGAAATGAAAGATGGATAATGCAAAAGGAAACACAGATTTGAAATGAAAAAAAATAAAAACTTTCGGTCTGCTAAAACGTTATCAATGGCAGGCACAAAAGCCTATGTTGTGCCTGTTCACACCCATCAGTTTAGGAAGACATTATTTACAGTAATGCCACGTACACACAGTCGGAATTCTCGTCGGAAAAAGCTCTGATGGTTTTCCCGTCGGAATTTTGCTCAAACTGTCTTGCCTACACACGGTCACACCAAATTCCGACTGTCAATAACACCACACCTTAAAAAACTTTCGACTGCACTATAAAAGGGAAGTTTAATGCTTCTGAGCATGCGTCGAATTGTTTCCGCATGCTAGCATAAAAAATAATGGCGTTTGATAAGAAGAACTAGCGACCCTGAGTTTGCTAAATAAACGTTTTGAGTATTGCTTAAGGCTCAGTTCACACCTAATGCCGATGCGGCTCCCAGCAGGGGCCCTGTGCGTCCTGGTTCACCGTTTCAGGTCCGATTTTGGGCTGAATTTGAACCTAAAATGGACCAAAAGACGCACAGGACTCCTGTGCAAACTCGCACCGGAGCCGCATTGGAGATATGTGTACCGGCTCCATAGAGAGCCGGTCACAATCTTCTGCTATTGCGAATTGGATGCGGGGATCCCCGCATCCAATTCACAGTAGTTTGAACCCGGCCTTAAGGTTTTTACATCCCCCCACGATTGGAACTGCTCTGAATAACAGTGGCTGACTTTTATTTGCATTTTTCAATGTCCAATACTTTTCTTATATTAAGAATTTAATATGCTAATTGCTGTAAAAGTCTAGGAGAAGATGCCCACATCCAATACTTTTCCTATTGACTTCGAACAACTGATTGGGCCAGTTACCCACCCCACTGTTCATACTAATGATTGAAGATTAGACAAGTGAAAATATTTTTTAAATATAGTACATTTACTCTATTATGTTTTGTTTTTTGTTTTTTTATCTCAGTAGTTTAATTATAATTCTTAACAAAATGCTATTTTTCTGTTGCATTGAACAATATTCACCTGGAAACAATTATATGTTATGCATTCCCAAGTATCTTTCTACAAAGTCATATAAAACGATAAATTGTGTAGCTTATTTTTAAGCTTGTAACTGGCTACTGGATGTAGCTGTAAATTAGACATGTATGGTAGAATAATAAATCAAGTTTAATCTGAAACATGTTTCTACTTTCCATGAGTGATACTACCAATTAGCAATTAAGGAAATACAGGTGATAAATGGTGCCCGGCACACACAGTCATTACAGCTTTAGGCTATCTCAGTAGAAGTTAGAGCAGTGGAATAAACTTATAGACTAGTAAAGAAACTTCATTGAAATCTTAACTATACAAATAAATTATAAAGGGACTAAAAATGTATCTTCTAAAAATGTAAAAGCTGTAGCAAAGCAAAAGAGATTGCTGTAAAACTGGAAACATATAGCTTAGTGTGATAATTTCTTTGCAAAACACGAAAACCAGCCACAAATGACAGATGATCAGCAGGCTGTTAAAAAAAAAATTAGCAGATTCCCCCATCCACACAAGCGAGGTGGATTGAGGAATTCTCTTTGCTGTGCCATTGTATTCTGACAGCGTTCAATAGAAGTTAACCATTAGATTGATATCTGTTGAGTGGGAACGGCCCAACATGGATCAAAATTCTGCCAGTCCCCACTGAACCGGTCAAATTTTAATCCATCTATGGCAAGCTATAATAGCATGACAAAGGAAAGTATAATGTTGTCAATTAACCATCTCCCGCCTAGCCTATTGTTATTATATGGCCAGACGGGAGCATTGCTATCCTGGGTGGACTTCATAATTAGTCCTCCCAGTCGTGCGCCTTGTGCACATTCTAGGGTCCACCCAGCAGGGAAATTTGCGACCTGCCATGTCCACTGGACACAGATCATTGTCCTAGGTGACTGTGCATAGCACTGGTACCATTCAATCGCTGTGACTAATCACAGTGATAACATATCAGTTGTTAAAGTGTTTGTTAAGCCTTTTTTATGAAAAACTGCCAGCCGCTCAATTAATAAGCATTCTAAATAGCTATTTAAAGCTGTCTTCTGGCTGGTTACGTGACTGGTGGCCACTTTTCAGCTACGATACACGGCTACTGCAGGAGGAACCATGATCTCCCCCTGACATCAGCCGGGGAGATCACGTGGCCGCCTGGCTCCTCCCGCAGAAGCCCTGTCCTGGAGCTGTAAAGCTCCCGCGAGTCACGTGACCGCCCCCAAGACAGCCCTAAATAGCTATTTAGAATGCTTGTTTTAGAAAGGATTTACACAGTGTGGTATGCCAGCCTCTAATAGAAAGGCTGGCAGTGACGATTTTAGCTTTTATATTTTCAATAATAGCGGCGGGGGGGTGGAGGCGGAGACAGAGTGCGCTGACAGGCAGTAAAAAGGGGTTGAGGGAGGAGAGAGGAGAGCAGGGCAACGTATGACAGAGGGACGCACTTTGACCACAGTGATCAGGACTGAGCAGCCTTGGTTATCATGGTCTGTATAGAGAGGGCATGCAGGAAGTGGCTGGTTCAGGGAGGTTTTTTTACAGGTTAGAGGAGGGCAGATTACACAGCACAAGCACTGTGCTGTTTAATCTGCTTTAAAGGGGTTAAAAAACACTTTAACTATGGCTTTCATTCATAACCATTGTGTATTGTTGAGTTGATCTCTGTAATTGTTCACGGTGATCACATGATACAAGGCCAATCACAGTGGACCTATACTATGTGATAGCTGAGGCCAATCACAGCTATCACAATTGTACACAATGGCACATGAATGGATGCCAGTCACAGTTTTACAGTGTAAAACTCATTGCTTATACAGGGATCATCACTGTAATAAGCAATCATAGTGTAAAAAAAAATCCTAATCACCTCCTCAGAGCAGTACAATGTCACTGTGGTGACACTGTATTGCTGTGGTGACAGTCTGTTAAAACAAATGTAAAAAAAGACTGTCACCATTCAGTATCCCTGATCACTGAAATACCAGTCATATGGTGACACTGTATTGCTCTGGTGACAGTATGTCAAAAAAAGACAAATAGTATTTAATTTCTTTTTTTTTTCAAAATTGTGACAAAAAATTACAACTTCAAAACTCACCATGCCTCTTACTAAATACCTTTAGGTGTCTACTTCCAAACAAATTGGTTATTTTGGGGGAATTTGTACTGTCCTGGTATTTTAGAGCCTCAAGAAATTAAATAGGACACCAGGATTTTCAAATATATATACACCATAGTTTGTAGACTTGTTTATATAGGAAAACATTTTTAAAACCTAGTGGTAATTAAATACCACCAAAAGAAAGTTCTGTCTGTTGAAAAAAAAAATATATTAATTTGGGTTCAGTATGGCATGACTGCGTAATTGGCATTCAAAGTGTGACAGTGCTTAAATCTGAAAATTGTTCTGCACAGGAAGGGGGTAAAATTGTCTGGTAGGAGGGGTTCAAAGCAAATGATCTAGCTTACCCTAAATAGAAACTACCGATAACTTTGGAAGTGACACCATTACAGTCCACAGCAACTTTTACTCACACTGGAACAATATAAATAGTAAAAGATAAGACACATTAGGGGTAAGATATTCCAATAATAAAATACAATTTTAAGGCTTATTACACTTGGGCTCATTTTTACCTCCTCTTACTGTTCCCTATTTAGCTAGGAAGTAAACACCCAGGGGTGTACACAAGCACATCATCACAACCACAAAAGGAATTATACCCTCTGTTGTGCTTGGCAGGCACTACCACCCATTCAAGTGAATGGGGCCACGTGCTCAATGCATGTGGTTGTGTCATGGTAGTCCAGTTGGGCTATACCAATGATTAGGCTTTAAAAATGAAAATGTCATAAAAAAGTGAATTGTTAACCCAAACCTTCCAGCTAGATATCATCTGGCTGACATAGCCAATTACATAATCCTACGTTAAGGTTACACTACCTCATCCCAGCACATGAAGGTAACTTTATTTTCACTATTTTTCAGCTTTAAGGGCTAAGGGGTCAGTGATTGTCTAGAACACATAAGGCACATCCAAAAACAGAACATGGTATAAATACTGTATGGAAGCAGATCGGTAAAAGACCAAGTAGTCAGTTGATAGCATTCTGTCAATATACCAGTGACTGAAGGTAAAACTTGAATTAATCCATTTAAAATTATTATAATATAAATATAATTTACATTCCCTTATCAAAATTGTATGTACACTTATTTTAGTCCTGCAAGCTTTTTTTTCTGTGTGATTTGGAATGTAAACGAAAGCTTGAAAGCATAAAATGACAAATATGACCTAAGCTAAATTTTGATACAACTGTACAATCACGTCGTTTTTAGAACAGTAAATTTCATAACTTGTCAGTTGCTCATTAGTTCTTACAGGTGAGTGTACTATGAATGCAGTGCACAGAGACATTTGTAACATCCTTCAGGCAGTTACCCTACTGTTGACCCTCTTAAGTTTTTCAGTTGATGGATTGTACTCATGATAACACATGTACATCCATGCATATATAGAACTTATTTTTCACAAAGTCAAATGTATGCAGCTACAGAACTGTTGCAACTACAACTCTTGTACAATATAAAAAAAAAAGAAAGAATAAATGAATGAATTCTGCCCAAACTAAAAAAATAGGAAATTATTTAAAAAGCATGTTATAACAATTTATTCTCTCTCAAGTACAATATCCAGTAATGATTATTTATAAAACAAAACTGTGTTCATACCATATTTGTTCATATTTTTTTTAATTAAGGATTAATAACAGCATTGTCCAAATCATAAAGTATACAACATTTAAATTATAGGTAACACTAAATTTATTTACTATATTTACTTTTTTATTCACCATATTTGCCTGACCACATTTATAAAAAATATGTACCAAATAATGGTTTAATGACCTGGATGTTATATGACATTACAAACAATGTCTGTTTGTCTCATGCCCTCAGATCCACTATTGTATTCCCCTGATATATGTACTCACCCTGTGGCTGCTACAAAATAACAAGAATAGGGCCATCTTGCTGTAAGCTTAATTGAATTAAAACAGATATGTTGTTAGGTGAAAATGAAGATAGCTGGAAATGATAACAGAACATACTAATATATACTGTATACTTTTCCTTGATTATATTTATTTTTGTAACCTGGGGGACAGGTAGCAGGTACAAAGCTCCCTGAGATGAGCAGTCTTTCAGGCACAGATACCAAATCCAGTGAGGTAGTGACAAACAGTGCGGTGTTTATTGGTGATATATACAGGTACTGTACAGTGTTTCAGAAAAACAAACAGAACAAAAAATATCCAAACAAAAACCTAGCCGTGTCTCGGCACTAACTACACAATATATACAGGCCCTAACTACCAGGCTGAGCAAGATTACAGCTTTTTAGCCTCCACAGATACTGCTTAACAGCTTTTTACCAACCTTTTGCTCTCACCATAGTTGTCTGTGATTCCCAGGCAGAGAGCGAAGGCTGTCTGTCACAGGTGAGTTAGGTGGCCTAGGGGAGAGGACCAAGATCCGAACTGGATTGTGGATCAGAGATCCCTGAACGTGTATGAGAGGAGCCTGGGAGACGTAAAAAAAAAACAAACAGGACTTTTCCCGACTCTCTGGGACGCTCTGCTACATATCCTCCCATCCTTGTTTCAACCCCAGGGTTGGAACACCTGTGGCCCAACAGGAGTAAACGCGGGACAGGGCATCTACATTTCCCATCTCAACACCTGGCCTATGTTTTGCAGTGAAGGAGAAATCCTGTAAAGCCAAAAACCACCGGTTCACCCATCTATTAGTCTCCTTCTTTTGGGCCATCCATTTCAGGGGAGCATGGTCAGTTATTAACTCAAACTGGCGCCCTAACAAATAGTACCTTATGGCCCACTTTATGGCTAAACATTCCTTTTCAATGACTGCATACTTTTTCTCATGGTCATTGAGATTTCTGCTTAGGTACACCACAGGGTGTTCTTCCCCTTTGTGTACCTGTGATAATACTGCCTCGATACCTACATAAGACACATCCATCTGAACCAAAAAATCTTTGGAGAAATCAGGGGGAGTACAGCACTGGCTGTTTACAAAGAGCCTTCTTCAAGACTTGAAATTATTCCTCTACTACTGGAGACCATTTCACCATTACGTAGTCTTTCCCTATCGTAAGGTCCGGGGAAGCTATAGTTGCAAAATTGGGGATAAACCTTCTATAATACCCAGCGATCCCAAGAAAGGCCCTGTCCTGCTTCTTGTTTGCAGGATGTGGCCACTCCTGTATGGCTTCTATTTTATTCACTTGAGGTTTTATGACACCACGGCCAATAGTGTAGCCCAAATACCTGGCTTCCTCTAAACCAAACCTTCTTTGAAGAGGGAATCAAGGACAGCCTGGACACGGGGCAGGTGAAACTCCCAGTCACTGCTTTGTACCACTATGTCATCTAGATAGGCTGCTGCATACCGTCGGTGGGTCTTAGGGTCCTGTCCATGGCCCTCTGAAATATCTCTGGGGCATTTTGCAACCCAAAAGGCATTTTTTTATATTGAAAGGAACCCTTCTCTTTGGTGCTACCAGTCAGGGGTATCTGCCAATAACCTTTTGTCAAGTACAAAGTGGTCAGATAGCGGGCCTTGCCAAGTTGGTCTATAAGTTCATCTACCATGGGCATTGGGTATGTGTCAAACTTTGTCACTGCATTAAGCTTTCTGAAGTCGTTACAGAACCTCCACGTGCCATCCTGTTTTGGGACTAACACGATGGGGATAGACCAGTCTCTGACTCCTCAATGACATCTAGCTCCAACATCCTTTTAACTTCATCACTGATGTCCTTTCTTCTAGCCTCAGGAATTTGGTAGGGTTTGAGCTTGACACGGACCCCAGGTTCCGTAAAAATATCATGCTGAACTGCTGAAGTCGTGCCAGGTAACTCTGAAAATTTCTCTCTATTCCTTATTATGAACTCTCTAGTTTCCTGTTTTTGGGAATACGACAGGGTATCTGGAATCATATTTTGCCAATTATTCTAATATATTTATTTTGTTTTGTGTTTATATGTATCACTAGACACTTAGAGGTGTGTTGAGGTATTATACACATATAGTTTAGTTTATTATACTCATATATTTTTGCACTGTAATATTTTTTTCACAGATATTTGATATACACTGTAGCGTCACTATTTGCTGTAAGTCTTTTTAGTTCAAGATTTTTCACGTAAATTCACCTATATACTTTATTCCTTAAGTGGCAGCTTTAGTTAGGATTTTATTAGCACTTGAGCGCAGTGGGAGGTATCTAAATAGGGGCGGTTTATTTGGATTCCTGTGGTATTTGTTATATCTGGAATCGTGACCTCAGGGATCAGAGGGCACTCAGTACCCTTAGGCGTTAATGCCAGTCTATTCTTCTAGGGCTTTTATAGGTTTATGTGGTAAATTTGTTTGGGCTTCCTTTTACCCTGTTGATATACCTTGTAATTGACTTCCCCAACTCTTTCAATTACTTCAAAGGGACCCTGCCACTTAGCCAGGAACTTGCTTTCAGCAGTGGGAACCAACACCTGGACCCTGTCACCAGGTGAGAAAACATGGAGTTGGGCCCCCCTGTTGTATATTTTCTGTTGGGCTGCTTGGACCTGCAGTAAGTGTTCTTTTACGATAAGCATGATTGCTGCAATCCTGTCCTGCATTTGAGCGATATGCTCAATGACACTTTTGCGGGGTGTCTTATCCCCCTCCTAGGTTTCCTTGGCTATGTCTAAGAGTCCCCGAGCGTGTCTTCCATAAAGCTACTAAAATGGGCAGTTCCCCGGTAGAGGACTGGGGAACCTCCCTGATGGCAAACATCAAGTATGGAATCAGGAAGTCCCAGTTTCTTCCATCCTTGTCAACAACCTTTTTTAACATGCTCTTTTATTTTTTATTGAAGCGTTCCACCAAGTCAGCAGTTTTAGGGTGGTACACAGAGGTACGCAACTGCTTAGGCATCTAATCAGTTGGGACTCCTTAGGGATCCCAACATGACTGAACACCATGAACAGTTCTTTGGCAATGTTCTTAGCAGATACGGTGTGTAAGGCGAACTGCCTTGGGGTAACGGGTAGCATAATCCATGATTACCAGGATATACTCCACCATATGTAACCTGGGGGACAGGTAACAGGTACAAAGCTCCCTGGGATGAGCAATCTTTCAGGCACAGATACCATATTCAGTGAGGTAGTGACAAACAGTGCAGAGTTTATTGGTGCTATATACAAGTCTATATACAGGTGCTGTACAGTGTTTCAGAAAAACAAACAGAACAAAAAATAGCCAAACAAAAACCTAGCCATGTCTTGGCACTAACTACACATAATATACAGGCCCTAACTACCAGGCTGAGCAAGCCTACAGCTTGTCAGCTTCCACAGATACAGCTTAACAGCTTTTTACCAACCTTTTGCTCTCACCAGTGTAGTCTGTGTTTCCCAGGCAGAGAGCGAAGGCTGTCTGTCACAGGCGAGAGGACCAAGATCCGAACTGGAATGTGGATCAGAGATCCCTGAACGTGTATGAGAGGAGCCTGAGGGATGTATAAACCCCAAACAGCACTTTTCCTGACTCTCTCTGGGACGTTCTGCTACAATATATACTGTATATATTTACTGTATATATGAATATATTTTAGGGGGCTTATCAAGATCTGTTTTTGCAGGAATACCAGAAATTGGAATCTTTCTATGGTACATTGAAATAAGTTTTCATTTGTACTGAAAACTAGTACAATAGTACTGGTAAAAGTAAAATAGTATATTTTAGCATGTATTCCATATCACCAGTCTGTTTTACAGATAGTGAAGGTAAACAATGACCATGTCTTATTAATAAATGATGTCTCCCATAGACATAGACAATGCAATCTTGCTGTTTTTGACTAGGTCTAATGACTGTTGGTAAATACAACACTCCAATGAAAACCTATAAATCATTATAGCTAATACATGAAATGAATAAAGAGAAATTATTCCTGCTGCTGCTATCCCAGTTTATTGTACCTCCAGAACAACAATAGTACCCAGTATTATATAAGAATGCACAATATCTCCAACAGTTATCTTTATAATATAAAGTAACAAGGGGACCATATCTGGGATGACAATGTCATAGCAGTTATATTCCATATTCTCATTAAAATTAATTTGTCTCCTCCCATTATTGTCCTCCACCTGTTATCAGCATATACAGTAGTTAAACATATAGGCTTGAATGGGAAATTATTTTTTGGCTATGTAAATTTTCAAGAATTAGTCCAATTGTTTTGTTTTTCTAACCCTAGTCCAAAGCCCTACATGTTGTAGTTATATATTGAAGAGCTAAAACATGAAATGTCCTTAGCCTATCTACCCTGACTCCAGCCTAATCTATTCCATACATATGGCAGGAATATATCCTGCTTTTCTAGCATTTGAGGACCTAAAGCTTAAAACACCCTCAGCATCTCTACTAATAACTCAATTTTGCTACAGTTCAAATTCATCAATCAACATGACTGTATCTCTTTAGCTCACCTGTGGTCTAGTTGGCCTGTGCTAAGGTTCCTACAAATTCAGGGGATCCCTGAGGAGTAAACTTCTAATGGCTCTCACAAACTGTGAAGAGAGATGTCATTTGTTAACTCTTTCCAATATCACCCATCACTAGGCAAAGAAGCTAGTAAAGACAGAAATCTGAGATGAAAAACATTTTGCTTGACATCGTTAATCTTAGACTTGCTGGTTCAGATTGCTGTGCACATTACATTTCTTCACCTAAGGGCTACTTTTGAACTTTTTGACTGGAATGCACAAGCAATGCCCTGCAGGCAAATACTTCATGCCCCAGAAAGACAAATCCTAATTCATAGTTATTGTACAGCATAGGATATTACAAAAGACAAATGATTCACAGCTGGACATCCTAAGGTATTAGAAACAAGATCTTCACTTGACATATTATAGGAACATATAATAACAACTGAATCCAGTATGAGGGGATGGATCTGAACAATTGATTTTTTTTTTTTAAAGAATGGAATGTGTGTTTATCTGGGGGTGTTGGAGAAATGGCATTTACCGTATCTTCAGATTTTAAACAGAAACACTTGAGTAGCCAGACCAGGGATCTTGGTAGTGAAATCCCCTTCTTAACATGGAGAAACCCTTAAAATAACTTTCCACACTGAGGGAACCCCAGACAATAATTACTATATCTACAGCTCACAGTACATTAGCATGATGGTCACTAGGAAGAATGATCCTTACATTTGTGGTCATTGGGAATAATCCCCCCTTTCAGATAGCTAAAAAGATCATTGGTGTCAGTGGTTACTTATGTGAGAGGCTAACTGCTCAAGGAACCCCTGGCAGGCCATGAGTGCTGGACAAGAGAACTATATATGGACTACTATTTTGGGTTACCTATAGACAATTTTGGGCATCATAATTTCCCATTACATCAAGGGCATATACAATTTTAAGGTTTGACATTTGTTATGCTGCACCGTCCTCCTCTGGCCAGCATGGGGAGAGCTAAAGCCAATCAAGCCCATTGGCTTCTATGCAGGGTGCTGAGAATCCTACTATTTGAAGTTTTAGACGGCAGCCATATAATGCAATAGGAGGACTGGAGAGATGATTTTTATTAAACTGAAATTTCTTCCTCTTGGCACAGAGAGAGTTAGAAAGAGAGCATTTCTGTTTATTTTATTCGCCTGCCAGCTGGAGACCATGCTAGCGGACATACGAGCTTGAGACTGAGAGTGAGGATACCTGTGGCCATCGCAGCACTGCCCACATCACAGCACTTGCACCACCCTCTGCTTCCCACCGGTGATCACTGGAGGCTTTTGGGGAGAGACCGAGGGGGCACCCCCCTTCTACAGCAAGAGGTTACCACAGCATCCCGGTGACTGGTAAGAGGGGTATTCGCTCATTGCTAATACTGCTAACAGGGACTGAGATACGCAGGGCAAGAGACCAGTTGTACCTGATCCATACTGCACTTATTCCAAACCTAGACTGCACCTATACCAACCCTATACCACATTATACTGAACCTTTACTGCACCTGAATCACATCTACCTTGCACATGTGCTGAGACTATACCATACCTATACTGCACCTATACTGCATGCAGGTTAATTGGGACTGTCATTAAGTGTACTAAAGCCCTTAAAGGGCCCCAAAATTAGCTGGCAGAAAAACATCTCAAAGGACTGCCGCTCCCGTAATAATTATTATTATTCTCCAGGCAAAACTTTAAAAAATATACCGCGCTGTCTCTTTAACCAGTTGCCGCCCACCCACCATCAAATAACGGCAGGGCAACACGGCTCTCGTTCTGGGATGATGCCATATAAAGGCGTCCCAGAACGCCGCTCTTGTGTGCCCACAGGGGCACGCATCGTGGCAATCACGGCTGCGCCGTGTTGCTAGAACGCGTCTCGACCCCGATCCCTGTAAAGAGCTGCGTCCGTGGCTCTTTAACCATGTGATCAGTTGTGTCCAATTACAGCCGGTATTATGTAAACATGGAGATGCCAGTAATCGGCGCTCCTCGCCTCACACTGACAGGGTGTGTGGCGAGGAGAGCCGATCAGCAGCATCTCCACGCAGGGGGACATCTAGGCATGTAATTAGGGAACTGATCATCTGTGTCCTGATTACAATATAGCTCCAACAGTGTCACCTATCAGTTGCCACCATTGCCCACCAGTGCCAGCAATCAGTGCCCACCAGTGCCAGCAATCAGTGCCCACCACTGCCCACAAGTGCCACGAATCAGTGGCCATTAGCGATGCCAGTCAGTGCTGGCTATCAGTGCTGCCTATCAGTGCTGCCAATCACTGCTGTCCATCAATGCCCATCAGTGTCACCCATTAGTGCCACCCATCAATGCCCATCAGTGCCTATAAGTACCGCCTATCCGTGCCGCCTATCAGTGCCCACTAGTGCCGCTTATCAGTGCCCACCAGTGCTGCCTATTAGTGACCATAAGTGCCACCTAACAGTGCCTATCAGTGCCGCCTATCAATGCTCATCGGTGCCACACATCAGTGCCACCTATCAGTGCCCATAAATGCAGCATATTAGTGCCTCCTCATCAGTGCCACCTAATCAGTGCCCATAAGTGCCGCCTCATCATCTTTTTTTTATTTTAGTAAAAAATAAAAAACCCAGCAGTGATTAAATACCCCCAAAAGAAAGGTCTATTTATGTGAAGAAAATGATAAAAATTTCATCTGGGTATAGTGTAGCATGACCGCGCAATTGTCATTCAAAGTGAGACAGCGCTGAAAGCTGAAAAATAGCCTGGGCAGGAAGGGGGTATAAGTGCACAGTAGGCAAGTGGTTAAAGGATGAACAGCAGCCAGCACAGCAGAAAAACTATTGCAAACAGAAGAGACAAATAAAAGTGCAGCGCTAATAGACAATTTCAGAATAAACTAAATAGTGATTTAGTGAAGTGGTAAACATATACTTAGCGTGTGAGAAAAAACTTTGATCATAAAATCAAACAATGTGTGTAATGGAACCCATGAAGGAACCTAACATCTAAGACATAAATCAACAATAAAAATATATTGTGTGCATGAAGAGAACGTGATGTCCACAGAAAAAGAGGAGATCAAACGTGTGAATGAGTCCAAGTCCATAGATGGATTGTCATGGCATCATTATGACATCAAAAGGAAAAATAGGTATACAGAAAAGTTGCAAGTAGATAATCCACCACCAATTGGATTAAGGCTTACTGGAGGGCTTGGACTAAAACGAGCATATGCCTGATGAGTCAACCAAGCTTGTGGTGAAGTACACCAAGAAATATGGGCATCTATGTAGACGACCTCTGGCTGGGAGTCAGGTATTCCTATGGTCTTTCCGATAGCTCTCCAGGTTGGTAACCTACAGGATGGTTAAACAAGGAGCAAGATGGATAGACTCTCCTGTGTGGTATGGTTAAGAAGGAGATGATGTCTCATTAGACGAAACGTGTTGGGACGGGCTCTGCTGATATACGCACTTTAAAATATTTGAAGTTCAAGCTGTCTTTATGTTCCTTCTTAAAGCGTTTTACAATTCTGAAGATCGAACCTAAAAAAGGTCACCAGAGCATGCAACTTTTGTGCAGCATAACTTAAAGTGGGGTGCCCCTTAAAAAATTTTTTTTAAAAGTCAGCAGCTACAAATGCAGCTGCAGCTGCTGACTTTTAATAATCGGACACTTACCTGTCCCAGGGTCCAGCGATGCGGGGGAATGAAGCCCCCCATCGTTCCCCGCTCCACTCGCGGCGCGGACATTCTTACTGTGGGCACCCTTCACAGCCGGGCACCCACTGCGCATGCAAGAGCTGTGCCCCGTGCCATGATACGCCGCACAGTCATCTGGGACCTGTCACGTGTCCCAGATGACTGACTGCGACAAGGGGAAGTGATGTCAGTGCCCAGGCACTGAAGGAGGCCGACTACGAGGGACCCCCTAGCAACAAGCATTTAGAGGTGAGTTAAAAAAACATTTTTACAATTATTTTTTTTTTATATATATTTTGGATTTTTAAGCTATTTTTTATTTTTTGGGGGAAACACCACTTTAAAGTGTCATTAAAACCAAAAGTATGTTCTCCCTGTGCCTGCATGGGTTTTCTTTGGGTACTCTGGTTTCCTCCCACACTCCAAAGACATGATGGTAGGTTAACTGCTTCCTGTCTAAATTGGCCCTAGTATATGTATGTGTAGCGCCCCCCCCCCCCCTGACCCGGCATCAGGGTGGGCTGACATTTCACCTCAGAGTGCTGGTTCTTTGGCATGGTGGGTGTGGATAGCTGCAGGAAGGATGGCCACCAGTCACCTTTAGGATGATCAAAAGTGAGTTTATTGCTCACAACAATAAAATGTAGGGAGAGAGGGTTAAGGCATAGGACACCCTAGGACAGAAGGCAGACAGATCAGCAGACTCCAAGAACAAAACAGTCAGGTAGACAGCAATACAGAACAAGGGCCTTAGGCCTGCACCCAATGTTCTGTACCTACATAGCAACAGCTGTCTCCTATAGCAACCAAAACCTCACCACACCACACAGAGTTTCCCTTGTATGAGTCCCTCTTGACGCCTTACCAGTCTCTCCACAGTCCCCAGCTCATGGAAGCGTAACCTCTGGTACTTCATCTCAGAACTCCCTCTCTTTCCTCATGCCTCCAGGCAACAAACAAACAGGCAACAAACAGACTCTCTCTGGCAGGGCCTCAAACACATGGCCAGGCCTTAGACTCTGGACCTCACACAACTCAGTCACCTGACTTCCTCCAAATATACACTCTCCCCCAGCATGATCAGTGGCAGAAACCCTTACTGATTGGCGGAAAGAGAAATGCATATCCATAACTCATTCTCACTGTAGCTCATCATACTAATGCCAAAGGCAACAGTGCCACCTATTAACAGAAGGGAGGAACTACAGTTGAACCAGGCTTAGGAGAAAACTCAAATAATCACAAAGACTACAAATTAGTTAGTTACCACCTAGCACAGCTAAATTTACTTGTAGCCCCTGTTTAAGACAAGGATGCTACAGTATGTATGAATGTGAGTTCAGGACCTTAGATTGTAAGCTCCTTGAGGGCAGGGACTGACGAGAATGTACAATATATATGTAATGCACTGCATAAATTGGCTGCAGTATATAAGTAATTTTATTAAATAAATACATAAATTAGGACTACTTTATATGGATGATCAGCCAATGCAACAATAAAAACAATAACCTTTAGCACAGATCAATATAATTGTCACAAATACCTTTATTTGGTGTACTAGTACATCTAGAGCTTGCTCCTTACTGCACTGGGAGGCAATATCTCCCCCTATTTACTTTGTACAGTCCCAGAGTAGATATATTGCAACAATATATATTTTAGTTAAATTGTCCATCTAAAACTGCCTACAATATGCAATATGCTATATAGTTACTAACAGCTCATTCAGAAGGGTCATTAGCCCTGTCTCCCATGCAGAGCCACTGGCAGATGCATGTGCATCCAACTGTGTGGAGGCAGCCCCCATGGAAGTGGATGCCCCTGCAGAGGGTACGTGGACACATTTGCATGTTAAAATATGACATGCGGGCAGGAGCGGGTGCACATATCAAACCGCAGTGTCTGCATTTGGATCCATGCACCCACTCTTGCCCCCATGTCAAACTTGTGTCCTTGCGGATGCTGTGTGTGCATCCACATCCATGGACTACCTGCACACAGCTCCGAAAAGGGTGCACACGCATCTGATAGAGGTTCTGCACAGAGGATGGGACTAATTGCACGTTTGAATGACCCCAAGACTGAAAAGTGAAATTATTATCAAACTGGCCACACATGCTCAGGTTTAAATGACACATATATTTTGTTGAGTGAGCAAATTACAAGCAAAATATCTCTGTCTCAAAGGATTTAGGTGATGAGCAATTGTGTTCAATCATTTCAGTTTTTGGCACAGGACTGATGTTTTAGTAAGTCATAATATTAAAAGTCACAGTGCTGAAAAGAAATTGTTGTGCGTCACCATAGATTATTTTTTTAACTTAATTTTCTATATGAGCTATAAAGAACACCACGTGTGTTGTTATTTTACACAGTCTTCATGAAGGAGTCAAAATACTCATGCTCTTGATCAAATATGGCTTTTTTAGGTCACTTTGAAAGATTGGGTGTTTCAGTTTTTCTATAGATTTTACCCACTGTAACCTCCTTGTGCTTCAGTAAGACCTTAATATAATATGACAGAATATTTTTTCTTATGAATCATATAAGGATAACATACTCCTTAAGGGAACTATATGTTGATTAAGGAAAAATCCAAAACACATGCCCATAGAGAAATATGAAGTAATGGGAGGGATTCTAAAACACACCGACACAGAGAGTGCATTTGCACATTGAACAATCTAAATAGTTTGTACTGTATTTATTTTAGTATTCATAATTCTGGAAATTTGGTTTAGATCTGTTAATTGTGTGACCAAAATATTTCTTTGAAGTTTGAATTATGCATTTCTGAAGATAAAAATACATTTGGTTAGGACAAGGTAAAGATTTTACTTTTCTACAATCTGGAGTCATTCCACTTGGCTTAACATTCTAACTACTTTCATAATTTAATTTATGTGTTTAACCACATACCACTTTATTTTTACAATTTCAGTATGTTATTTTGTTCTGGTCTTGTTGTTTTAAAATAGTTATTGATTATTTTAGAGCAAATCGTTTTAACTTGAATATACAGCAATTGTGTTTTGAGGAACAGCATAAAGTGTTTCCATATTGCAAGCAAAAATAATTTTTTTAAGCGGAACTAAACTTTTTCAATCAGTATTAACTATTTTTAATAGTTAAAAACTAAGTACGAAGGCTGCCAGCCTTAGTACATAGATAGGAAAATATATCATATTTATTTGTTTATAACTTACATTTTTATGTTCCTTCAGTTGCTTGCTGTTTTCAGGCCTTGGCCAAAATGAACAAAAAAATGCAGCGCTCAATGGTTTCAAGCAAATAAGGATTGTTATGAGTCATATAAACAATCAAATATGTTTATTGGATGCATCTGAAATGATAATTAAAATGGAAAAGTCCTCCATGTTAAAATCCACCATAAAACATAAAATCCACTGTTGGATACATGTTGATAAAAAATAAGAATTAAAGTACTCCAATATGTAATTATTTCTGATCACACCAAAAACCAGCCAGCAGGGGCTTAAAGTCAGCAAGGATGCTGTGTTGGACACACACCACTGGCCAAACAATGGCAAAACAATCAAAACTGTAATAGCCTGGATGGTAAAGGCTCACTGTGGTGTGGCAGGGGAAAGGACCCCGAACTCGCTGCGACCTTAGGGGGAGGATGTCGATGTAGGCAGGAGAATGTGGCTTGTTGTCTGTTCGACCTCGCTGAGATACTACTTGGTGAGCAGCAATCAGGTCTGTAGGTGTATAGCAGCCGCCGAATGTCCGACCTGTATCGAAGTGCCCTGGAAGCAGGAAGCGCCCGCACTGTGAAAGGCTGGTCTAGGTGGAACGCAGGCTCCGTTCTATTGCTGTGGCGACCGTGACAAACATGTTTTGCGTGCTTACACTTTGTCAATGGCCAAATTGATGTCAAACATCCCAGGAGTCTTCATGGAAATTGTATTTCTTTAAAATTGGAGATGGAGAGAAGGGGCTTTCTCGATTACGTACCTACCTGCATGCCAGGGCAGACGATTCCAGGAAGTACATGCTACATGAATCATCTGCCCTTAATCAAGATGGCTGTGGCTAGAAAATGCTAGCAGGGTGTTTTTCAAAGTGATTTCTCAACTAAATTAAGCATGGAGACATGGCTGGATGTGTGAGTTTGCTTTGAATATAAAAAATTGATTAAATGGCATTTTCAGTGTGGTGATCAGATACAGGTTAGTTCCACTCTAAAGTGTCAGAGCAAAATAAAAAAATAAAAAACATATTCTGCATACCTCTCCAGTACATGCATTTCCCAATGGTTTATACTGTTAAAGGAATTTAAAAATCTACCCTTTCACTGCACCCCCCCCCCCCCCAGCACTGTAAGGGTTAAACGTTTGCTATGCCTAGGGATTCTGAAATAGGAGTAAATGATTTACTTTATTTGCGCTCCAGCAGGATCCTTCCAGTAGTGTGACTGGTTCCCCTCCTCTCCCAGCCACGGTCGCACATTCGTCCTCATCCCAAACAATGCATGGTCAATAGCCAAGGGTCCACTCACAGACTGGAGCTCTAGGAAGTAGGGGGCCTGCCAGAGGGGATAGGATAAGTAATAAAGCCTACTCCTGTACCCTCTAGACATAGAGAGCATTAAACCCTTGTAGTGCGGGGGGGGTACTGGAAGGGTAGTTTTTTTTTTCTGGAGGCGGGCTTTGAAATACCTGTAAGTACAGAGAAATAAATAAGCAAGAAATCCAGTGTGGTCCTAACATCCTGTTTGGGCTAAAACAGCACAATGCCTCTGCTGCACTGAAATCTTAGCATCAACAACATACAGTACAGAACTGCCCTGTAACCAGAATAAAATTGAGCCAGGAAGAGCCCTTCTCAGCCATTCACAGGAAGCCTTTTGTTGTATGAGTGAAAACAAGGCTTTTTCTGACTGGCTGAGGTGGAGAGGTGGAGAGGAGGGAGGATAATGTCACTTTCTCCACCTCTGCCAATTAGAGGAAGCATTGTATTCATTTATAAAATACAAGGCTTTTTGTGAAGCACTTAGCCCGACTCGATTCTGTTCTGAGTACTGGATGTACCACTAATGGGAGCATACAGAGCAATGATGAAATCACGTGCTGTGACGTAACGCGTAGGGTGTGGTCGGATGTTGTAACAAACTGGAAGTGACCTACATATCGTATTTCATTGAAAACGCCTGTTTTTTACTGTTTTTATGTAAGGATTCACTTGGCATTTGAATAAACCGATTTGTTTTACATATTACACCAGGGGTCTTCAAACTGTGGCCCTCCAGTTGTTCAAGAACTACAATACCCATCATGCCTAGTCATGTCTGTGAATGTCATAGTTTTACAATGCCTCATGGGATGTCTAGTTCCGCAAAGCTGGAGGGCCGTAGTTTGAGGATCCCTGTATTACACTATGGGAGGTTTTCTTTTATCTTTCCTATAAACGGTCAGAACCGGAGTGACACCCAGTCACTATAGGGTCTGAAGGAGCAGCGGACCATCAGCGTAGTGAGACTACAAACTGGCTGGACATCACTAGCATCTTGAAAATACCTCCCGATATAGCCATCAACCGGAGTCCCACCGCAGTGTATCCATTCCCAGTAAAGGATACTTTCAAGGCTCGTTATATTCCTAATGGAGGTAAGCGCTCTGTGAACATTTAGCTTTTGTGAAGATTTACATATTAAGAAGAATTGGTTATCACTTTTTAGAAGAACTATTTAATTTTCACTTGTTTGGACATTTTTGGTTTGATACCACAACAATGATGCACCTGATTCTGCAAAATACCTAATAATGGAGCTGTATGAACATGTATTGAGCAAGAAATCCGGTGGGTTATCTCCAGATGAAAAAGTACTTGCTCTTTGTCATATCTCCCCTAATTTAAAATCTGACTCTTCAACTGTGTTTCATTTTTGTATGCTCTCCTACAATTTGTGTATTTATAGTGGGACTTCCTTATATTGTAATGACCTGCAGACTATGTTGCAAAGATATCATTATAATAACGGAATAAAAATAACACCATGTAAATCTATCACTGTCATTCTGAAAATAATATTTGCCTGCTGTTAACCCTCTGGATTTAGTTCTTTCTGAGTCAATGACCCCAAATAAATTGGCAGATTAGCAGAGAACAGTAAAAAGACCTAACCTGCATACTTGTTCTGGGTCAGAGACTCAAATATTGAAGCCAGAGATTTAGCATGATTGCCAAACAATTAGCATTTTCCAAAGGAAAAGTCAGCACTGGCAGCCTCTATGTTTCTCCCAGGACAGGTTTATTTTAAGACGATAAATAATAGGTGAAATTCAGGGTATGAGAATGTTAAAACTCTGTTATGAATATTTAATTACCTAGCCAATCAGAAGGCTTAACGGGGCAGGTTAGCTGGTTGAGAAGCAAATGGTCTTTTCTCCTGAGCTTCTGCCTTGGGAGGATGCTGCTGTCAGATCTGTCTTCTTCTCCAGGGGCTTGGGCCAAGGAATTTGACTGTTTCAGTAATCTTCCCTTCTGGAAGAAATGCTGAAGATGTTGGCTGCTGTTAGCTGTCCTAATTGATCTTGAGAAATCACCTGCAACTGACCCCCCACAAGAGAGGTAGTGAATGGCAGGTTGAGTGAAAATATACATAGGAATCTTTTCAGCTGTTCTGCAGTAGAATTTTAGGATTGAACATAACCTTAATTTCCAATGAAGCCATGTCCAGTGTGCAGAGTCAAATTGCCAAAACCTGTGAGAGAGGGAAAAATAAATACATGCAGAAGTCTGTGTGTAGGAAACCTTCAGGTATCCTGTGCCCCTCACTCTCCTTCTTATTTCTTATACAGTACTGCAAAAACCTGTAGTTCCCAGCTCATCATAAAGCCATTGGCAACACCATGGGAAATAAATCAAATCCTGATGCCTGTTTCAAACACTTCATATCTACATTCATGTGCTCCATTGATGGCTGCATGACTTGTCTCAAGGCGGGTTTTCTGATAGTCACAACAGTAGACAACAACGTGTAGTGTTTGTCATAACCACTGTGATGGGGTTTCAACACAGGAGAACAATTAGATGACAGAGTAAAACAGATCATTATCTCTCTATAATAGGAAGTGCCTAAACAAGTACTGTATATACTCGAGTATAAGCCGAGTTTTTCATTTTTTTGTGCTGAAAGTGCCCCCCCTCTGCTTATACTCAATCACTTTTCTGCAGCAGAGAATGACATTTCCAACCCGACTTTGGGGCCTCGTATCTTGGGGCCACTTAGTGCTAGCAGCCCCAAATGTGGTGTGCAAACCCAGTGGACCTAGCACTACAACATATCCATACCCATTTGGGATTCCATAACCATTTGAGGTTCCTAGCACCAAGTGGCCCCGAGATACAGGGCCCCAATGTCGGTCAACTGTGTCCATCTGCAGCAATATCATTTTCGTGACCCTTTGGTCTGCAGCTAGGGGGCATCTAGGAACCCTTAACTACTGAGTTTGAAGTTGGGGGGACCTATGGCTGCAAATGGGCACAGTGAGGCATGCAAATGGGCACAGTGAGGCATGCAAATGGGCACAGTGAGGCTGCAAATGGCATTGTTGACCCTCTTTTACACTTACAGTAGCTGCGCATTTCTCACCCTAGGCTTATACTCGAGTCAATATGTTTTCCCATTTTTTTGTGGTAAAATGAGATGCCTCGGCTTATATTCAGGTCGGCTTATACTCGAGTATATACGGTACTTTCATGACTGGATCATCTTTTGGAAAGCTACAGATGTAAAAATACTGAGAATAACTCTTGAAATTGCATTCAAATTTCATAGCTAATATAAGATTTTCAATTTTAGTGATTGTGTTTGTATAATACAAATATCCAGATGTGTATTACAAAATACCATGATTATGTTCTTCTTTTGAAATTGGCCATGCTCTGAATGTTTCAATGTGTCTCTCTGCACTCATTTCAATGGGCTAATTTCTCCTAAAATGTAGATTAAAACTTGAAAGCAAAGTACTAGAAGTAATTTTGATCAGGTTTCTTGTCATATCCTATTTACTGTGAAGCATATGTGTGGTCCAAGAAGCCTCTACCTCAATGTGGCTGCCATAGGCTGTTTGGGATGATATGGCATACCAACTATAAGGTTATATTCAGCCCCTGGCAGTGACCATTGGCATACAGGAGCTACCCATGGAGCAGTTAGCTAGTGTGCTAGCACCCTTTTAAACAGGAGAGCCCCAAAAGGCCTACTTTGGCTTACAGCCTTGGGATGGCATGGAGTATCCCAAACTTAAAGGAGAAATCCTGGCCAGGCTCAGGGTTAGAATTGCGGTTAGAATTGCCACACGGGTGCAGCATGTGCACCTGCAAGGTCCTAGTTGTATGATTTGTTCCAACCTAAGCCTGCTCAGATTGTGGAGTGAGTAGTCTGCAAACATTATATCAGAGACTTGCCTGTTTGGATATAGAAGCACATGGGCTCTCTGATTCCTACTGTTTTAAAGTGTATTGTAGTTGTACTGTCTACCCTCAAGTTGCAAAGCGCTGCGTAAACTGTCAGCGCTATATAAATCCTGTATGATAATAATAATAATGTAGAGTAGACATATAGAGCCCAAGAATGTGGATGAGCTGGTATCCCTTGAGGAGTAACATACTGCTACCGGGACCTGCCCATCCAGCCAGTAACCCCTGGAAACAGGAAAACATCAACCTTGTGTAAGACTGTTCCTTTTTTATTAAATGGCCCAAGACTGGGACATGTGGATGCCAATTGTCCTATATTACATGGGCCTATGGATTTCGACCTAGGGAGGCATGTGTCACTATTTGCTAAATCTATTTTTGCACTGGGATCATGGGAAAGCATTTATTTATCTGGTCCTACACTGCAAAATGTGTTTCCCATGACCCTTTGCAAGTAGAACACAAGCAGGCTTGATTGATCGTCCAGTACAGAGGCGTCCACCCTGGCTTCCGCAATCCCTGTGCATGGTATTCCTCTTTACAGTGGTTTCAGCCTAAAGACTTGAGGCTCTGAACCTCAGAACAATACCCACTGTTGTTCTCCTTCACTTGTAATTGCATATAATTGTTTTTATTTTTTTATACACTAATAAAACTTACTACAATATGAGGCTGTTTTGCACTTCTTTGTTTCTTTTGTTTTTCTTTGTATACATTGTGATGCTAAAGACTTCACTTCTGTGCTACTCCCATTGGAGACACCTAGTGCAAAAAAGCATGCCATGGGTGTGGTTAAGAACTCTGGGTTGAGATGTTCCTCTGTTTTGGGAAATGTGGGGGAAAAAACAAGTAACCAGTCTTGAAAATTTGTCTGAAGTAAATCATGTTACTACTTTACCTGAACTTAAATCCATCAGGGTTTACTTTCTCTTTAAAGGGATTATTGAAGAGGAAGTAGACCCATCAGTGTTTACTTCCTCTTTTAAGGGATTCTTGACACCCTTACTTTAGAAGTACTTGACAACCTCTTCCCACTAGCAGTCATGGTTTGGAGGTCAGAAGAAAATTACCTTATTGTCAGAAATGATAGCTATTCTGGCAGGCAGGTAATTTATTTCAAACCACACAGTTGTCCTGCAAACACATGGAAAAATGTAAAGGTGATAAAATGGGGAACTTTAAGAACAAAAAGTTAGCCTGGTACATCCCCATTTTACTGTATACCTGTTATGAGGCTTCCAAGTCTCACACAAGGATGGCATTTGATCTAATCTATTCTCATGTGTGGTCATTTAGGCATTATTATTTCTGGCCCAGTATTTACAAAGCATTTGAAGAATATTGTGTGTCAAAATAATGCACCCCCAACCACATTTTCGAAGACCCTGTTACCTTTGTCTATAACTAAAGTACCTTGATAAAGCCACGTGGGCGTGACGCAACGCATCGGGAGGAGGAGCCTAGTGACGTCACCGAGACAACGAGGACGAGCAGGGCAGAGAGCCCTTACAGTGCCTGACACATTTCACGCTACCGCGCTCATATCGCAGGGTGCTGTGTGAGTAGACTGGCTTATGCCACAACTCATTCACATCATTTATAACTGTAGCAATACTGCGCAATGTGTATGTATCTTTTTTATACCCTCATGTAAACACGGAAAGGCTAGAGAGGACGTGATCATCAGGAAGAGAAACACCGCAATAAGATAAGTGAAACTTATAAATCTGCAACAGCATTTATCTACTGACGGTGCTTATCTTATATCTTTTATCATTTGTTCAACATCTTAAAGGTGAATTAAGCTAACCAATTGAAGGTTCCAGCTCTTCATTCATTTTGTTGATTATAAAGGCAATTATTCAATTAAGTATTAGAACCAATTAAGGAATATAACCTTTCATGCGGCCGCAATTAAACCCTCAGGAGGCATTTACTAGATGCATGGACTTAATAGGGGTGCTAAATTAAACACACATTTTTATGGATGTGGTTTCGTTCTACCCAAGCACAATCCCGCAATTATCATAAACCCACCGATATCACAATTAGCCAGGATTAAGCAATTATATATATTTTAAATTTTATATTTATTTATGTATTTATATATGCACATCTCACGGATTTAAAGTGGTGTTTTTACACACCATATATGTAGCACATTTGCACAAGGAATTTTAACCAATCTACTATATAATTTTAAGGTTGATTGAAAGCGCACCCATTGCACAATAATTTTGTGTATTTTAAACCTTGTAACAGAGTTGCTATGGATCTGGCCGGGCAACTGCTGACGTCCCTCAGCACATATTGGATGCCCATAGCTATGTTACCCAGTATTCACCATCAATTCCTGTCAAAAACAGGTCATCTAAAGTTATAGTCAAGGAACTGTTCCACGTGGTTTCCCACCCTGGTATCCCTAAAGAAATTTTGACAGACCAGGAACCACTTTTATGCCAAAGGTAATGAAAGATCTGCGTCTGTTGTTAAAAATTACTCACCTACGCACCTCAATGTACCACCCCCAAACTGATGGGCTGGTAGAATGGTTTAGTAGTACCCTGAAAAGTATGCTAAAAAAGTGGTTGATAAGGGTCTAAAATAGTGGGACCACCTGCTACAATACCTACTGTTTTCAGTAAGACAAGTGCCACAGTTGTCCATGGGCTTTTCTAGTTTGAACTTTTGTAAAGCAGATGTCCCTGGGAACTACTGGATATAGTCCAGCAAAATGGTAGCAATAGGTCACACCTCACAAATGTGTAACACAATACTTATGATGCAGGGTAGGATCTCAGTAATTATGCCCACAATTCAGGAAAACATGCAGCAAGTATAAAAGGTGCAGGCCAAAGTTTATAACTGCTCTGCGAGTCTTACTTTTGGTGCCCACTGTAGAGAGTACATTTCTGGTAGGGGCTCCTATGAGATCAGTGAGAAAAGCAGTGATGTCAACTACCAGCTATACCAGCCTGGAAAGAGAAAGCCCCTACAAATATACCATAATAAACCTAATGAAACCCTTAAAGGACTAGGAGGCTCTTTCAGTAGAAAGCAACCCTAAAGTATCTCCGGCATAAGATACACCAGAGGCTAGGATGTCTGGTATTCAGATTCAGGAGGCGAGGGAGTTCCTAAAATTAAAAATAAGAGTGGATTCCTACCTACAGAAGGTCCAGGCAGATTTATATTTTATTCATTCTAGGCTAGGTTTATAACTAATGCAAAAAAACTGCACAATAGGCTTAGAAGCCACCCACTATCTGGGCTTCTTATAGAAAATACTGAAGGATCTAAATTTTGGCTTCAGTCATAAAAACAAGTTAGAGTCTTTCCGGGGATTTTGGATTGTGCCTAATTTTGCTACTATAGCAACTCCACTTATGGATCTTACAAAATGAACCAAGTCAACCATGGTAAAATGTAATGAAGAGCCAAAGGGAGTTTTTCAAGTACTGAAGTCAGCATTGTGTAAGGGACTGGTGTTAACCACCCCCAACTTTAGTCAAGAATTTCTTGTACAAATCCATATTTGCCTGGGAGAAGTTTTGTCCCTGGAAACTAATGGGGAAGAACAATAGCATATCTGAGCTGCAAACTAATCTCTGCAGAACTATTTAATAGTGGACAAGAAGTGTCTGGTCATAAAGTGGGTACTAGAGTCATAAAAATATTACCTTTTCGAGCTGACAGCTCGATTATATACAGACCATTTTCCTCTACAGTGGAAGGCTCAGAACAAAGAAAACACTTCAAAAGATGGTTCCTAGCTCTGCAAGACTTTATATATTATATTTTATATATTACATATTATATGGAACACAAGCCAGGTATCCCACAAGGGGCTGCTCATGGACTACTATGCTGGCAAATTATGCTCCATTCCGCAGTCCTGAGTGGGCTGGGCAGGGTATATGAGACACTGGCAGGTAGTATTGTAGAGTGTGTTTGTGTCACCTAGGTTTCTTACAAAGACATGGTAAGGGACTCCAGGATTTATAGCTAATGTGGAGTAAGCTATTTTTTTTCCGTTAGAATCTTAATACGTTTTGTTCTGGGTCTTGGAGCCCAGATCCTTTGTAGATCTTTGGATAGGATAAAGCCTTTATTCCTAGATCCAAGTCTTACCTGGTAGCCAGACCTCATTATTAGTTTCAACTATACACAGGCCTTTATACATGTGATCTGGCTGATGATCATGGCTCTCTCTCTCTCTTGCTATCTCTGCTGTAGGAGCCTGCTGCTGAGTGAAAAGGCTGAGTGCTGACAAGACACTAAAAAGGTACATGTGCTGCCTGTTTGTGTTAGGGAACTCATTAGGGATCAAGAACTGAGTTCAGTTAGTGGTGTGAACAAGCAGATTTTTGTCATATGGTATGGACTTGCTGTACAAGGCCATCCTGCAATAAATGTTTGTTGCCTTGCTGAATAGAAAGTGCAATGCAAACCTGCTTGGACTGTTCCTATTTCTTTTGTGGGTTTATTGTTGTAGTAAACAAAAGGTTAGAGTCAATCCAGCTTTCTTTACAAGCAAAAAACTGCTCTCACAGTCCTTCAGTCAATGGATGGGGCTGGCCCTAGCCTGGACTGTATTGCTCAGTTGCAGTTTAGCCTGCAGAAATGTCTCAGGGGATAGATCGTAAAGCTTGCTGCACAGAATTTGGCAGGAAAAGATAGATTTACTGTAGTTAGGTGATGAATGTATATGATTTAGATTGGTCGCTATGGGTTATTGCATCCTGGGCTATTCATTCTGAAAAAGTAATCATAACTGCAACTTCACACCTCAGTTTTATATAAAATGTAGACTATTGACCTGAGACAAATCATAACGGTTTGTAGGAAAATATGAGTTTATGATAATGTGCAATCATTTATTTTAATAAAGATATCCTACAAATAAGACCTACAGTATACCATAATATATACATGGAGAGGTATAAAGCAGGAAGATGTTAGTGGAGAATTGCCCTTTTACCCTTTCTTTTGTTTTATATTCAATATGTTGCATGAGAATGTTTGATTACCCTGTATCAAATGGGATAAGCATTTCCGCAAGCAATCTAAATAAGGCTGTTGAGCTTTATCTACATAAAAGTGTAAAGGAAATAACTCAGGAGTAATGCACTGATATAAATCTGCTGTACTTACTGTGTTAACATTTGCTGGCTTGAAACACAAATGACTTCAAAATGTAAAGTCCGCTGGGGATTCTACCAGAAGCAAATGTCTACCCCTCGCATCATTTTTTCCAGACATATAATTCAATGAAGTGATTTCTCCTGGCTTAAAAAAATCTTACAGGCATGTGTGCAATAGATGAAAGTTGTCGTCTTTTCGTCTCTTGCCTGAGCTGACTCCATGTTAATATAATTCCTCCCACATCATTTTTGTGGAATGAAGTTAGGTACTGGAGTGCAAAGGCTCTGCACAGGTGTTTCTTTCTGCAGAAGTGCAACAATCCTTAGGAATTTGTAATGTCTAGAAACCAAGCAGACTGTTTTATATGGGGGATGGGATTTGTTATAATGAAAATGTAAAGTAAGTAGAGAGATGTGTCTCTTGAAAGTTATTCGGATTGCATAAGTCAATATATTTGGGATATGAATGTTCAAATAATGTCATACTTAGTTATGGCTTTCTTATTGCTTTTGTGATTAACTTCAAGTATTTTTATATTTTTGCCAATATGCTACTTTGTACCAAAGGTTCAGTGGAAAGCGGGGACTCTGGAGTTTGTTTACAAAAGGAGTTAAGAATCTTCTTTTGAAAAATTGCGTGAATATTCATTTTGATCATTCAGTCATGTGAAAAGCATCTGCATATGATGCAGTAAACATTCCCAACCGTCTTTAGTTAATCAGCGTCTGGGCCCATGTTTGTGGTCCCTAGTTTATTTAATTTATAATTAATGTAATAGGACCCACTTCCTTTGGGGCCCCCATGGCTTGTCATTTGATGATCTAGAGCATGAGTCTCCAAACCCTTTAAAGGTTTACTGTCCTTAAAGTGGTTGTAAAGTGAAAAAAAATGACTTTTACCTGCAGGTAAGCCTATAATGAGGCTTACCTGTAGGTAAAAAAATATCTCCTAAACCTGTACGGTTTAGGAGAAATCCCTGTGCAATGCGCCGCTGACTGCAGCGGCGCAGAATCCGAACGGGAAGAAGTCTCCTGTGCGCATGCTTGGGAGTGACGACATCGCGGCTCCAGTCACTCACAGCCCTAGAGTCGCGATACCCGGAAGACACGCCGAGGCAACATGTCAGCTACCTCGGCGTGGACCAGGTGAGTTACCGACGCCTCGTTCTAAGGTAAGTATTTCATAATGAGCTAGTATGCGGTGCATACTAGCTCATTATGCCTTTTGCCTTACAGGTGTACTAAAAGGAAAAATAAAATTTAGCGGGTTTACTACCACTTTAAGGCTTAAGGGGGATCAGACTGGCCACTATGAGTAAAAAAACATGTCAGCAGGAGGTGTTATTGGGAGGAATAGTGCCCTGTTGTTGGTATCAGTGGTAGGAATGGCACCCCATTGTTGATATTCAAGGTAGGAATGGTGCCTCATCGCTGGTTTCAGTTGGGGGAACAGTGCCCCATCACTGGTCTCAGAAGAAGGAATGATGCCCAATCTTTGGTCTCGGTGGTAGGAATTAAGCATCATCATTGGTCTCAGTGGGAGGAATGGTGCCCAGTCTCTGATCTCAGTGAGAGGAATGATGCCCAATCTCTAGTCTCAGTGGGAGGAATGGTGTCTCATCGTTTTCTCTGTGTGAGGAACAGTGCCTCATCATTGGTCTCAGTGGGAGGAACAGTGCCCCATCAGTAGTCTCAGTGGGAGGAATGGTGCTTAGTCTCTGATCTCAGTGGGAGGAATGATGCCCAATCTCTGGTTTCAGTGGGAGGAATGGTGTCTCATCGTTGTCTCTGTGTGAGGAACAGTGCGTCATCATTGGTCTCAGTGGGAGGAACAATGCGCAATCATTGGTGTCAGTGGATGGAATAATCCATAGGCGAGATAAAGGCAAGCAAAGGGCTACATCGAGGCCACAGTTTGGAGACCAATGATCTAGAGCAAAACTACTGTAATCTTTAAAGCTGCAATAGAGGCAATTATAATAAAACCACATTATAAGGTGTATTTGGCCTCAAATTCAATAAATTGCATATGTTATTATACCTCCATTAGTTGTGGCATGTTTTTAATTGCAAGTTCTGCTATCACTATTTTACCTGGCGATCCTGCCAGATTTAGCCATGTCCAGACATAGTAAAGACTAGGGGGCCATGTGCTAGGATGACATCACTGCCATACACTGGCCATATACTGCTCAAATTGAATCTGGTTCCTGTTGTCTCAGCTGTAATTCAAGCAATATATGGCGTTGCTTCCACTGCTCCATTCCACAAAAGTCAATTGTTCTTTTGAACCCAATGGAAATATGTTATCCAAAATGGATGGACAAATCCCCCCTGCCAGACTATTGTATTCTGACAGTCAGCACCGCAAGCTGTAAGAACATTGGAACAATGCTGTAATCTGATTGGTAAGTGAGGATAGAGAAAACTATATGTGTATAGCCAAATTTAGTGTTACTTTGTGTAGGTGTAGGATTTTCAGGATCGGTACTCCTGCTGGTGCTTACAAGCTTAGGCGCAGATGCATGTACAGCTTAACTGATTATTTACAGACCAACCTTATTACAGGCACAGCCTCTGTAGCACTCATCACCACAATGATTTACAGCAGTCCAGGGACTATAGCTGGAGGACTGGAAGTCACACAGAGTGTGCCATGGACTACATGGCGGTTTTGTGGTGTAAACCTCAGACATGAAATATGAACAAAGCATATCCCTCTATAGTGTGTGCTTGTCCCAATTAAGAGCACTAAAGGATTGATTTACTAAAGGACTGTGCAGTTTGCAGAGTGCAGTTGCTCCATAGTATAGTACATAAGGTAAAGTTTCACTTTACAAAGAATACCCAATCACATGCAAGAATAAAAAAAACAGCATTTTTGCTTACACGTGATTGGATGATGGCAGTCAGCTGAGATTCTGCTCATTTACTAAGCTCTGGAGCAACTGCTCTTGCAGAGTGCACAGTCTATTTGCCTTTATAAATGAACCCCTAAGTGTCACTTTCGACTCCTACTTCATTCCTCTTCTCTCTCAGCATGAATCACTTCTGGCGAGTTTTCCTGACACCAAGAGAAAAATGATGACAGGCTCAGAATGGCTCCCATTCGATTGACAACCTCAGCTCTGTTCATGTGAGCTGTGTGAAAGGGGGATCCCTTCTCTCCAATCAGCTCTCAGAGCTCTCCTATTAAGCTCTGCAGAGTGTAACTTCAGCTCTACTCCCCCTTTTTTCTGAGTTCTCAGGCAAGCTTTAAAATTCAGCACTTTGAATGGATGTAGAAAAGAAGGGGCTGCAGATAGACAGGTATAACTTATGTAGGAGGATTTGTTTAATCTCTGTGTATCACCTGAGGCCAGCCACTTCACTGGGTATATGTAAAGGGTGTACAACCACTTTAAAGAGGAAGTAAAGCCTCCTTTTTTTTTTTAAACGGAACCTGCAAGGCAAAGGCATTATGAGCTAGTATGCATAGCATACTAGCTCATTATGAATAACTTACCTGAGAACGAAGCCCCCGAAGCGACCCTTGTCCACGTCCTCCTCCGCCGCCATCAATCCCGGAGTGACTTCCGGGTCTCGCTGCTCCGGCGCTGTCGTCACTCCCGCACATGCACACGGGAGCTGCCAAGAGCAGCATATCACCGTGATCTCCGATTTGCTCAGTGCACCTGAGCGCCGCTGTCTACGGCGCATGTCTTTTTGTAAATATCTCCTAAACCGTGTAGGTTTAGGAGATTTTTATTGGACCTACAGGTAAGCCTTAAACTAGGTTTTACCTGTAGGCCAAAGTGGTTTGTAAGGGTTTACAACCACTTTAATGTTAATTCACAGCCCTTCAGCTTAGGCTGAATTTAGCAGGTATTTCTGGATATTTTGATTAGTCTCCATAATACACTGATAGCTGATTTTTTGTAACCATGTTTGGGATTACATTGAAAGACTATGTAGCTGACAATAACCAGTAGCTATTCAAACCATTCTATAACAGTGTTGTTTAAATACCTCAATACAGGGCACTTACACCCCCCTTCCTGCCAAAGCCAATTTTCAGATTTCAGCGCTGTCGCTGTATAAATGACAATTGTGCAGTCATGCTACGCTGTACCCAAACAGAATTTTTATCATTTTGTTCCCACAAATAGAGCTTTCTTTTGGTCGTATTTGATCACCACTGGGGTTTTTATTTTTGGCCAAACAAATAAAAGACCTAAAATTTTGAAAAAAAAAAAGTTTTTCTTTTGTTTCTGTTATAAAATTTTGTAAATAAGTACGTTTTCTCCTTAACTGATGGGCACTGATAAGGCGGCACTGACGGTCACTGATAAGACGGCACCGATGAGGTGGTACTGATGGGCACTGACGATGGGCACTGATAGGCGGTACTGATTGGCAATGGTAGGCGGCACTGATATACAGCACTGATGGGCATTGATAGGCGGCACTGATGAGCACTCATGGGACGCACTGGTGGGCACTGATGGGCACTGATAGACAACACTGGGCACTGAAAGGCTGCACTGATGGGTACTTATGGGTGGCACTGATAGGTGGCACTGCTGGGCACTGATGGGCACTGATAGGCAGCACTGCTGGACACTGATGGGCACTGATAGGCGGAACTGATATATGGCATTGATAGGCATCACTAACCCCACTTGCACTGGCAGGCATTTGGGATGGGCACTGATTGGCAGCTGCCTGGGCACTGATAGGCAGCTGCCTAGGCACTGATTGGTATTCCCCTGGTGGTCTAGGGTGGCATACCTGGTGGCCCAGGGTGTTGCCAATCCCTGGTGGTCCTGGTGGCATCCTGGCGGTCCCGGGTGGGCATCCGAGGGGGGGCTGTGCTGATAAACAGGAGAGAGAGTCAAGAGAGCAGCCGATCGGCTCTCCTCTACTCGCGTCTGTCAGACGCGAGTGAGGAAAAGCCGATCAACGGCTCTTCCTGTTTACATTGTGATCAGCCGTGATTGGACACGACTGATCACATGGTAAAGAGGCTCTTTACCAAGATCAGTGTATCGGCGTGTCTGACTGACACACCGCATCACCAATCGCCGTGATGCGCGCCCCCAGGGGCACTCAAGACCCGTCGTTCTTGGAGGACGTCATATGACGCCCGCCTAGAACGAGAGCTGCGCCGCCTGGTCGCCATTTGACGGCCAGCGGGTGCGATACGGTTAAAGTGGAGTTCCACCCAAAAATGGAACTTCCACTTTTTTGAATCCTCCCCCCTCTGGTGTCACATTTGGCACCTTTCAAGGGGGAGGAGGGAGCAGATTCCTGTCTAATACAGGTATTTGATCCCACTTCCTTGCATAGATCACCACGGCGTTCGCAGTAACCGATGCCACTTCCGGCGCCTACTCTGTCCTCCCCCGCTGTATTCTTGGAGACACACAGGTCCCAGAACACAGCAGGGACCAGTGAGGATGCGCAGCGTGACTCGCGCATGCGCAGTAGGGAACCAGGAAGTAAAGCCGCACGGCTTCGCTTCTTGATTCCCTTAGCGAGGATGGCAGCGGCAGCATTCGAGAGCGGACGAACAGATCGGCTTCGGCTGCCGACATCAAAGGCTCCATAGATCAGGTAAGTGTCCATATATTAAAAGTCAGCAGCTGCAGTATTAGACCCTAGAGAATAAAATGGCAGTTGTTGCAATATTTTATGTCACACCGTATTTACGCAGCAGTCTTTCAAACACAATTTATTTGGGAAAAAAAACAATTTAACGAGTTCCCGACCGCCGCACACAGATGTACGTTGGCAGAATGGCACGGACAGGCAAATGGGCATACAGGTACGTCCCTTTAAATTTGCCGCTGTGCCATCGCGTGCGCGCCGGTCGGGACTTCCGTGAGTCGGATCGCATGGGCCCGCGGACTAGAACGCCGCGGGGATACCCGCGATCATTTCACGGGAGGAAGAACGGGGAGATGCTAAAGTAAACAAGCATCTCCCCATTATGTCTAGCAACAGTGTCACTGATCTCGGCTCCCTGTGATTGGAGCAGAGATCAGTGATGTGTAAAACACAGCCATGCCCCCCACACTTAGCAACACGCCCCTAGGACACACTTAACCCCTACACTGCCACCTAGTGGTTAACCCCTTCACTGCCAGTGTCATTTACACAGGAATCAGTGCATTTGTATAGCACTGATTGCTGTATGAATGACAATGGTCCCAAAAATGTGTCAAAAATGTCTGATGTGTCCGCCATAATGTCGTAGTCACAATAAAAATCGCTGATCGCCGCCATTACTAGTAAAAAAAAAATATTAATAAAAATGCCATAAAACTATGCCCTATTTTGTAAACGCTATAACTTGCGCAAACCAATCAATAATCGCTTATTGCTATTTTTTTACCAAAAATATGTAGAAGAATATGTATCAGCCTAAACTGAGGAAAAAAAAAAAAACGTTTTTTTTTTACATTTTTGGGGGATATTTATGATAGCAAAAAATAAAAATAAATATTGTGTTTTTTTCAAAATTGGCGCTGTTTTTTTGTTTATAGCGCAAAAAATAAAAACCGCTGATCAAATACCACCAAAAGAAAGCTCTATTTGTGGGGAAAAAAACGTCAATTTTTTTTGGGAGCCATGTCGCACGACCTCGCAATTGTCAGTTAAAGTGACGCAGTGCCGAATTGCAAAAAGTGGTCTGGTCTTTGGCCAGCAAAATAGTCCGGTCTAAAAGTGGTTAATAAACTAAAATAAACAGTAAAGTTATCCCAGAGGGATGGGGCGCTTTAAAAAAAGTTTGTTTACTTATTTATTTATTTTTTGCACTACCCCTTTAAAAAAAAAAATTCTGATCACTTTTATTGCTGTTGATGTAAACATCCCTTGTGACAGGAATAAGCAGTGACAGGTACTCTTTATGGAGGGATCTGGGGTCTAAAAGACCCCAAATCCCTTCTCTGCACTTGAAAGTATTCCACGCCAAGATCAGTGTTTTTGAATATTTTGGATTTTTGAAAAATGGTGCCGTTGGCTGTCAAGTAAACAGAAAGTGACGCTGTGACGTCATTTTCGGGTTACTACATTCGAGACCTGATCAAAGCAGACGTGCCGGCTGGTGGCTTAGGTCTCCCATTGGGACGGGAGACTTGGGCGGAAGGGCGGAAGACGGTGGGAGGGGAGTCCCCTCCTACTGCTTGTAATAACAGCCGCAATGCTGCTTTGTGGCATTGGTTGTTATTACAAGCCCACCGTCGGCTCTAAAAAAAATACGGTACTGGAGTGATGCCTACAACTGCATATCACCCCCTGGTACAACCACTTGAAGCCAATGACCTACCAGGTATGTGATTTGACGGCAAGTGGTTAAACTGTATATATAGCCAGACGTTTTTTTTTTTTGTTTGTTTTAGATAGTAGAGAAAGGATTCAATATCTATCAGGTTATGTTGTTTGTGCCCCTCTGGGGAGTATTTTTCATTCAGTTCTTATTTTGAATATGCAATAGGAAATTCAAGGAAATCGCCCCAAAGTAAAAGGATTGTAATCTTATGCCCCATACACACGGTCGGATTTTCCGACGAAAAATGTCCTATCGGACAATGTTGTCGGAAATTCCGACCGTGTGTAGGCTCCATCGGACTTTTTCCGTCGGACAAAGTTTTATCTCCTGCTCTCAAATTTTCCGTCAACAAAGTCCTATCGGACTTTTTACGATTGTGTGTAGCGAATTCCGACGGACAAAGTGCCACGCATGCTCAGATCACATTACAAGACCAAAGCTATTGGCTACTAGCCTCTACGTAGTCCCGTCGTAGGCAGCAAACGTCACCACGTTCAGAATGATCGGATTTTCCGACAACTTTGTCCGACCGCGTGCATGCAACACCAGTGTCAGACAAAATCCGTCTGAAAAAATCTGATGGATTTTGTGGTCGGATTTTCCGACCGTGTGTACGGGGCTTTAGACATTTGTCACCCTAATAGGTATTCCCATTAATCAATTCCTCCTCAGCTCATGACTGCTCTTTTTCCCATAGGCTGGCCATACTGTGGTATTTGGCAGGGGTACCTGAATTATAAGAATGACTGAACAGGATTACATATTCCATTTTTTTCATTCAATGTCCCCTAGATGTAATATGCTAGGAAACAAATGTGTATTCATCTCACACAATGTACTATAGTGTTTAATTTAATGCCTAGACAAAAGTGCTATTTAAAGCTACCATAGGTTCCATTACAGAATACCATTACCAGCATACACACATCTGTGTTTAGTTGATGAGGGAAATGCAAGTGTGGAGTTTGTGACTGTTACGAGTAATGACTAGTAATCAGTACAGGCAGCATACATTCAATTTTATCAACCGTGTCAAAGGAATACTGTCAGCAATTACAGTATAAACTTTCTGAAATTCCTGGCTTGTAATAAAGCAATTTAGGTCTTACTTTTGTTTTTTCTACGGACACTTGGTATGTAAGTCTAATGTATGATGTTGTGATGTGTCGCTGTAGATAAAATATATATATATGCCATTCTTTATTAAAGGGTTAAACAAGGAAATGTTTACACTGGTTTACAGCAGGGGTCAGCAACCCGTCAATTGCGATCTACCTGTTGACCGCAGGCAGGTGATGGGTATTGTGACAGACCTAACCGGGACAGGGGCTTTTGGTCTTGGACCCACTGGTGCACTTCAATAGGATAGCCCCTGTCCCGGTTAGGTCTGTCACAAGTATATCACAAACACGTCCCTGCTTTGCCAAGCCTCTGGTCCAAGTATCACTAAATGGTGGACCGCAGTCCGGATCCGGTCTGGGTCACTGGCCTGTTTGGATCGCCACAGTCGCTTCACTTAGGTGTCAGTCCTTACCCCCCCCCCCCCCAGCCTCCCCTGCCACTCTCATTTTCACAGCAGAGCGGAGAGTGGGAGGCAGCACAGTTATGGAGGGGGGGTGGTAGTGGGAGATCGGGAGCTGCCCAAGTTAACATTTCAAGTTTGTAAGCAGGTGCCCTGTGTCCCAGCCTGTTAATATGAGAAATTAACTCCAGCAGCTTTCGCTCCTGCCTTCCCTCCAGAACTGTGCTGCCTCCCGCTCTCTTCTCTGCTGTACACCTGTGTAAATAGGAAAGTGAATTTAGGAGGTAAGACACTGGGGTGTGGTTGATGTAAAAGGGGGCAGAAGACACTACTGTTTTGGGGGTAACACTACTGTGGGGGAAGCCGAGGGGCAGAGGACACTACTGTGGGGGGGGAGTACATTACTGTGGGGGGATTGTGGGAAGAGGGGCAAAAGACACTACTGTGGTGTGGAGGGGGGGAGGGGTGATGTGAAGGGAATGCAGAGGTTACTACTATGTGGGGTAATGTTAAGGGGGCAGAATACACTACTGTCTCACACATGTTCTCCATGCCATCTTTTTATCGGGGGCGTCATAGTTAATTAACCACTTAAGAACCGATCCACGCAGATATACTGCGGCAGGGCGGCTCTCCTGCGCAAAATCACATACAGGTAGGTGATTTTGTGCAGTGGGTCTGGGGCGTCCGCTGGGTCACTGGGTCTGGTGGCTGCGATGGCCGCCAGCAGTCCACGATCGTTCACAGGAGAGGCAGAACGGCGGTCTGCCTATGTAAACAAGGTAGACCGCTGTTCTGTTAGGGAGGAAGATGGAGATCTTGTGTTTCTGAACCATGTAGCAGAATATATATTGGCCTAAACTAATGAAGACATTTTTTTTTTTATATTGGATATATTTTATAGCATAAAGTTAAAATTATTGTTTTTTTTTTTTTTCTAAATTGTCGGCCTACTTTCGTTTATAGCACAAAAAAAATAAAACCGCAGAGGTGATCAAATACCACCAAAAGAAATCTCTATTTATGGGGAAAAAAGAACATCAATTTTGTTTGTGTACAGCGTCGCATGACCGCGCAACTGTCAGTTAAAGCAGCGCCGAATCGCAAAAAGTGGCCTGGTCATGAAGGGGGTAAAACCTTCCGGGGCTGAAGTGGTTAATTTAAAAAAAGGACGCCACCACCTAGGGACTTCCACATTGTCCAGATAGATCACCTCTCAAAGGTTGCCAACCCCTGCTTTAAGTTATACCGTTAATCGAAGTGGGGGGGGGGGGGTGAATTACTAAAACCAATGCAGTTCTTCACAGAAACCAATCAGCTTCCAGGTTTTATTGTCAAAGCTTAATAGAAACAGCTGCACCAGATTCTGAGTGCTCCAATTTGAGTAAATCCCCACCACAAATATCCTTGAGCACCAGTTTTGCTGCCCCATAAACTACATATAGTTCTGCCACAGATACCATTTGTATTGAATTATTTTTCTATATTTAACTACTTACCGTCTGCCCACCGTCATATGACGGCGGGACGGTGCAGCTCTAGTTCTGGGTAGACGTCATATGACGTGATTGCCTTTCCTGCCCCCCAGGAGGTGCACGCCTGCCCTGTCACTGGGGACCCGATGCGCATGCCCGGCGGCCACGATGTCCACCAGACACCCGCGATTGCCTTGTAACAGAGCAGGACCATGGATCTGTGTGTGTAAACACACAGATCCACCTTCTGTCAGGTGAGAGGAGACTGATGGTGTGTTCCTTGTAGAGAGGAGCAACGATCGGTCTCCTCCCCTTGTGAGTTCCCTCCCCCTACAGTTAGAATCACTTCCTAGGTAACATAATTAACCCCTCGACCGCCCCCTAGTGTTAACCCCTTCATTGCCAGTCACATTAATACAGTAATCAATGCATTTTTATAGCACGGATCGCTGTATACATGTGAATGCTCCCAAAAATGTGTCAAAAGTGTCCGATATGTCCACCGCAATATCGCAGTTGTGATAAAAATCGCAGATCGCCACCATTAATAGTAAAAAATAATAATAATAAAAATGCTATAAATCTATCCTCTATTTTGTAGATGCTATAACTTTTGCGCAAACCAATCAATATATGCTTATTGCTAAATTTTTTACCAAAAATATGTAGAAGAATACGTATCGGCCTAAACTGAGGAAAAAATTTGTTTTAAAAAAAAACTTTGGATATTTATTATAGCAAAAAGTAAAAAATATTGTGTTTTTTTCAAACTTGTCACATTTCTTTTGTTTATAGCACAAGAAATAAAAACCACAGAGGTGATCAAATACCACTAAAAGAAATCTCTATTTGTGGAAAAAAAAATGATAAAAACGTAATTTGTCTACAGTGTTGCATGACCGCGCAATTGTCATTCAAAGTGCGACAGCGCTGAAAGCTGAAAATTGGCCTGGGCAGGAAGGGGGTGAAAGTGCCCTGTATTGAAGTGGTTAATAGTCTTCCTATTTCAAGTAGGTGGGTAAAATAATATTTTAGCAATCTAAAACAGTTATATGATACTAGTCAGTAATACTTTTTTGAAACAGCAATCTCCAGAATGTGTTTTTTTTATCATCATAAATTTTAGTTTGCAAAGATTTCACAAAGAAATACTGTCTGCAATCAAGCCATATATTCCTAAGATATATATAACTAAGACCTACCTGTGCAAACAACACCGATAAGCTTAAATCACCAATAGGGCATATTAAATAATGTACAATACTTAGCAAGCTAGTATACAATACATTGTAGTAGCTGAAATCATTAGATGTTAGACATTGCCTCAGGCCAGAAAGATGCACATTATTTTTCCATTCACATTTAGAAGTTCTTGTTCTAATCCATTAAGTCAGCTTCCAGTGCAATTTGATAGGCCACAGTGGGCCATTGTGCACAAGTCATGTCTTCCGCCTGTGTAGACAGTCTAAGATATAATGGGTAGTGCAGGTTCAAACATAAAGGCAGCGACTGTTAAATCACAAGTTATCTGGAAAAAGATACCGAATGTCGCCGTTGTAGACACTGTCGATGTTGCCCCGTCCCTTTGAAAGCAATATTGAGTTTTTGTTATGTTGGAACTTAGACTTGGCACTTAAAGCACTTTGTTCACATCTTTAAAGGGAAACCCTGGACTAAAAGGAAACCAAGATACAGAATAAAGTGTTTACAGTAAATGGTTTTTAACTTTTTTTTTTCCTGCTGAAATAAAGAACTTGTTTCTTTAGATATATACATAATATGTTATTTGGTTAAATTTGTAAAATTATGTATACTCAGTTAGTATTGAAGTGGTATTGAAGTCAAAAATTACAAAAACCAATGATTGGCAGGCTTTTTATAACAGAAGAGACCCTAGTGCAGTGATGGCACCCCAGGTGTTTTGGAACTACACTTCCCATGATGCTCATGCACTCTACAGTGTAGTAGAGCATAATGAGAAATGTAGTTGCAAAACATCTGGGGTGCCAAGGTTTGCCATCACTGCCCTAGTGATTCCTTCTGTCCTAAATGCCTCACCTGTTGGCGGTAATGTAATCTGTGCCGCACACATGTAGTCTAGACCACATTTACAGCACTCGCTCCGTGCTTTGTTGAAGTGACTCCTGTACGCATGGGCAAGAGTGGCATCAAGCGGCTGGAGAGATTGAACCCAGAAGAAAGACTGGGCGGAGATGGTAGTGCCCGGGACCAGCTGGAATATTGACAGTCCAGCACTGGAGGGCTTGTTTGACAGGTAAGTCTATCATGATAGTCTAATATGCATTGCATACTAGCACATTATGGCATTAAAGCGGTTGTAAATCGCTGAAGAATTTAAAAAAAGACCTGTAAGACAATGACATAATGTGCTAGTATGCATCACATACTAGCACATTATGAAATAATTGCCTTAACACAAAGCCTTTCCAGTGGCACCCGCTCACCGCTAAGGCAGCTGACATCCCCTCCTCCGGTGTTTCTTCCAGGTTTTGCGGGCTCTGGTGCTGTGAGTGGCCGGAGCCGCAATGCCGCCATTTTGGCACGGACTCTGAATGTCTGGAACTGTAAGCCGGACCTTCAGAGCGCATGCACCGATCATGTAATTGGCTGCATGCACTCTGAATATCTCCTAAACTGTGTAAGTTTAAGAGATATTTACAGGTACGCCTTATTATAGGCTTACCTGAAGGTACAAATGGTGTAACAGAGTTTACAACCACTTTAACTTACTGGTGGCCCATAAAAAAAAATGGAGTTTAATACCACTTTTACAAGACCTAAGCATTTATTCAAAAAACTTACCAACACATGCCACGGGTTAATTTGGCTGCAAGCAGAGGTCTCCGTGTGCCTATAAAAATTAAAACAGGATATAGTTTTAAAACAAGTAGCTGCTTAAAATGGTAACTATACACTTATTTTTTACTTTTACTTTGTTTCCTTGTAATAGTACAAAGACATCAGAAGCCAATCTGACACTTTGCATGTGTCAAGTTACCAACATTCTTTGATGATACCAGAGCAGCTTCTATGGAAAAACAATCTGTTGCATCGTGTAAGCTTTCTCATACTGATATAATGGAGTGGCTACAAATAGGCCCCAATTTTTAAACAATTCAACATGTGATCCCCATAAACAGAATCAACTGTATTTAATAAAATATTGCAGTGTTCTATGTCTGAACTTTCAAAATACCACAAAGGGCATTCATAAAAGTGTGAATTAATGATTTACCACCTTCAATCCATTCTTTTCAATCTGTGCACTTACACAGTTGCCAAAATTGTAAAAAAATGAGCCGCTGTGAAAAATGGGCATGGTTTAAGCAAAATATTGGGTGTGGATTAAAGGGGGCGTGGCTCAAAGTGGTGTGGTTAGAGTCTGAGATGAACGAGGGATGGAGGGAGAAAGAAAGGGAGGGAGAGAGAAAGAAAGAAAAAAGAAAGCGAGAGAAAGAAAGAAAGAAAGAGATAGGGAGGGAAAGAGAGAGAAGGAAGGAAAGAAAGAGGGATGGAGGGACAGCAGGCCCAGATTCTACACCACAATAGAAATATGTGTATTCCAGAAAGTTTAACAATCAGCAGATAAAGATACTCCAAACACCTGATGTTAGCGCTTCAATCATAACGGCACCATGGTTGATATTGTGTCAGGATGATTGAAGCGCATTGTTTCTATTATTACATTGTAATATAAAATGAAATCATTCAACTCACCATAATGCAGAATCAGTGGGAGCCCTGAGTGTGTCACCTGCCAGATGCCATCAGGTGCCACCAGCGGAGTCCCTCCTTACATCAGGTGCTCCCAGCAGAGTCCGTCCTTACATCAGGTGCCCCCAGCAGAGTCCCTCCTTACATTAGGTGCCCCCAGCAGAGCCCCTCCTTACATCAGTGTCCCCAGCAGAGCCCAGTCCTTACATTAGTGTCACCAGCAGAGCTCAGTCCTTACATCAGTGTCCCCAGCAGAGCCCAGTCCTTCCATCAGTGTCCCCACCAGAGCCCAAGTCCTTACATCAGTGTCCCCAGCAGAGCTCAGTCCATACATCAGTGTCCCCAGCAGAGCTCAGTCCTAACATCAGTGTCCCCAGTGGAGCCCCAGTCCTTACATCAGTGTCCCCAGCAGAACCCAGTCCTTACATCAGTGTCCCTAGCAGAGCCCAGTCCTTACATCTGTGTCCCCGCTTGTCGGACAAACGGGGCGGCAAGGCTCCATTTAGGTCTCTTTCTTGTGTTCAGTGGAGAGGGGAGGGGGTCTACGATCCGTGCAGCCAATCGGATTCAGTATACAAGAGAATTGTCTACTTGTACACTGAAGAGAGAAGCCGATTGGCTGCCCCTCCCCTCTCCGCTGAACACACAGGGAAACAGTCCTTGCAGCGGCAGCCATCTTTTTGTAGCCCATTGGCGTTTTTGCAAAAACAGTCCTGATTTCTGGGGACAAAAGCAAAATCCCGGCATTTTAATTGGTGATGAGCTTCAATCGGCACGAGAGTCCCAAAATCGGGTAAGGGCCCAGGAAAATCAGGACTGTTTGCAAGTACCATCAGTGCCGTAGGTGCCAACTCTGTACATTGAATAAGAGTAAACAGAAAAAGACATTATCTTTCACATCTACCAGCACAGGAAGGGAACATAAAATTGAAACATTCGTTACATGTAGCTCTAAGGGGGTGGTGTATTTACTCCAGTGCCCATGCGGGCTTCAGTATATCGGTAGAACTAAGCGAGCCATGCAGGTGCGGTTGGGGGAACACATCACGAATATTAAAAGTGGATACAGGTTTCACTCTGTATCCAAACACTATGCACTGCACCATGATCGTAACCCCTCGGGTACATTATTTTTGGGCATAGATTAGTTCAGTGCACACTGGAGGGGTAGCCCATTAGTGAGAGATTTATCTAGATCTGAAATGGCCTGGATCCACAGAGTGCGTTGCTATACCCCTTATGGCCTTAATGTGGACGTAGATTTGAATGCCTTTATAGACAATAGCTAGTATCTATATGATGTGAACCAACTCTGAGCTCTCATAAGCCAGTAGGATAATATACTTATCAATTTAGATACATTTGGTATATATTAATACATTTGACATGGATTTTGTACGGAGGAAACCAGGGAATGAAATTACCTTCCCACTCAACTTCCAGTATAACATTAATCCCATATATAGACCTAGTGAGTGAGGGAGACACTATAGATAAAAGTTCCAGTAGGGATATTGATGGCCATTACATAACGTTAATGTCCATTGGCTTTCACTTTCCAAAAAATTCCTTTTTTCTTTTCCTCTTTTTTGGTTTTGAGTGGGTGAGACGAGCTCTTTGCCCCTGACTAATTGTCCCCATTGAGTGGATGAGACGAGCTCTTTATCCCTGACCAATTGTCCCTATTGAAACGAATTTAAAATTCCAACCAGCTCTTTATAATTTGTATAAAATAAGAAGCAGGTATACGGATTTTTGTTAAAGTGTAATATACATATTTGGGAAACAATCTCTAGATACACCCACATTTATTGTGGGTGCCCTATAATTAACCCCAATTAACACGTGGCCTGGAGGTCTAATAGATCAATTTAATATTTTTTCTAAACCCGGTGCGGGTCCAAAGGGTTAAATTTAAATATGGAGACATTACGCTTTAATTAGCCTTCTTTTTTAATGTTTTTATCTTATTCGACATATCGCCTATAATAATATGTCAAGATTACTATAATCCATAGCATTTTTATTTATCAGGGTGTTAATGGGACACGATCGAGGATTTTAAATAAAACAGGTTTTGTCCCCAAACACAGCACAGAGCGTCAATACCTTAGGTATTCGCTAGATACTGAGCCAATAAACACACCTAGCTAGATGGTAGGACAGCCCATTTCCTTAGAAGCCAATTAGGGATATAAGAAGGGCGGTTGCCCTCTCTAAAGATGGCCGACGAGAGCTCAGAAAGGGGCGTGTGTTGGACTGTAATAGGTATATGAGGCGGTGAGTCAGCACGCCGCCCGTGCCCCAGGAAGACGTCACATTTTGACGAAACGATGTAGGGTGAGCGGCGTGCTGACGTCACCTCCATCTCCCGTCTACTCCAGGAAGCGACGGGCAGCAAGTAAGAGAGCCGGCCGGCTCGACCAATTTTAAACAACCGCTTTATTATTTCTATATACATGTGAGTGTGCCATTTTGGAGAATTTTTTTTTTAAATAAACAGAGGGTTAAAAACGATATTGCGCCATGGTGTCCCTTTCTCTTTCATGGTAACATTTCCTCTGACTGAGAGTCAAGTGATCCCAGAGAAAGACCCATTCCTTGATATACCTGGCGATTGTCATCTAGAGGAGTCGGGATAAAGACCCAGGCAGGGGTACATGCCATTTGCCCATCTGGTCTCTCTTAACACAGAGACCAGACCAGCTGGTAAGCTGCCATTTTTTCCTTTGGTGGAGGATCTTTTCTCTGGCTATTTATCACTTCTCCATATGTACCAGATGCCAGCAACAGGATTTTACACTCTGTGGTGGATTCCTCTGCATGAATAGAACATTTCTTTACCATAAGACTTTTATCCATACTTGGATCTCTGTTGTTCTCTATGCCATTATACCAGATTCCGTCTCACTGTTAATGTGTTCACGATAAGTTAATCTGCACTGTAAATTTATTATATATTTTTTTATCCTGACATTTGTCACTGAGCTGTGGACTTGTAGTCCAGATATAAGTAATTTAGTTACCACTTTTACTTGTCACGAGGTGGGTGGGCTAACCGATTTACATTTCAGCGCAGCCAATTTCTCTTTTTTTGTACTTGTTGTGTGTATCTCACATAAGGTTGCAGCAGAAATGAAGATATTCATTTATTTTATTATTATATAATTTTTCACAAAAATCATCTTTATATAAGAGTTAGATATTATACATTTTGGACAGCGCTGTTACTCCAACATACCTACTGTTTGCAAGTATGTACTTACTGTACAAATGTATCAAAGTTCCACAGATAAAGTGTGTTGTTATTTGCCATGGTTGTTATTAGTCACTGGAGATTGCTGTCCATATTTCAAGGGGATTATGCAGAGCTGATCATGAATGTAGTCAGCCTTTAAAGTGGTTGAACAGGCTGAAGGTTTTTTACCTTAAAGTTGATGTCATAATGTAGAGAATAAGATTTCCTTTTATTTGTGCCCAGTCTTGCCACACAGATTTACTCAAGGGCTGAGCAATCCTCTTTTATTGTTCAGTTAGAGAAATCTTGACAAAGTCTTGAAAACTTTGTCAAAAACGCCGCCTTGCTGTGAGTGACAGGTGATTTACATATCATGCACTAGCTTGAGACAGGCACATCCTGTGTAAAAAGTTCACAATTCACATCCCCCTCCCCTCCAGCTCTCTCATGGGATGCAGTGAACAGTCAGCAGACTATAGACAGACAAGTGATTTAGGGGACATGTATGTAGTCAGAGCTGGGCAGAGTAGAACATCAAGTGATCTGATGATAACCTGTCTTAGGCTAGTGCATGAGATATGTAAATCACCTGTCACTCACAGCAAGGACAATAAAAACAATACTGAACCATAAAAGAGGATTGCTCAGGCCTCGAGTAAATCTGTGTTGCAAGACTGGGCTCAAATGAAAGGAAATCATATTATCTACATTATGACATCAAACCAAAAAAAAATTGGGGGTTTACATCCACTTTAAGGCCCCTATCACACTGACGGTTCGTTCAGGTCCGCCTGTCAGTTTTGGCGGCAGACCTGAACGGGCGCTCCATGCGAGTCTATGGAGCGACGGATGTCAGAGGTGACATGTCTGCTGACATCTGACCCAGTCCGATCCGCCAAAAGCAGACGAATGGCCCTACGTCCGGATTCATCACTGGCAGATCGCATCAGGTGAGATCTGATGAAAACGGACATGCTTCCGTTTTCGTCCGATCTCTCCATAGAGACCAGCGGCGCTCGACAAGCCCCACCCCCCCCCCCTCGCTCAGTGAACAGAGAGGGACCTGTTATCCACTGGCTCCGCGGAGATCAACGGAGAGATCTCCCGCTGAGCCGGCGGACAGAGGCGGACTCCGTGGAAGCGGATCCGCCTCGTGTGAAAGGGGCCTCATGCATTCTAAAGGGATTAATGGGGAGATAGACTAACTAATGGAGTTTATTTGTTCAGGCACAATCAAATAAGTCTCAGCAATTGTTCTTCTAATCTTGTTAGGACAGTTAACTGCGTAATGACCAGAGTCCCCACAATATAGACATAAGTTCTCAGAATGTCTTCTCTCTTTCTTCTGAGTAGAAATTGATCTCTTAATAGCATCAACCTGCATAGGTTCAGGAGTGTTAGAATCTAGAGAAACTCTTGGATCCTTCTGAAAAAATTTACTAGCACAGAAATGCATGCGACAATTACTTCCAAACGTTCCCAGTCTCTCCTTATCTATTCAGATACATAGTTTAATGAAGGCTTCGAGATCATTAGGAGTCTCTACTCTGACAAGCTAATTTTTTACCTGTTCAGAAAGTTCTTTGGTGGAACTGACTTTTTTGCGCTGCAGGGTTCCAAGTGATATTTTCAATCCAGCATCTGAGTTCACATGTCTACTTAGCAACATAGCTTTTACGCTGCTGTAAACTATGCAACTTTGCTTTAGCAGTAGCACAGCAGCTGAGATCATCAAAAACCTGATTCATTGTGGTCACAAAAGTCTCGAAATTATTCAGAGTGACACTGTCTTGTTCTATATAAGGGGAGGCCCAAGCTAGAGCTTCCCTAGTCAGGAGGTTGATAACAAACATTACTTTCTGTTTTTCAGAAGTGAATGCAGCGGAGGGACTGTCACTGACCAGCAGGCTAGGTATACAAGCAGGTTACCCCTGGGATGACGCAGGCTCCTCTGAGGTGAAGGGTCTAAGTACTAACCAGTGTTCACCAGAGCTCCTGATGGTGGAGGTGGGTTTTGCTGTGTGTTAGTACCAGGTCGTACTCCTCAGGATCGCCCCACCAGGAGGTGAGCAAGCTGGGGTCCAGTAGCAGATATAGCAGGTAAGGATAAAACAGAAGCATAATCAGTAAATAAGACAAGGGTCAGTAACAAGTGGCTGCAGGTTGGGATCAAGCAGAAGCATAGTCGAGGAACAAACCGAAGGTTGATAACAAGTGGTAGCAAAAATATCAATGACAGCAGGGGAGAGCACGTTAATCTGGCAAACAGGAAGTGTAGAAACATGGCTTAAATCAGGAAGTTCATGAGAGGAGTAAAGAGTACAAGGTTCAGCAGAAGTCAAGGCACAAGGCAGGTTTGTCCAATGGATCTGACAGGGTGCTGTCCAGCATCTCAGGTAGCTCGGAGAGGAGAGTCATTGCCAGACACAGCAGAGGCCCCATGTTCAAGTCCAGGACCTGACACGCTTTCTCCTGCACAGGTCACAAATCTAAATGATGTAAGCCATGGGTAACCTACTGCCATCTGACTAGAGCTCCACCCACCACCTTTTATAAAAGGGTACTGTCCCCACCCAACAACCACCCAGGGGAGAGGCCTCACTGAAAATGAAAACAATCCCTGCTTACAAGCTCAAGAATGGAGCATTGTAGGTTATTGTCCTGATCATTCTGGGTAGTTTTGTATAGTGGGTGATCACTAGTTATAAACATTGTCAATAGTCCTATCCCTTCTTCACTGTGCAAAAAAATTGTTTTTTGTCTGACTCTCCATTCAAGAGATATTCCAGCCGGTAAAAAATGTAAAACGCTCTATACTTCTACCTAAAGTTGTACTTTAAATTATGCTGTCCTATGTTGTGTAAGGGTGGTGGCTGTCAGGTTTTTATCCTGCATATCTCCTGCCCCCCACCCCTTTGCAAAGAAGGTATGTGAATTTGTTAACTAGCTATAAAATTAGAACTATGACCTCCCATTAAAAAAAAATATGCTGCAGCACTTATTTATAAGCATAGTTGTCCTCTCTTTGGCCCTCTCATATACTCTGTGTCTGCTTGCACAACAATGACATTGGAAACATGTTGCTGCTGATGCCTGTAGCTTGTCATTCAGCACCTGATAAAACCTAGTCCTGCCATCTCTAGATTGACAGCATTGCTGAAACGTTCTGACTGTGAGCTGCAGCGTCCTGGAGGGGGAACATGTGAGATACAAATGAAGGAGGATTTGGCTCAGCCATGCAAGGTAAGGTAAAAGATTGTTTGTTTGTTTTTTAAGGTTAAGCATAGTACTTGAATTTGGTATTTGTTTAGACTATCATAGAGAAGCCATTAGTTGCACTTTAAAAAATGTCAATAGCTCGCTATTTTAAAATAATATTCTATGTCTCAGGTAGAAAGCATTGTTCTTTAAGACTCACTAAAATGCAATCCAGAATGTTGTTGATGGGTACCTTATTTAGCCAGTGTGTACCTGAGAATGCTGAGAAAATGAATAGTTTATTATCATACACCCAAAGGACAACATACTAGTGTTTGAGGATGATTTACATTTAATGAATTATGTAGTGCCACTATGTCTGCATCACAGTTGGTAAATGCATGTAAATCAATCATAGCCAAAGTGAATTGAAAACATATGAGTGGAAGAGGCATTTTGCTTATTTGACTCAGAAAAGATCTTCTTGGTACTATTTTCTTTTTACATGTCATCACTTTTCATTCAATAAAAATGTTTTATAGTTTCTTATTTGTTCTTTTCATCATTATTATCCAAATTTTTTTTATAATTGAACCTAACTTTTAGCCTTTTTCTAACCGTAGTACAACAAGAAGAACAAAAAGAAAAAAAGTAATTATATATATATATATATATATATATATCCAGAGATATATATATATATATAATAATGAAGGTGGAAGAAAATGTAGCGCTAATGATTCTTCACATTTTGATCCTTATCATTTTCAATATTAGCGCTACATTTTCTTCCACCTTCATGCATGAATTTTTGTCACATTCATATGTAGCAGCTCACTTTTTTGTTTTTACAGGGTAGCGCAATAATTGTTTGCACTTTATATATATATATATATATATATAATACCCATGCATCTATGTCTACATATTATTAGTAAAATATGTTTAAAAAATTCTAAGTGTATGTAGAGTGCCTTTGTGAGTGTTGCAATATTTAATACTATATTTTACTGTTATTATATTTATGGTTTTTCATCTTGATTGGTCAACTTTGTTTAAAGTGGAAGTAAACCCTTTTCGTTTTGAATTGATTCTGGTAGTTAGTTCTTTGCAGACATAACTCCTGTTCTGCGCACTTGTGGTAATGGTAGTAAAGACATTGTGTAATGGCAATCCTGGGAAGGTACTCCAACAGATTCTGGCACTGCTCAGAAGCTGGGAATGTGGCTGACAGTGCACATGTGCTAGTGAGTTCAGTTTGAAATAAATAACCAATGACACAAAAAAATAATTGATTGAATGACCTGACAGCTATCCGTAAACACACATAATCATAAAATACTGGGTTTTTATAACAATAATTATTTTTTCATTAAAATATTCGCTTCTCATCCTTCATCCTTCGCATCCCATTTCTACTGATCTTCTGTGTCCCCTTTGAAATCACTTAATCTCTACATCCAGGTATGGGTGCTTGGAATTCCTCAGGGTGGATTTCCTGATGGTGACAACAGTGGACTACTCCTCCTGACATATGTGTTGAAATGTCCATTTGTAGTCTCCATTGGAAGCCCATGTGATAGGATGAAAATGCAGGAGAATAATTGGGAGACAGAAAAAGAAGATCAACACGCTACAACAGGAAGTTCTTGTACAAAGATGGTCATGGCAAGAACAACCACACTTATTTTAATGAAAGCCATGGGTTTAAAAATATTAAAAACTACTTTCAAAATTACATTACCATGTTAAAATGTATAGATTTTTGTTTGTAGGTTTACAGATACTTTAAAGTTGTGCTATAAAGGTAAGGTAGATGGAGTTCCCTTGTGCCATTATTTCCTTGGACCCCAAATTCTCAATTCCAGTGGCATGCGCACCCTAAGGAGTTCTTCTGACACCTGTTATCATGTAAGGTAGATAAAACTAATTTGCCAGGTATTTTACAGGCAATAATGAATGCACCCATGTCAGTGAATGCTTGATAAAAGGTGACCCACACCAGGGGGATACTTTGTACACACTGATTTTTAAAAAGGTGTACATACTTTATTAAATTGGAGAAGCAGTGTTCTCGATTCTATTTACTTTGCCTATGAAATAAGTGTTTACTTATATGGTTAACAAGATTTTAGTGAAGTCACTTTTCCCATTTTTATGAGTAATATTTTTTCAGTGAGCTGGTATTGACCACAGTGTAAAGGTTATACTTAGTCATTGCTTGAAGATCTCATTGAATTGTGGGTGACCTTTAGCTTTTTCCTGTAAATGACTTCACTGATACGCTTTTTTAATAGATACCTTACATGGACATGTTACTTTTACAATTCATGCTGAGTTATGTGAGACCCTAGGTAAATAGCATTATCCAAACAGACAAAACAACTAGTCAAAAAATCTGGAATTGTGTGGTAAGACCAGAAACTGCATATAAAGGCATCCAGGTTTATTGAGTAAAACAAAGAAAACAGCATTGAGGGTGGATAATGTTCAGAAATTCATAAAGACCAGTCAGGTTTCAGCTTTGTTCTATTGCACTTTGCTTATTCATAGGATTAATTAATTGTGTGAGATTTCCAGAGAATTTGGGGACTGGACCAGCACATTCATAGAATCCCAAAATAGTGACCCTGCTAAAAGTATCTGATTCAAATTATTTCTATTTCACAGTGAATTGTAGAGCAATCATCTCTACATGGAAAGAAGGACACATTTGTTTGATTTGGTAGACTAGCTAGAAACAGTGCTTCCTACCATCTGTCATCAACTGGGATAGAAAAAAAAACAGTAAATGGTATATAAATGTAGTGCTACCCCTGCAGAAGCCACTTGACCATTTGGGCTCTCTGTTCTGTGCCTTGACTCCAAGAACACCCTCAGCACCTCTGGCACACCTGGTTGAATGAAAGTTACTTCAAGCACTTATAAGAACATGATTATAGATACTCTTAACTGGGCTGCGAATTAGCACCAGGAAATAGAAACAAGACCGTTTAGTGATAAATTAACTTAATGTATTAGTATCGGATAGAATAAATGGTGGTTTGAGCATAAACAAGCACACAGCACACAGTAGGCAGGTTCAGACACAGCCCACTGGACATTATAATCACTGTGCCAAGGTAACATAGAATGAAGTTCTGAACCACTAGACTGGGATTGCCTCATGAATTAGCAAAGTCACCATTAAACAGTGCATATAAGCATTAACTGCAATGTGAATATTAATATTATAACTAGTCTAGACTGCACTCTAGGAGAATAGCTAGGATGTGGTGCGATGTCCCTTGAGAGGTACCTCTTAGCACAAGCAATAGGTGAAGGTTTCTGTGTAGCAGCTGTAAAAAGACAATCTTTAGTCCTAACTTTTCAGCCGGCTAGCGGTGGGGCACATGAGAATAGTTGCAGTCAAGCCTGCAGACAGCAATAATGCTACTAGGTGGCTGTATGGTCAGTTCTTTAAGGGCTCAGTCTCTCTAGCAGCAGATAGTGAATCCCCCCAGCAGAAGCTCTCCAGTCCCAGTGATATTGCAACTCACCATTCAGTCACACACAATGATTAGTCCACTCTCTGCTCTGCACCCAGGTGACTCTGGCTGTCAGCACACCTGGATTCAGCACTCTGTATCCCGCTGAGGCCGCCATTATACAGCAGTGGTGGTGCACACTGGACAGCGACGTGCACTCTCGAGTCTCATGGCAATAGGAAGCTGTGTCATGTAAAGTTTGAGAAAATACAGCTCTTTCCCCTCCTCGTGGCAGTCTCTGTCAAAAGCTCAAAAGCTCTTGATTACAGTAGAATCTCTCTCCTCCGGACCACAGTTCCCACAGTGCAGTGCCTCCTGAATCAGTCTTTTCAACTCTTTTTTCTCAGCAGCTCCCTCCTCTTGCTGATATAGCTGTTAACCAATTCAGCACCACAGGGCAGCTGCTACAAAGAGCAGCTGCAGCCAGTGTTTCTCTCACTCTCCATTCTTTGCCAAGCACCTGGCTACATAATGTTAAATTCAGGGGGACATTTTGAATCCTAATTGATGCCTGTATCCCCATTAGAGAGCTTTGCTTTCATTTCCTGTTCCAGTTACCACGAGAGTGGGGAAAAATCTCCAAAACAGGAATATATATAGCAAAAAGAAAATGTATTTTTATATTTTTTTCCCATTATAATACATGCATTGCAATATAAGTATACTTTAGAAAAATATGAACATACTGCATTCTTTAGGTGGGTGTAGCCATATTAGTGAGCTTGCAACAAAAGTGAATGGGTACTATGTATAATACTTTTTTCATTTGCAATAACATCCAAATTTTCAGGACATGCTTATGAGGTGTACCCCCCTGCTGACTGCTTGAAAAAGCCTGCCTTGAAAATTTGGATGTCAGTGCAAATAATAAAAAGTATTATGGATAGTACTCAATTGTTTTTGTAACATATTGCATTAATTGTAACTCTGGCAACATAGCCTAGCTGCTTAGTAGCTTGACTTTTCATCCCAGTATCCACCTTGTAAAGCTGCCTGCCCTGTTTCATAAAATCAACGTCTGGAAGTAATCCTTGTTTACTCAATTGCACTAAATATCTGTCTAAAAAAATAGGGCCATGTTTTCTGGTTACAGACTCTCTGTTATTTCTGTAAGTGGAAGACTACATGCCTTAGAATTACATGTCAATGTTCTGTAAAAAAAAAAAAAAAATTCTGGAACTTTTCATTTCAGCATTGGTATTTTGTTTCCTTGAGATTGATTTGACTGCTCCAGAGTTATAGGTCAATAATAATAAAAACCTATATGTAATTCCTGTTACTGTAATCTGCAGTTCAGTGTGTATTTAGCTGAATTATCTTGGCGCACAAACTGCATAGCCCAATGGAGAATCTGCCAGGTAGATATTTGTCGTACTGGTTTATATGCTACCAGGTATTGCCATCCTCGTACACACGATCGGATTTTCCGTCGGAAAAATCTTGGATGGTTTTTCCGACGGAATTCCACTCAAGCTTGCCTTGCATACACACGGTCACACAAAAGTTCGCTGAACTTTCGACCGTCAAGAACGCGGTGACGTACAACACTAAGACGAGCCGAGAAAATGAAGTTCAATTTTTCCGAGAATGCGTCAAATTGTTTCCGAGCATGCGTAGGAATTTTGCGCGTCGGAATTGGTACAGATGATCGGAATTCCCGATCGAAACTTTTTCCAACCGACAAATTGAGAACCTGCTCTCAATCTTTTGTTGGCTGGAATTCCGCCAGCAAAAGTCCGATGGAGCATACACACGGTCGCATTTTCCGACCAAAAGTTCTCATCCGACTTTTGCTGGCGGAATTTCCGATCATGTGTACGCGGCATAACACGAGTATCCAGGATCATTGCCTCACTTAAAGTGTCGTTAAACCCAAATCATCGAAAACTGTCAATACATGCTATATTACATTGTGTTCATACTCACTCATCCACTAGAGTATTTGTTTTCTGTAGACTGCAAAAATCCGGGTTGATCCTCCTTTTCTCTTCCCCTTCCTCCCTGTCTGCATCCCTGCTGCAGCCTGAGATTGTGTAGGCCAGCTGGTGACATCTACTGAGCATGCTCCAGTTTCAGTTCCCTTTTAAGCTGTTTGTTTCCCCCTTTTTCTTATCTGTGCAGCTGTCAGGGGATCCCTGTGAGATGTCTGGCACATAGATGTGCGCAGGCGCATAGAGCATAAGAACAGCTAACAGGCACAAGCATGCATGCGAAAGTCCACAGTCAGGCATACTCCCTCTTGGCACCAGATGGCCTATTTAAAGGGAGTCTTGCCACCTATCCTTTGCTGGCTGATCTTTAGCTGTGACCTGGCTTATCCTTTGACCTTGGCTGTGTATCCTGTTCCTGTTCTGTCGCTCACCTCTGACCCAGCTCCGTTCCTGACTCTGGCTCTGTCTACGATTTGGTACCCTGCTGTCCGCCCGTTGACGACCCTGGCTATTCCTGAGACTCTGCTCCTGTCTATGATCCTGGCTTCTGTTAACCCTCGGGTGCCTGCCTGGCTCTCTCCTGCTCCAGCTCTGCACATCGCTGCATACTCCAGTCTCCCGAACCCAGAAAAGCTGCCAGCCCGGAATCATCCTCACCAGGCACTCATGTCCCTCCTGTCCTTCGGCTTCCTCTGTCTCATACTCAGTGGGGCCAGGACAGGAGATATAAGAGAGGCTGACCTCATCAACTGTCTCCTATCAGGTACATGACAGCAGCCCACATGACTATGAAGTCACACATGTGGGCATATACACAATAGTAAATGGCACTCCCCTCCCTCCATTCTACTCCATGTCCTCATATTGTTAAACCCTATAGGGTGGGATATAAGGTTGTGGTCTTGATGTGGTCTGATTGATGGAAGCTTCACCTTCCTGTTAGTCCCAGTCAATACACACCATAGACACAGGTTGGAGGGGAGTGACACAGCCTGTGGTTGGCAGAGCTGCCTCCAGATCCCTTTACAGTGTGAACAAAGTGAAAGCTATTGTCAGTCAACTTAAAGAGGAACTGCAGTCAGCTCACATAATTTGTATTAAAAACATCTTTGCCTTCTGAAGCTTCCCTCCAACCACTTTGCATATTATTTTATATATACTGTGATTCTGTACTTGCCATATATGCTGCAGAAATCTCCCTCCACCGAGTCTGGCTGCAATCATTTTAACTGTGGGCAGCTGAAGCTGCTGCCTGTTCACTTCCTGGATTTACACAGACACACAGAGGCACACCTCTAGCTCTGCAGCCCTGATTGGCCCTCTTGTGACTCATCCCCCCTCCCTTCCTGGCAAACTCTCATGAGAGTGAGAGAGAGAGAGAGCTGTGCATGATGTCAAACGCCTAGGCATTTTTCCAGACAAGAAAAAGGACGTGGGCTCTATAAGGTATTTACTGGCAGACAAGAATGTTTTACTATCCAAAATTAAAACAACAAGGGCAGAAGATTTAATAGATGGAAAGATGAAAAAACTACTGAAGTTCCATTTTAAACTCCACCTACATCATCATGTTAGTGCACAAAAAATTTGCATTGAAATATAGATTTGTATGAAGCTTTAAAACACGTTGTTGCTAATAATTATTTATTTTAATTCTCTATTCTGAAAGCTTTTTTTATGTCATGTGACCGGCACAGCACCAATCAGTGCTGAGCAGACTCAGTTTATAGATTTATACATCAGCAGATTACTAGAAACTCCTCCGTCCGAACTTTCCCTGAGGACAGGAGACGTCTGGGAAACATCATGTGACTGATGAACAGTGATGATTAAAAAATGTACTCAGATTACTTTTTATATTAAATTATATACAGTGGCATGATTTTCTACACAAAAATAGAAGGGATGATGGCAATTAAACTTTGTATGTTTAGTATCACTTTAACTTAAAAAACATAGTTGCGTATATCGTTTCATAGAGAGAAGTTAACAGTGACCAAGAGTAGCGATTGATCTACGCTGTAACCATTAACCACTTCCCGCCCGCCGTATGCAGAATGATGGCCAGGAAGTGGTTCTGTTATCCTGACTGGGCGTCATAAGACGTCCAGCAGGATAACATGCCGGCGCGAGCCTGTGGGGGTGCGCAGCACGCCGATCGCAAGTGCAGCGTGTCAGTCTGACACGCCGCATCTCCGATTGTGATAGGGAGCCTCTGTTAGAGGCTTCTTACCAAGTGATCAGCTGTGACCAATCACAGCTGATCATCGCGTGAACCAGGAAGTGCCAGTAAATGGCATTTCTTGGTTCGCGCTGACAGGGAGAGGCGACTCTCCCTGTCAGAGGGGGGGGGGGGTCTGTGCTGATAATAAGCACATTGATTATCAGCATAGCCCCCTCAGTTGTGCAAATCACCTGTAAATCAGTGCACAGCAGTGTCCCAACAATAAAGTGTGCCAGTGCCCACCACAGTGCCAATCAGTGCCCACTACAGTGCAAATCAGTGCCCAGCAGTAACACCTGTCAGTGATCTCTCAGTACCTCATCAGTGCTGCCCATCAGTGCCACCTATCAGTGCCAACCAGTACCACCTATCAGTGCCAATCAGTGCCGCCTGTCAGTGCCCATCACAGCCGACTGTCAGTGCCCATCAGTGCCGCCTGTTAGTGCCCATCAGTGCCCCCTATCAGTGCCCATCAGTGCCACCTATCAGTGCCCATCAGTGCTGCGTATCAGTGCCGCCTATTGGTGCCCATCAGTGCTGCATATCAGTGCCGCCTATCAGTGCCCATCAATTCTACACATCAGTGCCTCCTCATCAGTGCCCATCAGTGCCACTTTATCAGTGCCAACTCATCAGTGCCGCCTCATCGGCGCCCATCAGTGAAGGGGAAAACAACAGTTTATGATAAAAACTGTTGGTCTTTTTAAGTTTGTTTAGCAAAAAAATAAAAACCCCAGAGGTGATCAAATACCACCAAAAGAAAGCTCTATTTGTGCGAAGAAAGAGTTTGGGTACAGTGTTGTATGACCGCGCAATTGTCATTCAAAATGTGACAGTGCTGAAAGCTGAAAATTGTCCTGGGCAAGAATGGCTGAAAGTGCCTGGTATTGAGATGGTTAAAGATACGCTTTGGGTTTGAGTCAATATCATTTCAACCCGAATTTTAGCTACTTAAAATTTGTGGAACAGGTGAATAAAAGGACAGATACTGTAAAACCAGTGTGCCCGGCCACCCGAGCTGCTGCTGGTTGAAGTAATTCATTTAGCTGTTGTTTTACTACTGACACAAAATGAGACCTTACGGCCACCAGCCAGTCAGCTGGTTTCAAATTGTAAACAAGTCGGAAGGCATCACATGTGATGTCATTGAACAATTATGCCATGGCCATATTTGGTCAGTGAGGTGAGCCAGCCAGTTTGTTGATAATCAGGCACCGGCAAGGGACCTGCCACTTGTGGAGAGAGTCTTGCCGGAGAGGATCGTCAGCACAGCCATGTTTATGCTGGTGTGTCAGTGTTCATTGGGATTGATGATGGATCTACAGCACTGCATAACATCACCGGCATTGAGTTTACATTGCGGGACATGTTTTTTATAGAATCATTTTTTAATTGTGTCTTTGTATTCATTTACTTTCTGATTTTTGCTGTTGTCAATGAGTAACAAGGAGTTCTATGTACCCCTTACTTTTTCAAGTGGGGGGTCAGATAACTGGGGGTCCCCTTTTTAGAAAGCGGCTTCCAGATTCCAATAAGTCACCCCCACCAATGCCCCCCCCCAGACCTTCAACTTCATCTAGATAGGAATATGCGGCTGACTCCATCAAACAAAATGGCGTGGGGTCCTTCTCAAAATATATACCAGATTTTTATTCTGGTATAGAAATGGTATCGATTTTTGAGGGGAATCCCCACACAAAAAAAAAAAAAAATGTGAGGCCCCCCAAAATCTACACCAGACCTTTTTCCAGGCACGCAGCCTGACTCGTCAGGAAAAGGAAGGTCAGTGAGTGTGCGGCTTCCCCCCTTTCTGAGCCATACCAGGCCACTTGCCCTCAACATTTTGATGTGAAATAGGGTCCCACCCCCACATACCTGGCCCAAAGGATGTGGGAGTTCGCAGGGGAAAAACATCAGAACCTCAACCTGGAACCCCACTTTGAGAAAGGGGCAACCAGGTATACAACCCCCCCCCCACCTCCATGTGAATGAGCAAGCGGTACATGGTACTCATCCGAAAAAAAAATTTGCAGCCTCACTGTGCCCATTTGCAGCCATAGGTCCCCCGGACTTCAAACTCAGTAGTTAAGGGTTCCTAGATGCCCCCTAGCTGCAGCCAAGCTTGAGTCTCTGGACCCAAAGGGTCCCGAAATGATATTGCTGCAGATGGACACAGTTGACCGATTTTGGGGCCCCATATCTCAGGGCCACTTGGTGCCCCAAATTTGGTGTGCACACCCAGTTGGACCAGCACTACAAAATATCCAATGATACAGGGCCCCAAAGTCGGTTTGGAAAATGTCAAGCACTTCTGAAGCAGAGAATGACATTTTCCGAACCGACTTTGGGACCCCGTATCTCGGGGCCACTTGGGGCTAGGAACCCCATCTTTGGATATTAATTGTAGTGCTAGTTCCACTGTGTTTGCACACCAAATTTGCGGTTCCCAGCACCAAGTGACCCCGAGATACGGGGCCCCAAAGTCGGTTCGGAAAATGTCATTCTCAAGTATAAGCCGAGGGGGCACTTTCAGCACAAAAAAATGTTCTGAAAAACTCGGCTTATATTCGAGTATATACGCTACTTCATAGAAAAAGTATTTTATTTAAAAAAGTTAAGAAATGGTCCACAATGTAAGTCCAAAGTCAACCACAATTTACGATGCCCTGACTACCACTGACACAAACATATCAACCTGACACATGACACAATCATGCAACAATCTTCTCTGGCTGGACACTTGCTGAAAATTATAGCTCCCCGTCTGGCAGCTGAATGTAAACTATTTGGCCGAGGATGCTGGCCTTTGTCAGTGACTATGTATCTTTAAGTCCTCTGAAAAGTGAACACCATGCAAAACAATAGTCCTCTGAAGGGTGAATTTAAACCTGTATACAGTGGTGTGAAAAAGTGTTTGCCCCCTTCCTCATTTCCTGTTCCTTTGCATGTTTGTCACACTTAAGTGTTTCGGAACATCAAACCAATTTAAACAATAGTCAAGGACAACACAAGTAAACACAAAATGCAATTTGTAAATGAAGGTGTTTATTATTAAAGGTGAAAAAAAATCCAAACCATCATGGCCCTGTGTGAAAAAGTGATTGCCCCCTAAACCTAATAACTGGTTGGGCCACCCTTAGCAGCAACAACTGCAACCAAGCGTTTGCGATAACGTGCAATGAGGCTTTTACAGCGTCCTGGAGGAATTTTGGCCCACTCATCTTTGCAGAATTGTCCTAATTCAGTTACATTAGAGGGTTTTCGAGCATGAACGGCCTTTTTAAGGTCATACCACAACATCTCAATAGGATTCAGGTCAGGACTTTGGCTAGGCCACTCCAAAGTCTTCATTTTGTTTTTCTTAAGCCATTCGGTGGTGGACTTGCTGGTGTGTTTAGGATCATTGTCCTGCTGCAGAACCCAAGTTCGTTTCAGCTTGAGTACACGAACAGATGGTCGGACATTCTCCTTCAGGATCTCTTGGTAGACAGCAGAATTCATAGTTCCTTTTATCACGGCAAGTCTTCCAGGTCCTGAAGCAGCAAAACAGCCCCAGACCATCACACTACCACCACCATATTTTACTGTTGGTATAATGTTCTTTTTCTGAAATGCAGTGTTCCTTCTACGCCAGATATACTTGGACACACACCTTCCAAAGAGTTCCACTTTTGTCTCATCGGTCCACAGAATGTTGTCCCAAAAGTCTTGGGGATCATCAAGATGTGTTGTGGAGAAATTGAGACGAGCTTTGATGTTCTTTTTGCTCAGCAGTGGTTTTCTCCTTGGAACTCTGCCATGCAGGCCATTTTTGCCCAGTCTTTTCCTGATGGTGGAGGCATGAACGCTGACCTTAACTGAGGCAAGTGAGGCCTGCAGTTCCTTGGACGTTGTTGTGGGGTCTTTTGTGACCTCTTGGATGAGTCGTCGCTGCGCTCTTGGGGTAATTTTGGGCGGCCGGCCACTCCTGGGAAGGTTCACCACTGTTCCATGTCTTCGCCATTTGTGGATAATGGCTCTCACTGTGGTTCGCTGGATTCCCAAAGCTTTGGAAATGGCTTTATAACCCTTTCCAGACTGATAGATCTCAATTACTTTCTTTCTCAATTGTTCCTGAATTTCTTTGGGTCTCGGCATGATGTGTAGCTTTTAAGGATCTTCTGGTGGACCTTACTGTGTCAAGCAGCTCCTATTTAAGTGATGCCTTGATTGTGAACAGGTGTGGCAATAATCAGGCCTGGGTGTGGCTAGAGAAATTTAACTCAGTTGTGGACAACCACAGTTATAGTATGTTTTAACAAGGGGGGCAATCACTTTTTCACACAGGGCCATGATGGTTTGGATTTTTTTTCACCTTTAATAATAAACACCTTCATTTACAAATTGCATTTTGTGTTTACTTGTGTTGTCCTTGACTATTGTTTAAATTGGTTTGATGTTCCGAAACACTTAAGTGTGACAAACATGCAAAGGAACAGGAAATGAGGAAGGGGGCAAACACTTTTTCACACCACTGTAAGTGGGATATCTTGATAATTCCACTCTCAGCGTGTCTCCTCCACACACACAGAACTCTCTGAGACTTCCCAGAGCATATCCCACCTCCACATGGAAAGTCACTGACCGCTTTTGTGTCACCCGAGATCCCCCCATGTACCCCAGTGCTGAGGAGCATCTTCCATGACACAAAAGCTGTCAGTGACTTCCCATGTGGAGGTGGGATATGCTCTGGGAAGTCTCAGAGAGTTCTGTGTTTGTGGAATTATCAAGATATCCCGCATATACAGGTTTGAGCTCACTATTGTTTTGCATGGGATTCACTTTTCAGAGGACCTTTTGTTTTATTGAAAACTGATCTTATATTTATAGTGGTAACTGAGTGTTCGATTCACCCTTCAGAGGGATATTAGTTATTTTATTTCACTATTGAGCTCACTCTTCAGAGTGTCATTTCACTTTTGAGAGGTTTTTGTTTTTCATAGTTCCATTGAATATTGTATTTGTATGCACAATGGTTCAATTAACAAAGCGGAAAGTAAATGAGAGAAATCCAAATCAAATCAATATTTGGTGTGACCACCCTTTGATTTCAAAACATCATCAATTCTTCTAGGTACACTTACACACAGTTTTTGAAGGACCTCGGCAGTTAGGTTGTTCCGAACATCTTGGAGAACTAACCACAGATCTTTTGTTGATGTAGTCTGCCTCAAATCCTTCTGTCTCTTCATGTAATCCCAGACAGACTCCATGATGACAGACTCCATGATGTTGAGATCAGGGCTATGTGGGGACCAAACTATCACTTCCAGGACTCCTTGTTCTTCTTTACACTGAAGGTAGTTCTTAATGACATTGGCTGTATGTTTGGGGTGGTTGTTCTGCTGCAGAATACATTTGGGGCCAATCACACGCCTCCCTGATGGTATGGCATGATGGATAAGTATCTGTCTGTATTTCTCAGCAGTGAGGACACCACTGATCCTGACCAAATCTTCAACTCCATTTGCAGAAATGCAGCCCCAAACCTGCAAAGAACCTCCACTTCCCTCTTCTCTGCCGATACACATTGTTGTACCACTCTCCAGCCCTTCATGGACAAAGTGCCTGCTGCTACAGTCAAAAATTTCTGCACCCCAGTTCCCATGTTTTTAGGCATAGGTTGTGGAAATAAGGCTAAGCAACTCAACCAAGCATAAAAACATAGGAACTGGGGTGCAGATAAATGGTAGAAGGTGCTTTGGACTGATGAGGTTCCTTACAAGTTTGGGGCTGCATTTCTGCAAATGGAGTTGGAGATTTGGTCAGGATCAATGGTGTCCTCACTGCTGAGAAATACAGGCAGATACTTATCCATAATGCCCATACCATCAGATGCCCATACCATCTAGCACATTATGCAAGACTTACCTTAAAACAAAGCCCTCCAGCCAACAGGGGTTCTATCTACCCCTGGTCTTCCTTCTGGGTTTGCGGCCTCCGGCTACATGAGTGGACACAACCACAATGATGTCACTTCCGGGCATGCACGCAGGAGCTGTTGGTGTGGTATGCCAGACCTTCATAACACATGTGCTGGTGACGTCACCGCCTGCATGTAGTGTGAATATCTCCTAAACAGTGCAAGTTTTGGAGATATTCACTGTACCTACAGGTAAGCCTGGTAGGCTTTCCTGTAGGTACAAGTCAAAAAAAATTGTATACTACCACTTTAACCCTCACCCAGAGTATCCACATGCCCGCTCTATAGTACAAAATAGGAGACCCATATAGACCAAGGGCAGAGTGACCCTACTTTCCCCACTAACACAGCAAGCAGCAGATGGATAACAATAGGACCAAATGCACATGATCTTTACAAGGTATACTATTTTGATACAAAAAACAAGCAAATAATTAACAATCAAATAATTTGCAATCAAATCATTTTTTGCGGGCAATGGCTGGTGTTAGCGCTTAAATCATCATGGCACCATGCTTGATATGGTGTCAGGTGATTGAAGCACATCATAATGTAGAATCAGTGGAATCACTGAGTGTGTCACTTGCCATTGTCGCCTGCTACCATATGTGGATAGTTACTTGCCACACTGCCTGTCACCAGATGCGGAATGTCACTTGCCACACTGCCTGCCACAAAATGTGGATTGCCACCTGCCACGTTGCTTGTCACAAGATGCGGAGTGAGTGGAGCGCCCCTTGTGGTATGTCAGGCAGACAGCGAAGGGGGTAGAACTACAAGTCCCAGCACACCCCTTGGACACTTTGTGCTGCTGAGGACTATTGTCCCAAGATTGCCACCAAAATTAAAAAATTATGAGTAAGCCTATGCTTAGAAAAAGTGTCATATCATATGTTTTCAGCATTACCCATTCAGACAATATTAACAAATCAATTTTATTACAGGTGCAGATTGGACGACAAGCTCTACAGCTACCCTGATCATCCGCATCCCTGGACTGGACCAAAACACTGACACCCATTCAAACCCCCCCCCCCCCCCCCCCCCCAAAAAATAAATAAATAAATAAATCTCTCTCTTTCCTCACGTCACCATTTTTCTAAGGAAAATATATTTCTAAAGGTGCTATTGACATACAATTTTCACAACATGTCAGTAACAACCCATGCAATCCATACATACAAAGACACCAAAACAAATAAGTTCATAAAAGAAGTTATGTGTAATAACATTGAATGACATAGGGAAAAAGTATTGCGCGTGCTAACTGAAACTTATTTAATACTTGGTATAAAATTCTTTGTTGGCAATGACAGCTTCAAGATGCAGGCTTCCTTCACCCCTAACGGCCCTCATGGGAACAAATTTCTTTATACCAGGGAGAGAGGTTTTTACTACACAGAAAATAAGAAATCCACAACTGAGAGATATTATCACAAAGGGCAAGATGAAAACACGGCAAGAAATAGTAGAATCCAAAGGGTGTAATATGAGCGAATGGAATTTGCTCCAGTTAAAACACTTAGTAAAAACACTCCCACATCCAATTCGAGATGAAGGGGACTTGATTTTCTTGGAAAAACTCTGCTTTACACAAATGCCAATAAAAAATGGAAAATCAAAAATCTATGGAACACTGACAGACCTATAAGGACAAGGAAGACCGGCCTATATAGAACAATGGGAAAAAGAATTGGATTTAAAATTTGACGATTACCAAGTGGAGAAGATAATAGGAGCTGGATATAACAATGCTTGGGATATGGGTACCATCGAAATGAATTACAAACTTTTAGCAAGATGGTATCTGACCCCAGAGAGAACCCATAAATATCAAGTGGAGGGATCACCATTATGCTGGAGAAACTGCAAACAAAGGGCAACAATGGCACACATATGGTGGGAATGCCCAAAAATAAAGGAGTGCGGGAAGGGGTGGTAAAAAATAAGAAAATAATATATGGAAATTTTCTCTTTTTGTATGTAATTAAAAATGTATTTGTTATGATAATTAAATAAGACATCCTAGAATAAACCACTATGATGTGAAAACGAGAAGGGACAACATTGAACTGCAAAGTTGAAATAAGTCTCTCGGGAAAATTTCTCTGAAGTGGAAAAATAAAAGACGCAGGCTCCTGTGTGGAGAAACTAGTCACATGCATTGCTCAGGTGTGATTTTGGCCCATTCTTCCACACAAACAATGTTCAAATCTTGAAGGTTCTGTGGGCCTCTTCTATGAATTAGATGTTCTATCTAATTGTTGTGCTGCAAATTTTAAACAAGCTTCAAAATGCTTTTTCATCAGAAATGGAGTCTTGCGTGGTGAGTGTGCATACAGGCCATGGCGGTTGAGTGCATTACTTATTGTTTCCTTTGAATCAATTGTATCTGCTAATTACAGGTCTGTCGGGAAGCTCCCCACACATGCTCTTTGGCTCTTGGACAACTCTTCTGATAATTATTTTCACTCCTCTGTCAGAAATCTTGCGAGGAGCACCTGGTCATGGCCGTTTTATGGTGAAATGATGTCCTGTCCACTTCTGGAAAGGATGTCCTGTCCCCAACAGTGCTCACTGGAACATTCAGAAGTTTAGAAATCCTTCTGTTACTATTGACATCAGTATGCTTTGCAACAAAAAGGTTGTGAAGGTCTTGAGAGAGCTCTTTGCTTTTACCCATCATGAGATGTTTCTTGTGTGACACCTTGGTAATGAAACACCTTTTTATAGGCCATCAGTTGAGACTGAACCAGCTGGTATTAATTTGCACTGACAAGGGGCAGGATTGCTTCCTAATTACTGAAATATTTCAGCTGGTGTCTTGGTTTTCCATGCCTTTTTGCATCTCCCTTTTTGATGTGTTCAATAGTTTTCTCTGTGTCATTCCATTTTATTACACATAACTTCATTTCTGAACATATTGGTTTTGGTTTCTTTGTATGTATGGATTACATTGGGTTATTACAGACATGTGGTGAACATTTCATGTCAATAGCACCTTTAGAGATTGATTTAGCTAGAAACATGGTGACGTGTTCAATACGTTACTAATTTTACCTGCTGCATATGAATTAAAACATCTGAACTATTCGGTTTCATCTGGTGACTGTTTATTGGTAATTAGCTTCTCAGTTCCAAAGAATCCATTCACATCTGTAAAATACTGCATAGATGTGACACTCTTTGGCCTGATTTACAGTTGCGAATGGGGCCACCACCGATTATATGTGGGAGAAGCAGCGAGGGTTCCCAGCAATTAGATGTAGGAGGCAGCCCTACTGAAGTCAATGGGAGGCTGACAGCTCCCAAAGTTAAAGCGGAAGTAAACCCATCGATTTAACTGTTTAAATAAAAAAGCCGGGAATGCTAACTGCACATTGGCTGTGCTCTCAACCAAACAGTCAAACCATCCAATGGCTGGTGTCATAACGGATCACATGTGCAGCACCGTGGCAGTTGAAGATTAAACAGAGGCAAAGATGGCAGCTTCCTTGGCTGAAAACGATAGGGGGGTTTACTTCCACTTTAAACATTAGCGCTTCCGTGTAATCATGCATGGAGCAATCACCTGTGATTGGTCAGCCCTGGACACAAATTTTCCAGGGAATCCAGGGCCAACCAACCACAGGAAATCGCACCATGAGCAATTACTTTGGAGCAGCCACGATAAGCTGCAGAATTGTTGGCCTTCCATTGCTTTCGATCGGGCTGTCCCCACATCTAATCTGTGACCCCACTGGGGTTTTCACATCTAATTCATGACAGCCCCATTTGCAAGTGTGAATGAGGCCTCACAAAGGCATTATTATGAGAATATTTTATATGGTCATACTATGGTCATTCTGAAAGTTTTACCCCATTACTGGCTAAAACCCAAAGTCAAGGAAACGGTTACCGGATCACCGTACCTGTGATGTCATTGTCACCTAGGTGAGACATATTAAAGTGGAAGAACTGAAGCCAAAGTTGTGAAAGGGTATTTAATAATAATAAAAAAATTATGTGCAACTCTGTTAAAGTTCAGGTTCAGCGTGAAAAATAAAATTAGGGAATTAAAGAAAAAAAAACATTTCCAATCACATGACCACTGTGATTGGCTGAAGGAGGTGCCACGAGTTGGCGAGTTCGGCTGGTTGCCTTGCTTTTTCTGCAGAAGACGGGAGCTCTCTCAATGGAGGGGTCGATGCTGGGCAGGATTACTTTGCCCCCAGACTTTGCCTCTCCTATGCCTGTATTGATGTTCGGTGGGACTTCCGCCCCGCCTGTAAACGGCTTCCTTTTGGGCACTGCACATGCATGGGTTTTCCCGCAAATTGCAGTGGGAGATCAGACACATTAACATCACACACACTTTATCCATGGTATTTGAAAGTATTTTATTCTTCTATTCAGAATCATAAAATATCCTCTGGTTGATAGTGGGTCCCACAAGCTTGGGTCTTACCTCTGGATTTGGGTAAGTCCTGGGGGCCACCTGAAACACCAGTCTTAATGTTGTGTTAACAACTTACTTGTATATCAATGTCTTCGTTATGCTGTTTGTACTTTTTGAGTAATGAATTGTTTCTTTTTAGATATTTTAAGACCCTCATTCCTCCGGAAAAAGCGGCCATTGCTTTGAAACATGTAGAGGGTTTGCTGCTTGTATGTTCCCCTATATCTGTATCTTGGGGCGTGCATCAGTGGAGTTGGATACATCAAGTGTGGCAACTACGGCACATCTACAGGGGAGTTCTATACAATGATCATTTTAAATGATGAGCTTTGTATTTTTTTAATGTTTTTAATAAACTTTGACTTTTTAAAATTGCTATGATCTCTGACTTTGGGGTACCGAGATAATCCATGACCTTTTGGGTTTTTCCACATACAATTTGATAGGATAGTAGCTGGTACAGGGTTCAATGGTCCAGAGGCTCCAGAGGTCAGCAGTAAGTGAGTGATCCAGAGTTTAGGGCCATTAGTTTGTGACCTCAAGCTCAAGTGCGCTTGGGTTATGCAGCAGGACAATGGTCCGAAACACAAAAGTCCACCTCCAAATGGTTCTAATAAAGCAAAACTTTGATTTTGGAGTGGCCTAGTCAAAGCCTGGACTTAAATCCAATTGAGATGCTGTATCATGACCTTACACAGGCCGTTCATGCTGGGAAAACCCTCCAATGTAGCTGAATTAAAAAAATTCTGCAAAGAAGAGTGGGCCAAATCTGCTCCACAGCAATGTGAAAGACTCATTGACAGTTATCGCAAATGCTTGATTGTAGTTGTTGCGCTAAGGGTGGCACAAGCAGTTATTAGGTTTAGGGGGAAATTACTTTTTCACATAAAGCCAGGCAGGTTTGGACAGCATTTTTGCTTTAAAGCAGAGCTCCACCCGATTTCTAAACAATAGCTCCCGAATATTATTTTTCTCTTTTAAATATTAAACAGACCTTTTTTTTTATATGTAACTTTGTTTTCATTAACATATTGGCCATTTCCAGGTTCCGGGGATTGCGGATATGGGCGGGGTTGCTGCGGCTATGTCGACATTTCCTTTTGTGCCGCACTGTCTCCTGGGATCCTTTTTGCTTGTTCCCAGGAGTCTGTGCGGCGGCCTGGCGCGAGTTATCGCGCGATTTAGAACCCTGAAGTGACGTCATTATCTCAGTTGCCATCACAACAGGGCGGGACTTCCGACGACGCCGCCCATTGTGATGGCAACCGAAGCTGTTGACGGCGCTCCAATATAAACAATACTGCGCATTCGCGAGATCAAAGATAGAACGGGCGTTGCATTCTGGGAGATGCACGTCACAGAATCCAAGAAGAGAATGCCTGTGGGCTTCACATGCCCACAGGCAAGATGACAACTATGGATATCATTTTTATAAAGCATTATTTGATTGAGAAAAAGCAATGGGAAAACTAAAAAAAACGGGACATGTAAGGAACAAATTTAAAGCCTAATTAGTTTATAAATGTCACAAAAAAAAAAAAAAACGTTGGAGGCAGTGGAGCCCCGCTTTAATGAATGAAAACATAATTTAAAAACTGCATTTTGTATTTAGTCGGGTTATCTTTGTGTAATAATAACATTTGTTTGATGATCTGAGTCATTTAAGTGTGACAAATATGCAAAAAGAAAATCAGAAAGGGGGAAAATACTTTTTCACATAACTGTATATTTCAATTGAATTTCTTCAAACAGTATTCCCCTGCTGGAGAAGCCCCAATGTGTTTCAATTAGTTTCTCACTAATCTTCATCAGGGGACAGAAATAATGTCGAAGTTTTAAAAACAAGATTACATGATGATGACCAGTCAAAAAAACAAATCTACATAACACTATACAACCAAAAGTATGGGGACGCCTGCCCTTACACGCACATGAACTTTAATGGCATTGCAGTCTCATTCCGTAGAGTTCAATATTGAGTTGACCCACCTTTTGCAGCTATAACAGCCTCAACTCTTCTGGGAAGGCTGTCCACAAGGTTTAGGAATGTATCTATATGGTAACGTTTGACCATTCTTCCAGAAGAGCATTTGTGACGAGAAGGCCTGGCTCTCATTTATCCCAAAGGTGTTCTATCGGACTTAGGTCAGGACTCTGTGCAGGCTAGTCAAGTTCCTCCACCCCAAACTCGCTCATCCATGTCTATGGACCTTGCTTCGTGCACTGGTGTGCAGTAATGTTGGACCAGGAAGGGGCCATCCCCAAACTTTTCCCACAAAGTTAGGAGCATGAAAAAAATGTATGCTGATGCCTTAAGAGTTCCCCTCACTGGAACTAAGGGGCCAGGCCCAATCCCTGAAAAACAACCCCACATCATAACCCCCCCCCCCCCCATTAAATGATTTGGACCAGTGCACAAAGCAAGGTCTAAAGACATGGATGAGAGAGTTTTGGGTGGAGGAACTTGTCTAGCCTGACCTAAACCCAATAGAACACCCTTGGGGTGAATGAGAGCCGAGACTGTGAGCCAGGCCTTCTCGTCCACATCAGTGCCTGACCTCACAAATGTGCTTCTGGAAGAATGGTGAATCATTCCTATAGACATACTCCTAAACCTTGTGGACAGCCTTCCCAGAAGAGTTGAAGCTGGTATAGCTGCAAAGGGTGGGCCAACTCAATATTGAACCCTACGGAATAAGAGTGGGATGCCATTAAAGTTCATGTGTGTGTAAAGGTAGGCGCCCCAATGCTTTTGGTAATATAGTGTATGTTGGCATGAGAAATGGTACTGTAAGAAAAGAAACAAAAAGACAAAGCTGAAAGTCAGAAGGACTGAGCCATACCTGACATACCTCTCCTCCACACTTTTATTCCCTTAAGTTTTCTCTCTTGTGATTGTTCTTTCTTTCCTTCAGCACTCTTGAACATCAGTGTAATGACACGGAACCCTCTAGAAGGAAATCACAGAGCTCTGCCATTCAGAATCAGAGAAAAGCTGTTCTTACAAGGGAAGAAGAGTCAGATATGAAGAGCGGGTCATCATAGCTTCATAAAGTGTTCATGAATGAGAAAAATAAGGGCAGCGCCTATTATCCCTGTACCCATTCCCAAAATATTTCCGGCCTTCCAACACTATTATACCTAAATGTACAGTTCTGACTTCAGAGAGACTGAAGCCGCCAGTCTTAATAAGGCCCCCTTCACACTATGAGGTGTGTCTGAGCTTGTGTTTTCTTTTTGTGTTCTTGCGGATCACGTTTAGAGCAGCGCAGTCATTTCAATGGGCTGCCCTATGCGCTTGAAACTTGCAAAAATAGCGCAGGCATCATTTTTATAATTGGCACTGTGGTAACATGCATTTTGGTGCCCACAAACTCACCCGCTTTTGCTAGATGTGTGGGGGTGCCCTTAAGAATTAACCACTTAAGGTCCGCCTCATAGCAATTTTAATGCTACAGGGTGGCACATCTGCACCAGATCATGTATATATACACGCAGTGGCGGCTGGTGCTCCATTTTTGGGGGGCGGAGAAGGTTCTTCTCCCGGCCAGTCCAGTCTTAAGACGAGCTTTCTGTCCGGAGAAGCCAGAAGACAAAAGCGAATATTGATTCTCTAATGTCACAAGTGGGCGAACCCGGGGCGTAGTGCTTTGCGCCCAAACCCATCTTTTTAAAGCCTATTAGAGCCTTAAGCTCTAATCATGTGCTTAAAAAAAAACTCATAGAAATCAATGCGTCTGTCGCCCCTTATGGAGATTAGGGGGCAGCGCCCCTGTGCCCCTTATGGACCAGCTGCCACTGTATACTTGTGACATGGCTCCTCCATATGCGGGGCACGCATGCGCTCTACAGGTGGCTCACTCCCATCAGTGAGTACCGTGAACTCAATGTCCACTAGCACCTGCCGATCGACCAGAAGAGAGGCAGAACGGTGGTCTGCCTATGTAAACAAGACTGTTCTGTTTTTTTTTTTTTTGTTTTACCAAAAGCATGTAGCAGTATACATATTGGCCTAAATTGATGAAAAAAATTAGATTTTTTTAAAAAAATTGTGATATGTTTTATAGCAGAAAGTAAAATATATAGTTTTTTTTCTTTATGACGCAAAAAATTGAAAATGCAGAGGTGATCAAATACCACCAAAGTAAGCTCCATTTGTGGGAAAAAATTACATACATTTTATTTGGGTACAGTATTGCACGACCGCGCAATTGTCAGTTAAAATAACTAAAGTGGTTAAATAAAAATAAAAAAACATTAAAAAAAAAGGCACTTAAAATTCCCCCCCAAATTATTTTGAGGCCCCACCCCCCACATATACACATATATGAACATAAACGCATGTATGTATGAAAGTGCAAATTGCGATACACATTTTACATATCGCTGCGCACGCCGGAGTGAGAGTGATATTACTAGCACCAGACCTTCTCTGTAACACTAAAGGGATGACCTATAGGGGGCATTGAAAGTGTTCCCTATGGAAAATCTAGGGTACTAAAGTCTGACACCATTTCTGATTCGCTGTCACGGTCTGATTCCCATTTATATAGGAACTAATATTTATCCTCCTGGTTCCCCCCATACCCGAAAAGCATATATTTAGCTTGAATAGGTGCATCTTTGTAGTCATAGAATATAAATGTCATTTTCAAAGTGGTCACTAATTAGAACCGGGATTACAGCGTTTCCATGGCGATAATCCTTCCAACTCCACCCATACATGAAGGAAAATGCTCCAAATAGTTCTGTGCAAACATGAAAACTATGAAACAATATTCATCCCATTGGTTCCCCCATAACTGAAAATCATATGTTTAGTTTGAATTAGGTGCCTTTCTGTAGTTATAAATAAATTGGAATTCAACCACAAAATGTCATTTTCAAAAGTGTTTACTAATTAGAATGGGGAATACAGAAAATATTGGAGATATGAACAAAATGAATCAGCTATATATGCAGATTATCAATAACTTTCACACAGTAATTGTGCTTTGCTGAGCCCTCCATATTGATCCTGCCAGTAGACTGTTTTTTTTTTTTTCTTCATGTCAATGGCTGGCTGAGCTGTCATTTAAAAGTGACAGTTGGAAGCAGTGCAGGTGCACCTGGCTGTGGCTGTAACTGTCACTGGCTGGCTGAGCTGTCAATCAAAAGTGACAGTTGGAAGCAGTGCAGGTGTCCCTGGCTGTGGCTGTCGCTGTCACTGGCTGGCTGAGCTGTCAATTAAAAGTGACAGTTGGAAGCAGTGCAGGTGTCCCTGGCTGTGGTTGTAACTGTCACTGGCTGAGGAGTTTTCAAAGCGTGCGACAGCTCCAACGCCTCTCTCCTTGTGATCGGCTGATTACGGAGGATTACTGCGATTTCTACTGATATCTACAACTAATACAACTTTTATTAGTATTATTATTACTATTGTTGTGATTATTGTGATTATTAATCACATTTTGTGTTAGTTCTCTTCTATAGGCATCCAATAGCACCAGGATGGCAGCCTCTGGACCTGGGCGTCAGGATCATCGCATCCACCTTGATGGAGACAGAAACGCCATTCTAGCAGGTAAGTGTAATGTCTGATTAGTGGGGTGTCCTCCATGTGTGCAGGGTACAGGGGCCCCTAGGAGGGATGGGGCCCCCCTCACACACTGCACACATGGGGGTAATGATGTCCTCCTGTCATGTCTGCCCCTGTATACATTCCCCCCTTCTACTCCAGACCAATCACAGAGCCTAGGGCAGTGCTCTGAGACTCCTCCCCCAGCTGTCACTGGTTGCTAGGGCCACTGGTATCCTAACCAAGGACATTAGGTGCTTGCTCCTCCCCCTAGCTTTCAGAGAGGAGATAACTTCCCCTATTCATCTTCCCAGATCCCAGCCTGACCCTACAACCCTGCTGTGTAAGGTAAGGGGGGGGGGGGGGGGTAGTGATGTATGTGGGGCAGTAATGTTAGGGGGTACAATGATGTATGGGGGGGGGGGGCAGTGGTGTATGGGGGGTACTAATGTATGGGTGTACAATGATGTATGAGGGTAGTAATGTTAGGGGTACATTGATGTATGGGGGCAGTGGTGTATGGGGGGGTAATAATGTATGGGTGTACAATGATGTATGGGGGTAGTAATGTTAGGGGGTACAATGATGTATGGGGGGGCAGTTGTGTATGGGGGGTAGTAATGTATGGGTGTACAATGATATATGGGGGTAGTAATGTTAGGGGTACAATGATGTATGGGGGGCAGTTGTGTATGGGGGGGTAGTAATGTATGGGGGTACAATGATGTAGGGGGGTACTGATTCAGAAGTGAGGGACCCCTCTGCCTGTTGCTCACTGGCGTTTCCATAGCAACAGGACGCCAGGCAGACTTCTCTCTTCTCTTCTCAGGTCCTGAGGTTTCTGTGTCTGCAGATTGTCACACATCTGATATATGGACATCATGTCTGTCTGTGTGTATATATGTGTGTAATTTTTTGTAGTGCGTCAGGGATTTTTCATCATACTCATTAAGCACAGGAGAGGCCATATATGTGGGGGACCCCTTTTTTCAAAGGGGCTTCCAGATTTTGACAATTTACCCCCCCCCCCCCCTCCCCCTGCAGATCCCCACATGCACCACACCAGGGATGGGGAGGAAGGCCCTTGTCTGCATCAACATGGAGACAAGAGAGCCCCTAGCAGACTACACCCCCATGTTGAGGGCATGTGGCCTGGTATGGTTCAGGAGGGGGGTGCACTCTCTTACCCCCCTTTTTATTGCCTACCAGGCTCCATGCTCAGGTAGGGATCTGGTTTGGATTTTGGGGTGACCCCATTATTTTTTTTTATTTTTGGCATAGAGCCCCCCTTAAAATTCACACCAGACCCCATGCATTTTTCTTTCACAGGGGTCACCCTCAATATCCATACACAACCCCCATCGAGGACAGGTGTCTGATTTGTTTTTTTGGGGAACCCTGCACTTTTTTTCATTGGTGTCGCCCCGTAAAATACACAATAGACCTAAGGACAAGGTCTGTTTGGAATTTTGAGATCTGCTGCTACTACAGAGACCCTCGTTTTCTGGGTGCTGCACCATTTTGAAAACGCTTAGCGTTTTCTCAGTTCATGCAAAGTGTTCTCTGATTGGATAAGGTAAAAAGGGGGAGCGGAGATGTCACAATCTCCATCTCGTCCAATCACAGAATGCTTTGCATTCACTGAGAAAAATGCAAGACTTTCTTTGAATGATGCCCACACAGAGTAGACGACCCCCTGTGGTTACTATGCAGCAGGGCAGCCCCTCAGCTTAGGATCTGGAAGATAGAGAGGATCACTGAAGTAAGCTGAGCCAATGTAACTATGAAAATATTGATTGCGTTGAAATTATTGAATTTATCTGAATGTATCCTTGTTTTTGCAGGTCCAATTGCCTCGAGAACCAGGTCTCGATTCTCTCTGGTGGGTCGTGCACCGGACCAGCTGCCGGCGAGATCCAGGAGACGTCAGATCCCTGTGGCCAGACGGAGGGATAGAAGCCGTTCTCCGACACGTCGTGACATCTGCACCATCTGTTTGGAGGATCTGGAAGATGGAGAAGGAACTTTTCGTCTCTCTTGCTCCCACAGATTTCATTTCCCCTGCATCGCGGAGTGCCTGTATCGTGTTGTGAACGAAGACCGTTGGCCCCAGTGCCCCAACTGCCGGGCTTGTGTCCCTCTGACTCAATGGGTAAGTCGAACATTCCTCAATGTTTTGGATCTGTATTTTTCTTTAGGAAACCCTTTATTAAATGTCATTTATTTTTCCAACAGCCTCATTATCATATCATCCTTGTCGGAGGGGTGCCAAGTATTCAACTTTATATGCTTGAACAACTCTGAGAGGAGTCACCATGGGGTCCAGCACCTACGGATGGATCAGTAAGTCTTAATTTTCTATTTCAATACATTTTCAAACAAACAACATGTGTGCTGTCTGACGATTTCTTGTTTTTCCGCTGATAACACAGTTTAATCTGGCCATATGGAAATTCAGTTGGTTCAGCAGTAACTGGCCACATGTTTATCCATGTATGGACAGGCTGGTTGTACTGAAGTTGATCCATCGCCTTCAGTACAACTAGCCTGTCAGAGTTTTTGTCATGCGATCACCGCCGGAAGCTATAGCCGCCAGTAGTGATCATTATATTCTGACAGCTAGAAAACCTCCCGCTGTCAGAATATAATAGCTCCACAGGAGTTATTCCCCCATCAACAATAAATAGGAAATTTGAGCAATTTTCTTTCAATATATAAAAAAAACACATAAGCAGCGCTCTAAATAAATGTGATCATGCAAAAAAACTATATAGAATATAAATGTGCAAATAAAGTGCCTCCTTGCAGAATATCCTATACATTGTTAAGAAACTAATAACATCAAATCAAATAATAAAGTGCAAGCGTGCAAATGTGCAAATACTTTGTATGTATACAACTGATAACCAGCATACATCAGCAAGACAAAGTTAGAAAGTCCATAAACAGTGAATAGTCCATGGGTGAAATAGATCAATCCATCCAGAAAGTGCACTGTCTGTAAACTGGTAAAGGGATCCGTCACCAGCAACACCCTCTTAAATACGACTCTTGCTAGAATCCAAGAGAACGGCCATCAATGGACAACACATCCCAATGAGTGACTCGAAAATATTAAAGAAAAGATACTTCCATAGTGAAGCCCATCAGATGGGCAAAAGCTTAACCAAGCCACGTTTGCTATGCAGGGCAGACACTTAGGGGTTGATTTACTAAAGGCAAATAGGCAGTTGCTCCAGAGCTTAGTAAATAAGGTAAAGCTTTACTTTGCAAAGAATACCCAATCACATGCAAGGAAAATAATAAAAACTGCATTTTTGCTTGCACATGATTGGAAGATGGAAGTCATCAGAGCTTCTGCTCATTTACTAAGCTCTGGAGTAACTGCACTTGCAGAGTGCACAGCCTATTTGCCTTTAATAAATCAACCCCATAGACTATGACCTGGTTTGATTTGCTGGAAATAATAATTTTCTTTTATTCAGCCTGTGGTTGAAGGAAAATAAATGGTTAATGTATTTCCTGCCTTCAGCAGCCAATAGATTACTCAATTTTCTTTCCTTCCACCTAGGACTGAAAAAATTAAATTGCTTGTTTCCCCCAATAACACAGTCAGTGTTGATGGGGGAATGCCTCCCGCAGTGATTGTGTTTTGCCTGCGGGGTGCGCCTCCCTGATGGGCAGAACACAATGATTACTGCTAGTGGCTTTTCCTGCTGGTGGTAATTAACCACTTAAGCCCTGGACCAATTTGCAGCCAAAGGACCAGGCCCCTTTTTGCGATTCTGCACTGCGTCGAATTAACTGACAATTGCGCGGTCGTGCAACGTGCCTTCCAAACAAAATTGACGTCCTTTTCCTTCCCACAAATAGAGCTTTCTTTTGGTGGTATTTGATCACCTCTGCGTTTTTTATTTTTTGCGCTATAAACAAAAATAGAGCGGCGATTTTGAAAAAAAAATGCTATATTTTTAACTTTTTGCTATAATAAATATCCCCAAAAAATATATAAAAAAAATAATTTTTTCCTCAGTTTAGGCCGATACGTATATTTCTACATATTTTTGGTAAAAAAAAAATCGCAATTAGCAATTGTTGATTGGTTTGCGCAAAAGTTATAGCGTTTACAAAATAGGGGATAGTTTTATAGCATTTTTTATTAATAATTTTTTTTTACTAGTAATGGCAGCGATCAGCGATTTTTATTGTGACTGCGACATTATGGCGGACACATCGGACATTTTTGACACATTTTTGGGACCATTGTCATTTATACAGCAATCAGTGCTATTTAAATGCACTGATTCCTGTGTAAATGACACTGGCAGTGACGGGGTTAACCACTAGGGGGCGGGGAGGGGTTAAGTGTGACGTGTGTGTGTTTTTTTACTGTAGGGGGGCGTGGCTTGGAGTTCGACATCACTGATCGTCTTTCCCGATGACAGGGAACAGACGATCAGTGTCAGTCTTACTAGGAAGCACGGGGAGAGGTTTGTTTACACATACCTCTCCCCGTTCTTCAGCTCTGTGACACCAGCGGATCACGCGGCCACGGTCACGGAGCTCAGGACCGGGTCGCGAGCGTGCCGCCAGCAACGCGCCCGCGACCCACGGCTGGGCTCTTAAAGGGCAACGTACCTGTACGTTGATGTGCCCAGCTGTGCCATTCTGCCGACGTAAATGTGCAGGAGGCGGTCCTTAAGTGGTTAAATGTCAAAAATCTGACAGGCTGGTTGTACCCAGTTGGATCGATGGATCAACTTGGGTACAATCAGCGTGCCCATTCATGGATCCAATCTTGGCTGGTCCCTGGCGAACCGGCTGAATTTTTATTCATGTGTGGCCGACTGATGTACAGAAATGACCGTGTCCACCATACAAGTCCAGAACGCATTCAAATAATGAGATGAAATGATTTAGGCATTTCATACACATAGACATTATAAGTAAAGTTCCATTTGTAAAGGACTTTTATATGTTAAAGATACACAGCCACTGATATCAAAACCATCCGACTGCCATTGTAGACTTAGATTGTTCTCCACTCTACTGAAAATATGACATTTCATTAATGTGAATCACGGAGAGTCACCCCATTATAGAAGATTAAAGGTTCAGACACAGAACAATTACATGGATAACAAAAGAAGAATAGAAAGGGTCTCCGGAATGGGGGGCTCCTCTGCACAAGTGATTTTTTTCACTATTGAGCTCACTCTTCAGAGTGTCATTTCACTTTTCAGAAGTTTTTTTGTTTTTCATAGTTCCGTTGAATATTGTATTTGTATGCACAATGGTTCAATTAACAAAATAGAAAGTAAATGAATAAAAGAGAAATCCAAATCAAATCAATATTTGGTGTGACCACCCTTTGATTTCTAAACATCATAAATTCTTCTAGGTACACTTACACACAGTTTTCGAAGGCCCTCGGCAGTTAGGTTGTTCCGAACATCTTGGAGAACTAACCACAGATCTTCTGTTGATGTAGTCTGCCTCAAATCCTTCTGTCTCTTCATGTAATCCCAGACAGACTCCATGAAGTTGAGATCAGGGCTCTGTGGGGGCCAAACCATCACTTCCAGGACTCCTTGTTCTTCTTTACACTGAATATAGTTCTTAATGACATTGGCGGTATGTTTGGGGTGGTTGTCCTGCTGCACAATACATTTAAGTGGAAGTAAACCCTTCCACATGACTTTGGCCTACAGGTAAGCCTAGATTAAGGCTTACCTGTAGGTCCAATAAATATCTCCTAAACCTACATGGTTTAGGAGATATTTAGCGATGAAAAGGCATCGCTGTCTACGGCGCATGCGCCGTAGACAGCGGCGCGCAGGCGCACTGAGAGCGCACTGAGTATGCCGCTCTCACGGCAATATGCCGATCTCGTGCGCATGCGCGGGAGTGACGTCATCGCCGCTCCAGCGAATGATATCGCTGGAGCGGCGAGACCCGGAAGTCACTCCGGCCCAGGATGGCGGCGAAGAAGATTGAAGATGAGGACCGCTCCGGGGGCTTCGTTTTCAGGTAAGTTTTTCATAATGAGCTAGTATGCTATGCATACTAGCTCATTATGCCTTTGCCTTGCAGGGTGTCTTTTTTTTTTTTTTTTTTAAAGAGGCTTTACTTCCTCTTTAGGGCCAATTACACGCCTCCCTGAGGGCATGGCATGATGGATACGTATCTGTCTGTATTTCTCTGCAGTGAGGACACCACTGATCCTGACCAAACCTTCAACTCCATTTGCAGAAATGCAGCCCCAAACCTGCAAGGAACCTCCCACTTCCCTCTTCCCTGCAGACACTCATTATTGTACTGCTCTCCAGCCCTTCATGGACAAACTGCCTCCTGCTACAGCCAAATATTTCACATTTTGACTTATGAGTCCAGAGCACCTGCTTCCATTTTTCTGTTCCACAGTTCCCATGTTTTTAGGCATATGTTGTGGAAATAAGGCTAAGCAACTCAACCAAGCATGAAAACATAGGTACTGGGGTGCAGATAAATGGTAGAAGGCGCTTTGGACTGATGAGGTTCCTTGCAAGTTTGGGGCTGTATTTCTGCAAATGGAGTTGGAGATTTGGTCAGGATCAATGGTGTCCTCAATGGTGAGAAATACAGTCAGATTCTTATCCATCATGCCCATACCATCAGGGAGGCATCGTATACTAGTACATTATGCAAGACTTACCTTAAAACAAAGCCCTCCAGCTGACAGGGGTTCCATCTTTCCCTGGTCTTCCTTCTGGGTTTGCGGCCTCCGGCTACATGACTGGCCACAACCACAATGATGTCACTCCCGGGCATGCACGCAGGAGCCCTTGGTGTGTTATGCCATACCTTCATAACACATGCGCCGATGACGTCACCGCCTGCATGCAGGAGATATTCACTGTATTTACAGGTAATCCTGGTAGGCTTTCCTGTAGGTACAGGTCAAAAGACTGAGCATACTACCACTTTAACCCTCACCCAGAGTCTCCACATGTCCGCTCTATAGTACAAAATAGGAGACCCATATAGAACAAGGGCAGAGTGCCCCTACCTTCCCCACCAACATAGCAAGCAGCAGATGGATAACAATAGGACCAAATGCACATGATCTTTACAAGGTATACTAGTTTGATACAAAGAGTCCCAAGATTGCCACCAAAATGTAAACCTATGCTTAGAAAAAGTGTCATATCAAATGTTTTTATCATTCAGACAATATTAACGTATCAATTTTATTGCAGGTGCAGATTGGACAACAAGATCTACAGCTACCCTGATCATCTGCATCCCTGGACTGGACCAAAAGATTGACATCCATTCAACCCCCCGCCCCAAACAAAAAAACAAAAAAACAAAAAAAAAAGCAAAAAAAACAAAAAAAACAAAAAAAAATTCTCTCTCTCTCTCTCTTTCTCTTCAATGTTTTCCATGTTCCTATTCATTTATTATTTTATATTGCAGGCATTGATTGGGCAACAACATCTAGAGCTGATCTTCTGGATCCCTGGAAGATGAGACTGGCGCCCATTCAAACATTTATAAAAGAAAAAAAAAATATACAGCTATTTTCTTTGTTTCTCTGTTTCTATTGATCTCTCCATTGTTATTGCAGGAATTGGGCAATAAGATCTAAAGATTCCCCAAACTTCATCACCCCGGCATTGCTGGACATCCATCTGCTTCACTGGATGATGTGACTGAGAATGGAGGTACAAAGAGGGACATTTTTTCAGATTATTTTTTTTTACCCACTTGCTGTCCAGGGCAATTTTTTTTACATTTTTCACACACATTTTTAGATAGAAAATTAGTTAGAACCCCAAAACATGACACATTTTATGAATGCAGAAGCCCTGGAGAATACCATGGTGGCTGCTGCAATTTTTTTATGCCACATGATATTTGAACAGCTATTTATCAAGCGCATGGGGGTTGATTTACTAAAAGCAAGTAGACTGTGTACTTTGCAAGTGCAGCTGCTCCAGAGCTTAGTAAATGAGGGGAAGCTCTGCTGACTCCCATCACCCAATCATCTCTAAGCAAAAATGCAATTTCTTTTTACATTTTCCTTGCACGTGATTGGGCATTTTTTGTAAAGTGAAGCCTCACCTCATATTCAAAGCTCTGGAGCAACTGCGTTTGCAGAGTGCACAGTCTATTTGACTAACCCCAAAGAGTAGTGAAGAGTAATGTAGTGTAGAAAGGATCCAAAAATAAGGTGCTAAGTCCATAGTATCACAGCTATGTATTGTTATTAAAGGGGTAAATAGCGGGCCCAGCAGCTGTAGACCCATACCTCCCAACTTCTTGAAATAGGAACGAGGGACACCTATTAGCAAAAGTATGTAGGCATAAGACGCACCTCCTGCCATGCCCCCTTAAAGGTGAATTCCACATAAAAACAGATTAGTTAAGTGTTGTTTTTGCCACTATTATTCCTTTAAATTGGCTTTTGAAATTTACAAATGCAACAATTTAGAAATTGGATGAAAAGTTTAGCATAATTTTTTTTTTTAAATAAAAACAGTGCTTAGGACCTCTAGGAACACCTAATGTAATGTAGAATGTAAAAAGTGTTGTTGTGTAGTGCAGGTAAGTACAGCATAGTGTAGTGTAGAGTAGGATAGATTAGTTAGTGTTGTGTAGTGTAGTGTAGTATAGGGTAGTATAGTGTAGTTTAGGTCTGGCCAGAAAGGGATTACTTTGACGCAGTTGGCCAGCTTAAGCATGCATTACAATGTATGTGAACCAAAAATCCCTGTCTTTGTGCAAAGTTTGCTAGAAATGATTAAGCCGTGTATAGCAGTGTGGAGAGAGTTGATTGACATGTTTTGGTAGTTGGGTTATACATTCTGTATTTATGTGTACCTCTAGTTGGATTTCAGAACAGACAGATATTTTATTCTATTGCATTTTTGTGTATGCACAGTTGGACGGGGTGAATACATTTTTTTTTGTTTTATTAAAATTATATTTTTACACGTTTTCCCTTTAAAGTGATTGTAAATCAAATTTCTTCGTAACTAGTTCTACTTCCCAGCTCTGTGTAACAGCCAGGTAATGACGGCTCTGAAACTGAAAGTGTTAAAATCTTCATCACTTCATTCATCACAGAGGAGTTTTGGAAATTGATGTTCCTCCATCTCCTCTGTGGGAATTTGTCCTGACCACTTATCTCAGTCCCAGACTCCTCAGAGAAATGGGAGAGTCCAGGAAAGTCCAGTTGTGCTGATCACCATCTGAAAAAAACAATACTAAGACCATGGCTGGAGCTACAATTTTATATCCAGTGAGGAGAGAGCGTGGAGAGAGCCGCTGCTCTCAGGCACAGCTCTGGATTGAGATTGGGCTCAGGTAAGTGTTTAGGGGGGGTTGGGGGAATCCTATTCACAGAAGGTTTTAAAGCAATAAAAACGTCTACCTTTACAACCACTTTAACATTATTGCTATCACAAAGGGGCTTAAAAGCCCTCTTTGTGACAGCTTTGGACAGGTTGTTCCGACTGTCATGACACTTGAGGCAATATAAATGGATAAATTGTGTGAATTGCTGTCTTGAGGGTGTGCACGGTGGCGGCTGGTGCTCAAAATTTTTGGGGGGGGGGGCGCAAACAAACAGCCTCACTGTGCCATCAAACGCTGCCACTGTGCCCATTAAATGCTGCCACTGTGCCCATTAAACGTTGCCACTGTGCCCATCAAACGCTGCCACTGTGCCCATCAAACGCTGCCACTGTGCCTATCAAACGCTGCCACTGTGCCCATTAAACGCTGCCACTGTGCCCCAAGTGCTGCCACTGTGCCCCAAGTGCTGCCACTGTGCCCCAAGTGCTGCCATTGTGCCCCAAGTGCTGCCACTGTGCCCCAAGTGCTGCCACTGTGCCCCAAGCGCTGCCACTGTGCCTCTTAAATGCTGCCACTGTGCCCCTTAAGTGCTGCCACTGTGCCCCCTGCCTGCCCTCTGCACTTACCTTGTCTCAGTGTGCAGCTGGTGACGGCGTCAGGCGGCGAGCGGTGTCTCCTTATCGTCCAATGTCTTCTCCCGCGCTCCTCCTGTCTTCTGCTATGATTGGACGCCTAGGGTCCAATCACAGCGCCTGTAACTTCAGCCAATCAGGTGACAGGTAACAGACCCGGAAACCTGATTGGCTGAGAGGCGGGTCTGTGTTAGGGAAGCAATGTATTCGCTTCTCTAACACAATACTGTGTAAACAGCGAAAGCACAGCAGTGCGCCCGCTGTTTACACTTATGGAAGTCTATTAGAGCCCACCGCTCTAATCAGGTCCCCTATTAGAGCTTACAGCTCTAATAGGGCGCTTCCAAAAACACCCCCCCGCTGTAATTCAGATGCCGGGCGCCCAACAAGGGGCCGGACACCTGAATAGGGGGCGGCAGCGTTGACAATAGATAGATTCATGCAATGCATGAATCTATCTATTGGTGATAGAGCGGTGCAGGAGAGAGGGGGCGGCGCTCCTGCTCCCTCTATGCACGCACCGCCACTGCCTGTGATTATTTTGTTCATAAAGTTTAATTGTATATCTTCTGCCTATTATCTTTATGTAATTCTGAATATCAAGTTTAAGCATTGAAGGTATTTTCACTTATAGGTGATGTCCGCTGTCTGCACTATCCCTTGCCTGTATCTGAACTTTATGGGTCTGTACCCCTCCTTTGTTTTTTCCATTAGCTTACTGAGTTCAGGATAAAAGGAAAAGGTGCCACCCACACAGGGTGAGTCGGTATCCATATATTGCAAATGTATTGAATACTGATGTTATTCAATACACTGGTCTTTTGACTTGATCTGATAAACCCCCTCTTTTTTCTATAGCTTTGGACAGGTGACAGGTACTCTTTACTCTCTGCTCTCCAAAGCAACTAACCAAACACAGATCGTGCTTGGTTAGCTGCTTCCCTGGTGGTACCAGCCAGGGAATTTACGGCTCTGAAACTGACAGTGATAAAGTCATTGTCACTTCCGGCTTCATTCATCACAGAGGAGTTCCAATCACTTGACCTCTGTTATTGGCTGAAGGAGGCGCCATGAGTTGGCGAGTTCGGCTGGTTGCCTTGCTTTTTCTGCAGCAGACAGGAGCTCTCTCAATGGAAGGGGCGGTGCTGGGCAGGATTACTTTGCCCCCAGACTTTGCCTCTCCCATGCCTGTATTGATGCTCAGTGGGACTTCTGCCCCGCCTGTAAACGGCTTCCTTTTGGACACTGCACATGCATGGGTTTTCCCGCACATGTGCAGTGGGATATCAGACACAGTGACATCACGCACGCTTTATCCATAGTATTTGAAAGTATTTCATTCTTCTAGTCAGAATCATAAAATATCTTTTGGTTGATAGCGGGTCCCACAAGCTTGGGTTTTAACTCTGTATTTGGGTAAGTCCTGGGGGCCACTTGAAACACTGGCGCACTTGATGTCTTAATGTTTTGTTAACAACTTACTTGTATATCAATCTCTTCGTTATGCTGTTTGTACTTTTTGAGTAATGAATTGTTTCTTTTTAGATATTTTAAGCCCCTCATTCCTCCTGAAAAAGCGGCCATTGCCTTGAAACATGTAGAGAGTTTGCTGCTTGTATGTTCCCCTATATCTGTATCTTGGAGCGTGCGTCAGTGGAGTTGGATGCATCAAGCATGGGAACTACGGCACATCTACAGGGGAGTTGTACACAATGATTATTATTATTATTATACAGGTTTTATATAGCGCCAACAGTTTGTGCAGCACTTTACAACATGAGGGCAGACATTACAGTTACATTACAATTTGGTACAAGAGGAATCAGAGGCCCCTGCTCATTAGAGCTTACAATCTAAAATGGAAGGGTCAATTGATGCAAAAGGTAATAGCTGTGTGGGGATGAGCTGATGGAGGAAGTAAAACAGTGTTAGTTAGAAGCAGTATAGGCTTAACGAGAAGGGTTTTACGGGGTTCATCTAATAATTGATAGTTTAGGGGACACTCTGACAGATTGGCGTAGGGAGTTGCAAAGGATGGGAGAAGCTCTGGAGAAATCCTGGAGGCAAAGCTTTGGAAATGGCTTTATAACCCTTTCCAGACTGATAGATCTCAATTACTTTCTTTCTCAATTGTTCCTGAATTTCTTTGGGTCTCGGCATGATGTGTAGCTTTTAAGGATCTTCTGGTGGACCTTACTGTGTCAAGCAGCTCCTATTTAAGTGATGCCTTGATTGTGAACAGGTGTGGCAATAATCAGGCCTGGGTGTGGCTAGAGAAATTGAACTCAGGTGTGGACAACCACAGTTATAGTATGTTTTAACAAGGGGGGCAATCACTTTTTCACACAGGGCCATGATGGTTTGGATTTTTTTTCACCTTTAATAATAAACACCTTCATTTACAAATTGCATTTTGTGTTTACTTGTGTTGTCCTTGACTATTGTTTAAATTGGTTTGATGTTCCGAAACACTTAAGTGTGACAAACATGCAAAGGAACAGGAAATGAGGAAAGGGGCAAACACTTTTTCACACCACTGTAATTGTTTCAATCTTATATTTGAAGTGATTAGCAATCTCCTGGGCAGTGAGTAAGTTAGTGGGTGGAGGTAATGGAGGACGAAGTAGAGTGGTAAAGGTAGAAAAGAGTTGACGGGGACTGCATGAGAGGGTGTTAATGAGAGTGATAAAGTAGGTCTGTTTGGCAGTGTGGAGGCAGGAATGGTATTTTTGGAGGGCAGATTTATATTTGCTGAAATCTTCCTGTGACTTAGTTTTATGCCACAGGCACTCAAGAGCACGGCTACGTTTTTTGAGGATTCTGGTATTGTCTGTCTTCCAGGGTTGTAGCGGTCGGGGCCTGATTCTGTGACTAGTGAGGGGGGCGAAGCTATCCAGGGTGGATGACAGTGAACTGTTGTAGACAGAAGTGGCCAAGTTGGGGCAGGACAAGGATGATATTTTGTCATAGAGACAATCTGTAGCAGAAAAAAAGAAGAGAAGGGTTAAGATGGCGAAGATTTCTACGGGTAATAGTTTGGTAGTTGGGAGGCAAGGAAGAAGCAGACAAGGAGAGAGTGAAACTAATAAGGTGGTGATCAGAGAGAGGAAAAGGAATATTGGGGAGGTTCTGCGGAGTGCATAGGTAGGAGAATATGAGGTCAAGGCAGTTGCCAACAGAGTGAGTAGAAGCGCTTGTCCATTGTTTTAGGTCAAAAGAGGAGGTTAGGCTCAGCAGCTTAAAAGTAGTGTAGGAGTGTTAAGATTAACAGGATGTTGAGGTCACCAAGAATAATTGTTGGAATTTCAGAAGAGAGAAAGTAGGGTAGCCAGGCAGAGACGTCGTCAAGGAATTTTGATACCGGTCCAGGGGGGCAATAAATCACAGCAATTCTCAATGAAACTGGAGAGAATAGACGAATACAGTGAGCTTCAAATGAGAGGGACAGAGAAGGGCTGGATGAACAACCTGAAAAGTTCTTTGAGGCGATAGGAGGATTCCAACATCACCTCCTTTCCGTCCACTAGGCCTGGGAGAGTAAGTACACAGGAGACCACCATATGAGAGAGATGCAGGAGAAGGAAGGTCAGATTCTTGAATCCAGGTCTCAGTAATTGCAAGTAGGTTTTAGGGAGTTTGTGATAAATAGGTCATGGACGGTGGTGAGTTTGTTACAAACAGAGCGGGCATTCCAAAGGACATGGTTCTAGGCTGAAGAGGAATAGAAATGAGGTTGTGTGGATTGCGGCTGCTATCAGAGGATGGGGGTGCTGGGTATGTTGGCCTAGAGTAAATGATGGCGGTCCAGGATTTGGGCAAATATTTCCAGAAGTTAGGAGAAGCAGAAGGGTGAGAGAGGTGATATGGGAGTGTGACTTATGTGGAGGGACACGCCCCAGTGTCCTGCAGGTTTTATTGGTATATGGGTTCAGAATTAGCAGGATCTGATATGTGCAGTAATAAGGTGAAGACAGGAGAGAGATATATATAAGCTGTGGGGTTGAGAAGATGGGTGAAGGAGAGAGAATTTAAGGAGGGGGGATGCAACTGTGAGAAGGAAAAGTAGGGAGTGCATGATACAGAGTGGTGAGATTGAGAGGAATCCTGAATGGGAGATGAAAAAGTTTGATGGAAAATCAGGTCACCTGTAGTCTGTTTAGTGTTCTGCAGAAGTCTGTTGTGGCTAATCGCTTTGTGCATTCGCTGAAGTGCTGAGCCGAAGTGTAATACTTAATTCAATATGAATACTTTATCCAAGATGATAGTTGCCAATGCAATCCCTGCCTGTGCAAACCCCAGACTGTGCATTCCCTAGAGGAGGCCTAAATTTATACTGAGTTTGGGTGGGGGTATTGCCAGTTAATTAGTAGACATGTGCACACTGAAATATTTTGTTTTGAAATTTAGTTTTTCGCCCGAAAAATAAATTTATTTAGTTACTCCCGAAATAAGTTTTTATTTATTTTGTTTCGTTAAAAAATGCATTCGTCCGAAAATCCAAAATAATTAAGATCGAATCTGTCATTGAAGGCTCATGGTGTCTGTCGAATGTTCTAAGAAGAATCGATGGAGCAGCTAAACTGTTCGACGCCGCAATCGTACATTTCCGGTCAAATGTTCCGCCTACAAGCTATAGTAGAATTCTAATGTTGTATGACACTAGTAATAATTATATTTATTAATTAGTATTACTAGTCAACTGTAGTGATCTAATCTATAATCGTCGTTCCTCGTAGATGGAATATAGTTATTAAAAGTATTGTCTCCGCAGCAAAACCCGATTCTCCCAGAGAGAGATTTTATTGACTTCCAAAACAGAACAGTCTTACAGATGACAAAAATCCAACAGAGTTCATATCACGACATTGCTAGTAATATTTAGAGCCCCATGGAAACATGTGACTCTTGGGTGCCTTCGTAAGAACACACACTTCTAAACAGATTGAACGTCCTGTTATATCCCCCCCACACACACTGAATGTCTGAGCAATTTGATTAGGCGTTTCCATTAAATGCTTTGATCTGTCCCGGTATTTCAGAGTGACCGGAGACAACCCCACGCTGTGAATAGTTGTAATTATAAAGCTGCCCCAATTTACATTCTTGCATATTCCCCTTTTGATATGTGTGAATACTGATTAGATTAAGATAATCATTATCTGTTCCCTTTCATATGTGGAGTAATTCTGGTCTGGCCATTTGTCCTTTGACCAACAAACCCTCTTTTAATATGCGCAATTAGATAACGGCTACTAAAGCGGTCTGCCTAGAATAACCTTGTCTTTAGAATGCCTAAATAAAAACACTACATATAATAAATATATATATAACATATATATACATATATATATTAGATATAATATACTACATATACCCCCACTTGGGTCGTTCTAACTACTAGAACTGACCCATAAATCAAGCAACAAACATAGCATTACCGACTTGAGGTATTGGATGCTTCACAATGGCTCATATGAAATATAAAGTTGAAACTGGTTACATCTCTCTTCACCAGCCTCTAAAATATCCCCATGAAACAGTCATTAGATAATATAGCTTTAGACCATGACTGGAAAAGGATTCGGTAAACATCCTTATTATATCACATCAAGATCTTGAATATTGCACAAAAACGAGCGGATGTCACAGTTCATTCTTCAATTTTCAACTTCAACTTCATCACATCTCTCATTGAAATTAGACTTGGTGTGCTTGGTGTGCTGGGAGCTCCGATCCACATAAATCCAGGATTCCTCTCCAGGCTCAAGGTTTTCATTTTCTTAAAGATGCTTTTGCACAAACACCAGCAAATCCCGAAATTCTACTTCCATCTTTATAGTAAGAAGAACCATCCATGTACCAGCATTCACTTTCAAGTTCAAAAGGCTGAAAAAAACTGCTATTGCTGTACTTTGTAATTTGCTGTAGGCCGACTCCTCATTTCCATCCTTAATAGAGCAGTTGCTTGAATCATTCAGTCCATAATTCCACCTGAATGGTATACCAATCTATATACCAATCTATAATTCATATATCCATATAATCCATATATAATCCCCCACTTTCAGATAGAATCAGCTTGACATCAGCGTTTATCAGATCTTCTATCCAGACAAAGCAGCAGTGGAAAATCTTGCCAGTAAAGTTAGGTCTTTTTTTCATCCATATGTCAATAATATTAATGACTGATTCAACAAAGTTTCAAATCATGACTGGAGTGATGAACTTCACTCACCCCTCTTATAAATTTAGGAAAACCACCCAACATACTATAATTTATGCTATGCCAAGCCATTGTGCAGCATCTCACCTTAGATATCAAATATATTGATCAATATGCAATATGTAATATGCAACATGTAATGTAACATGAAAAATTATTTTCGGTTTAAATGTTTCGCTCTGGGTTTAAGATAAAGTTCAAGAAATAAAACATAATAAAATAAAAAAAATAAAAAAATAAAAATAAAAATGGAAAAGGGTGAAAAATAAAAATAAAAAATAGGGCTTGATGAATAAAAATGGGAAAGGGTGAAAAATAAAAAAAAATAAAATATAGGGAAAAGTCCATTGTCCAAGTCAAAAAGTAAAAAAAAAAGGTCAATTGCTTGATGAATATTGAGAGAGTCCATGATATTGTTTATTCAGTGTTTCTCCCCCACTAGCCAGAAATTTCAGCTTGCAGTTCACATGCTATGCGGATGCAGTATCTTCAATATCTGAAAGACAAAAAACTCTCCAACAAAACTAATTAGCAAGGTCCTTAAACACTGTTTGAAGTCAAAACAAAGGACTATTTACACATCCACAGGTTGAAACTAAACCACCCCCACTGCTAGCGAAATGTCATTTGTATTCAAAAACAGATCTGGATAATGTAATCTGTTTAGCTGTCCCAGCAATGTGTAATGTTCCATTTTCATCTTATCGTATTCAATCTTCAAGTGGTCATATTTCTGTTTTAACTGAGAAAATGGTATCCAAGCCTTAGATACCTTTTTATTATGATTTTGGTCAGCTCTGCTTTTCATATTAATATCACCTATATTTGACCTGGTGTCTCCTCTTTGATTGTTATCATAAGACATTATCTTTTGATCTTTATGTTCAGTATTTGTCCTAAACAATGTGGCTAAATCAATCTTGACAGCTTGCTCATTTGACTTTCTCCATAAATTGTCTGCTTTCAACAATACATCTTTTAAATCATGAGGATTTGGGGTAACTAGTAAAATATTTTGTCTGATCTCTTCATTTAAAGCATGTAGAAATATACTCATATGTAACAAGCCACCATGCTCAAATGCAAGATTATTACTGACCAATATTTCCATAATAGATTTTACCCTTTCTGACAGTTCGTAGGGAGATTCGCTTTTCATTTGTTTGATCTTCCCATGAACAGTAACATCAGAACGTACACCATACAAAACACATAACAATTCCATCAATATGTCCCTTGTCCTCATTGGCTGAGTACAGATCTGCTTAATTCTCACCCAAAGACTATTTCCTATAGAATGTTGCATAACTCTGTCTAAATCAGATGGGTTGAGATTGTACATATCTCTGACATTCTGCAAGTCACAAAACCATTTTAAAAATCTGTTTAAATCATGGCAGGGAATCATTCCTATTTCTTTAAGAATTGCATCTAATTCTTTTGGTTTCAAAGGCTTCATTACAAGCTGAACTTCACCTGCATTATTATTATTGTTATAAACTGTGGTGGTCACAGTGGGTGCGGCTGGCAATGAATTATCAGATTTAATATGAGGTTCTGTTTCATTTGATAGAATGTTTGTATTTGCATTTTGCTGCAGATTGCTGAATCCACGATTCGATGCATATCTGCATTCCTGAGATCTCTTCTCTAATTCCATAATTCTTAATTTCAATCTCTCATTTTCCTCTGATAATTCATTACAACGTTTAGACTTCTCAAGCAGAGCTTCCCCAATGGTGACTGCATGCAATTTTAAATTTACAGTCTCAGATTCTGATTGGTTTTGTAACCTCTGACAAACCTTGTTGCTATTATCAACTGCACTCTGTAACTGGGTAATTTCCTCAACCTTATCCTTCAACGAACTTTCCATTGTTAAACAGCAAGATAACAAGCCCTGTACAATACAACCTTTTCTTTTACCTTCTGAAATTTTACTATCAAAAACAGTTTTTTCTAAAAATTCATTCATCATAGTCCATGTCTGCTTATATTTTTCTGGCACTTCATAAGGACCGCCATGACGCTTAATACATTTTAACACCCATCTGTTAACTTTATCAGAACTGACACTAGCTTCACACTGAGTAAGCATTTTTACTATATTATTAATAATTTAAAAAGAGAAATATTTTACTCACCGCATTAATTACTCCTTCAGCTTCCAGCTCAGGTCTTCTGGTACACGATGCAGTCCTTTTCTTCGTTTCCAGTCTCCAGAGAATAATTCTGGGGTTCCAAACTTGTTTGATTTTGTAGATCAGACTCTCTTATGTCACAACCAGACGTTAGAGTCACAGCACAGGTCTTGGGTCTCCATCAGACTTCTGTCCAACTCACGGATTGTTATCACCGACTTCTGTTACGACTTCTGCTACTAAGTCCTGAAAATGCTCTTCTGGTCGCTTGAACGGCACCAATGTAGTGATCTAATCTATAATCGTCGTTCCTCGTAGATGGAATATAGTTATTAAAAGTATTGTCTCCGCAGCAAAACCCGATTCTCCCAGAGAGAGATTTTATTGACTTCCAAAACAGAACAGTCTTACAGATGACAAAAATCCAACAGAGTTCATATCACGACATTGCTAGTAATATTTAGAGCCCCATGGAAACATGTGACTCTTGGGTGCCTTCGTAAGAACACACACTTCTAAACAGATTGAACGTCCTGTTATATCCCCCCCACACACACTGAATGTCTGAGCAATTTGATTAGGCGTTTCCATTAAATGCTTTGATCTGTCCCGGTATTTCAGAGTGACCGGAGACAACCCCACGCTGTGAATAGTTGTAATTATAAAGCTGCCCCAATTTACATTCTTGCATATTCCCCTTTTGATATGTGTGAATACTGATTAGATTAAGATAATCATTATCTGTTCCCTTTCATATGTGGAGTAATTCTGGTCTGGCCATTTGTCCTTTGACCAACAAACCCTCTTTTAATATGCGCAATTAGATAACGGCTACTAAAGCGGTCTGCCTAGAATAACCTTGTCTTTAGAATGCCTAAATAAAAACACTACATATAATAAATATATATATAACATATATACATATATATATTAGATATAATATACTACATCAACCAACATTAGAATTCTTATATAGCCTATGGGCAGAGCATTTGACCATAAATGTCCACTCGCGCCGACTGCTTCGTCAAATCTTCGTGTCGAATCTTTTCTCTCTATGTCGAATAATCTTGGACTAATAGAGTTAGGTTAGGCACATTTGACCTTTTTTGATATTGTCTCTATAATGTTGAATCATTTCTCTCTATGTCGAATCTTTTCTCTCTATGTAGAATTATCTTGGACTAATAGAGTTAAGGTTAGGCACATTCGACCATATGTTCGATGGACACAGATCGCTATTGTCAGCATCATGTCGAATCTCCTATCTATATCGAACTGTTGTCACAACGAAAACGAAAATAAAGCATGTGTTTATTTCGGATCTTTCGGTTTTCGGATTCTACACGTTCGTTATCGTTTGTTAAAACGATAACGAAAATACCCGAAATTCAGATGAAAATGCATTTGGACCAAAACGAATGCACATGTCTATTAATATGTCAAGATTGCATAGCAGGAACACATATCTAACAGAATGAACTTCTCACACCAGAGGCTGACTACAAGACACAGTAAGAGAGCAGAAGGGTCATAGCCATAAAGATAACAGCTCATAATTTAGGTATGGACAATAAGAAAGCAAAATAAACATCACAGTGGTATGGACAGAGGTAAAGAATTTAAAGGCAGCATAGATCACCAAAAGCACATACAAAGAATTAGCAAGCAGATCCCAGTTTCAATTAAAGGTGGAAGATGTGGTTGAGCTGACACATGTTGTAAAGCACTGCGCAAACTGTTGGCGCTATATAAAACCTGTATAATAATAAATAATAATAATCTTTGGTCATTTGCATCAAATGGGTTTCCCCGCCACTTTGTTTACAGACTGAAGCAGACAATTGGGACCAAAAGTAGATTTAAGTTGTTATTTTACCAGTTGAAAACACTGGACAAGCTACCAAAAGCCCAACAAACTTCATTAAAGTACACAGGGCATTTATAATATGTCTAGTTCTACTGCATCGCTGCCATGTTCCCCTCTTTCACTTGTTGCCAATTCCTGGCTCTCCAAATGAAGTTGCTGTGTACATATTGTACAGCAGCTCTAGCAGCTGATACTGTTAAATCAAGGAGCTTTTGACATTGTTTTTTCAACATTTATGCCGGCTACACACGACCGGACTTTTCGACAGCAAAGGTCCGACGGAACGAATCCGTCGGACAATTCGATCGTGTGTGGGCTCCATCAGACTTTTGCTGTCGAAAAATCTGACAGACTTTAGAAATAGAACATGCTTCAAATTTTTCCGCTGGAACTCCGCCGGACCCAGTTCCTATCGAAAAATCCGCTCGTCTGTGTGCTAGTCCGATGGACTAATAATTAACGCTAGGGCAGCTATTGGCTATTGGCTACTGGCTACGAACGTCCTTATTCTAGTCCAGTCGTACGTCATCACGTTCAAATCCGTCGGACTTTAGTGTGATTGTGTGTGGCCAAGTCCGTTCATTCGGAAAGTTCGTCGGAACTCCGTCGAAAGTCCGTCAGAAAGACCGTCAGACCTAGTCCGTCGAAAAGTCCGGTTGTGTGTACGTGGCATTAGACACAAAATATAGAAATACAAATTAACAATGTTAACCCTTAGTTTACCCAATCAGCCCTAATTAATCCCCTCTTCACCTTTTCTCTTCAACAATTATTTTCCTGCTGAAAATTGTACATTGTTTTATACCAGAATCATAATTAAGCTTGACAAATTATAATATAAAATGAATGCTTTTATCAACAATAACACTATTCTGTTTAAACTAACACTGGTCAAAAAACAAAGAAGTGCTTTTTTTTTTTGGTTTGGTACACTTTTTCTGTCTAAGGCTTGCATTAAAAAAAGACAATAGCACAAAAAGAAATACTTATTTGACTTCAGAACTGCCTTAATTATTTGTGTCATAGATTCAACAAGGTGTTGGAAACATTCCTCAGAGATTTTTCGGTTGCACATCCATAAAGCGCATCTCCCGTTCCACCACTTTCCAAAGGTGCTCTATTGGATTGAGATCTGGGGAGTGTGGAAGCCATTGGAGTACAGTGAACTGATTGTCATGTTCAGGAAACCAGTGGTGAGATGATTTGAGCTTTTTGACATGGTAGCATTATCCTGCTGGAAGGAGCCATCAGAAGCTGGCTGCACTGTAGTCATAAAGGGATGGACATGGGCAGCAAAAACAACCAGGCAGATTGTACAATTGAGGTACAATGCTCAATTGGTGCTAAGGGGCCCAAAGTATGCCAAGAAAATATACCCCACACCATTACACCATCACCAGCCTGAACCGTTGTTACAAGGCAGGATGGATCCATGCTTTCATATTGTTTACACCAAATTATGACCCTTCCATCTGAATGTCGTAGCTGAAATCCAGACTCACCAGACCAGGCAATGTTTTTCCAATCTGCTATTGACCAATTTTGGTGAGCCTGTGCGAATTGTAGCCTCAGTTTCCTGTTGTTAGCTGACAGCTGACAGGAGTTCTTAGCACCCAGTGTGCTCTTCTGCTGTTTTAGCCCATCTGCTTTAAGGTTCAATGTGTTGCGCGTTCAGAGATGGTATTCTGGATACTTTGTTTGTAACAAATGGTTATTTGAGTTACTATTGCCTTTCTATCATCTCAAACCAGTCTGTCCATTCTCCTCTGACCTCTGACATCAACAAGGCATTTTTGTCCACACAACTGCTGCTCACTGGATATTTTCTCTTTTTGGACCATTCTCTGTAAACCCTAGAGATGGGTGTGGGTCAAAATCCCAGTAGATCAGCAGTTTTTGAAATACTCAGACCAGCCCGTCTGGCACCAACAACCATACCATGTTCAAACTCACTTAAAGCGGTGTTCCGGACGAAATTATACTTTTTAAATAAAAATACCCCTATAATACACAAGCTTAATGTATTCTAGTAAAGTTAGTCTGTAAACTAAGGTCTGTTTTGTTAGTTTTTAGCAGTAGTTTGTTATTTTATAAACTTGCAGCAGGCCGTGGCCATCTTAAGTGTGGGCATCTGAAGCCAGACTATTTCTTCCTGGATCTCATCCTTGCAGATCTCGTACATGCTCAGTGCAGCATAAGCAGTGTAATAGGTTTCAGGTCAGGTTTCCATAGCAACGGCAGTTTGAGAGGAAGTTGCTGCCCCTTCCCAGGAGGCATTGCAAACAGGAAATGATGCGATGGGCCGCGGCCAGGGAGGAGGAAGTGAAAAATGAATACAGCAGATATACAGTAGGTGCTGAAAAAAAAATAAAAAAAATATCCAATTTGTTTACAGTGCACAGTTTAGTGAGGGATGCTGAAGAGTTGTAAAAGTGGGTGGAACTCCACTTTAAATCCACTTTCTGATGCTCGATTTGAACTTCAGCAAGTCGACTTCACCACATTAAGATGCCTAAATGCATTGAGTTGCTGCCCTGTGATTGGCCGATTAGCAAGCAATTAACAAGTGCACCTAATAAAGTGGCCAGTGAGTATATATATATATATATATATATATATATATATATATATATATATATATATATATATATATATATATATATATATATATATATATATATATATATATATATATATATATATAATTTTTTTATCCTAAGTAATGACAATGTTATTGTCAAAAAAACAGGTCCATAGCAGGAATGTAAATATTGCTCTGGTCCATTGAAGGTGCATAGGTGTGAGAGCTGAAGTGGTTTACTGTGAATTGTGTTTTTATTATCTTGACTTTTAAGCCTTATGACCCTCTCCCCTCTAAATTGAATTTTTTTTTTTTTTTTAGCATTGGTACGTGTCCCTCATGGTAATGCCCAGCTACTCATGCCCCCTTTTTATAAAAAGACGGCTAAAAAAAAAAATAGAATATTCAGCTTCCATAGGCTTTAATGGGGTTTGAAGGCTAGGTTGGGGGTTTGTGAATTTTTTTCAAATAAATGTCCAAGAAAACGAACTTTGCTCCAGTAAGCATGAAGTTATGAGAGAAGTGTATTTGCCTGAGCAAGATTCTTGTACGTAGCAAACTGGATGCTAATTGAAAAAGAAAGTAGCCATTGTTTGCTGTCTGTCAAAAGTTTTTTTTTACAATTACAAACTATGTCTGACTTGTTAAAGAGAAAACCTTCTGTGCAGCAGCGTAAATTGCATTACCACGGTTTCAAAAGTTATAGTTTATTTTCCCAAAGGAGAGGTTTATTTTTTATGTTTTTGTCCTCCTTTCCCTGCTGTTATAAAATATGTGCTACTATTAAATTATATGCACAGCATAAAGCTATCAGCTAAAATTAACCTCCTGAAATAATCTCATACAAAATTTGTGGCCCCCCCACTGGCTTTATGTATTTTTTGTTATTATACTTACTGTTTCGAAAATCTTTAGGGTTGACACATGACATTGCAGGGGCCTCTTCATCTTCGCCTCCTCTACGGGCTGGATGTTCCTCGCTAATGCAAAGAGTGGCCACTCTCTCCACCAGTGAAAATGAAGAGTGCCCTCCAGGAGGTGGGGCCATAGGTCCTAAAACTCTAGTAGGGTCCTCCGTCTTATGGGTTGAGTGATGCTGGGTGTCATTCAACCCAGAAGACTGAGGACATCTTGTGGTCAAGAAGAGGTACTGCAGGGGACAGCTCCAAAATTCAGAGTGATTGTAAGTACTACAAATTGAGCCTCTTTTAATTTTATTACAGCACCTGAGTGGGGCCTTTTTAACTGCTTCCCACCAGAGCCATTGCAAAATGATGCCTGAAAGGGAGCCCTATTATTACGATTGGATGTCCTATAACATCGTCCTCAGAACGTGCCTCGCGCAGGCCCGGTGGGCACAGCAGATGACTGATCAATGTACCGGCCCGCAGCTGGTACCATGTGATTGCTGTGACCAATCACAGCAGATAATGGCTTTGATTCATGCCATTCATTGTGTACAATTGTGTTGCTAGCTGTGATTGGTCATAGTGATCACATGGTACAGACAGGGCCAATCACAGCCTATCTGTACCATGTGATTAGCTTTGGCCAATCATAGATAATCACAACAAAACATACTGAATTAATCTATTTCATTCAGTAAAAATGCTTACTTATAACAGTGGAATTTGCAGCTATAAGCAATTATAGCAAAAAAAGGAGAGAACACAACGAGTGCAACAAATGTGATTGTCTCCTTAACTCGGCGCAGTGGTATGAAGAATTTAAAATATATAAAAATATTTAAACTAAACACATAAATCAAAATATATAGGTTGCCCTATAGCAGCCACTTATTAAAATCACAATATCCTCTCCATGATAAACACAACTCTTAGAACTAAATCATTAGATGTCATTCATCATTAGCGGCGCTAGAATGATCAGGTAAAAATAGTGATGACAATAATATCCAATATATTGTAAAGTATTTTGCAAATCTGAGACAAACAACTCACAAATCAACACTTCATAACAGTATCAGACGGTGAATTTAAAAAGGGAAAGTCAAAAACAAAAGTGGCAATATAAATGGTTGTCTGTAGGCTGTGCACCCTTCCACCAGATTTTTCCACCCGTGCGTCACACTCCCCTCTGGGGTTCAAACTCACCACAATTCAAAGGTAAATAGGCGTTGCTTAATAATCACTGTGTCTTGTGTCTCTTTCACACCAAAGTTTCCACGAAAATTCAGCCAGAATCACCATATGTGGAGAAAGAAAAGCTCCACATAGTCCAGTTCCGCTTTAAAACTTTTATTTGTCCTCTTGTCCTCTTTCAATAATGATATCACAGTCCTTGGATCAGGCCAAATAACTGGTTGTCATGCGTTATTTTGTAAAGCCATATACTGAGGAGAAGGGAGACGAGTTAAGAGCAGCTAAAACAATTCTCACCACTGCTCGTGTCTCACAGTGCCGCTTCCGGTTTCTCCATTCAGTCTCGTGGAAAGCAAGGGGTCTGTGCGTCACTTCCGGTCGTCGCTAGGTCACGCCCTTGATTTATTTGCTAAATTTTATAACACAAAGAAAAACTAGTTTTTTTTTCAGAATTTTCTTTTTTTTTTAGCAAAAAAAATACCAATATTAACCACTTGACCACTGGGCACTTAAAACCCCTTCCTAACCAGACCAATTTTCAGCTTTCGCCGCTCTCACACTTTGAATGACAATTACTCAGTCATGCAACACTGTACCCATATGAAATGTTTGTCCTTTTTTTCACACAAATAGAGCTTTCTTTTGGTGGTATTTAATCACCGCTGGGTTTTTTATTTTTTGCGCTATAATTCAAAAAAGACTGAAAAATTCAGTAAAAAAATTCTTTGTTTCTGTTAAAATTTATTGGCGAGTATTGGCAGAGTTTTGCAGAGTATTGGCAGAATATTGCAGAGTATTGGCAGAATATTGCAGAGTATTGCACAGTATTGGCAGAGTATTGCACAGTATTGGCAGAGTATTACAGAGTATTGGAAGAGTATTGCAGAGTATTGGCACAGTATTGGCACAGTATTTCAGAGTATTGGCAGAGTACGGATGATTATTGGCAGAGTATTGCAGAGTATGGGCAGAGTACTGCAGAGTATTGGCAGAGTACTGCAGAGTATTGCAGAATATGGGCACTGAGCAGCGCTGTGGGCACTACAGATCCAGCCCACAGCGCTGCTGAAAATGATCTCTCCCCCTCTCTCCTCACACTTTACAGATCGGTACAGAGAGGGGAGGGAGGAACCGGCATCATGACATGACACCGGTTTGTTTACAAGTGATTTATCCGTCATTTGAGCGGGGCGCGCGGGAGCAAGATTCTGGGAGGACGTCCGTGGACGCCCTCCCAGAATAAGCCGACCACGCCATAGCCTTCTTTCAGAAAGCTCTAATTGTGTGAAAAAAAATTATCCATATTTCATATGGGTACAGTGTTGCATGACTGCACAATTGTAATTTAAAGTGTGACAGCGCTGGAAGCTGAGAATTGGCCTGGGCAGGAAGGGGGTGAAAGTATTCGGTATTGAAGTGGTTAAAGTAAGAGATTCATACAGTATATTATCCTAACAAGTCTGTTGTGTGCCAGACAAATATGCCCAGTGCTGAGGTTGCTAATAGTTCCAAGATGTTATAACATTCCATAAAAATGAAGAATATGTTTGCAGCTCTTCACCAAGTCTATAAAATAACTTATTTGGAACTGGTCAGTCATACTGTTTTTATAACATTAAATCTAATGTACAAATAAAAATGTATTTGGAAGTAGCCCTATAAATAGTGAGGAGCCTTCTATATAAACATATGACTCTACAGTGTGGTATCAGTGTGCCCCAGCACTGCTTTTGCCATAACAAGTACTTATACATTTGCATATAAAATCTTTATTAAAATGTTACTGGTAAAATACCACTGCCAAACATTAGACATCTTGGGCAGCTCAGTGTTTTGGTATGGCAATGTGTGTATAAATATTCTAAGCTGCCCATAATGCTTTTGGATAGATTGCTGTAAAATGAACAAGTTCTCAGTTGTCAACCCTGCCAGATGTACCACTTGCCAAGGAATCCTGTCATGATGTTCTCTTTCTAAGAAAAGTATGTATTCTGAGGTAATTCCTGCTAGAAAGATCTAACCCCTAAAAAGCTGTCACCACAAACGTGCATTCTACCACTACATCCTTCAAGTGTATGTAACCCAAGAATCCATTTATCAGTATGTTCTGTACTGTATATTTAGACAAATATATTTTTGTAATTCTGTTGTAGTTTCTTACTTGGAGATCCTGCCATTGATAACACTTCCAGTTACAGGCTTACATCACAAAGCCACTGCCTCACAATTAGCAGCAGCATGATCAGCCTGCCATGCAAACGCCTTCAATTTGTATCTTCCCTGAGGAAGATACATAATTTCCTGGTATCAACACGCGTTGGGGAGGGGACAGGACGACACATGAGACAGCAGGAGCGTTCTCAGCAAGGAAGGGACACATCGGCTCAGTGTTTTTATGACTTTCGGCTTGTGTATAGAGTGGTGCACTGCAGCACCCACTAAATGTGAGTACCCTATGAAAGGGGCGTTTGTTACTTTTTGAATAAATAATATATCAAACGGTGTTACACTATCAAGTTTCCTCTGTCCTATTTTTATGTGGAAAAACGCACCAGCAACTATCCCAGGACCCAAGTACAGACGTTGAACCCAGAGTTGGTTCTGATGCGTGGTTTGACCAAGCTTAGTTGCAAGGTCACACGCTCTTAAGCCCCATACACACGGTCGGATTTTCGCATGGATTCTGTCCGATCGGACAATGTTGTTGAAAAATCAGACCGTGTGTATGCACCATCGGACAGTGTACGTCGTATTGTCCGACGGACAAAGTCCTATCTCCTGCTGGATAGATTTTCCGACAACACGGTCCGATCACACCAAATCCGATCGTGTGTATGGTAGTCCGACCGGACAAAGTGCTACGCATGCTCAGATCACATTACAAGACCAAAGCTATTGGCTACTAGCCTCTACGTAGTCCCGTCGTAGGCAACAAACGTCACCACGTTCAGAATGATCGGATTTTCCGACAACTTTGTCCGACCGTGTGTACGCAAAACCAACATCAGACAAAGTATGACGGACATGGTCTGACGGACCTGGTCCTCGGATAATCAGCGCGTGTGTATGGGGCTTAAGGTGAGTGCATACACCAAAGGGGAGTACAAGAGTGGACACAATCACACGTTCAGTCATTTCCAATAGAATCAGTGGACTGGATTGAATTGGAATAGACTTTATGTTTTTTATCTAGTGCATGACATTGCATGAAGAATTTTGCACATTAGCACTTTATTGCACTGAAATAATAATTCGTTTTTTATTGAAGCACATTATAGAGCACTGTTTGTATGTATAAGTGGATGCACTGTATATATATATATATATATATATATATATATATATATATATATATATATATATATATATATATATATGTAATTTTTGCTGTCACAAGGTATAATCTTCTATGATTTAGTATTAGTATATTTGATTTAGTATTTTGATGCAAATAGTAGCACCAACCTATGTGGTGGTCACATGGTAAAATCTAGATAGCATGGTACTTTCTATTGTAGTTTCCTTCAATTTGTCATTGGGCTTCCTAATTTACAGACGCAAAAGACACCACAAAGACCAATTAATAAGTGCATACAATAAACTGACATCTGTACTGCCTATCGTGGGACAGTGGCTAAAGTACTTAGCCTGCAACATGAAGTGCTGTTACTGGCAGATTCCCCAGGTAAGGAACTTTGCAATTAGTGATGGACGAACTTCTGACGGGATGGGGCGGTTCGCGAACGCGATCGCGCGAACGTGCCCAAATCTTTGCGAACCTGCGGTTCGCGGCAGGCTCCATTCATTTTAATGGGAGGGGAACTTTAAAAACCTCCAGGTCATATTTGTAGCCACAAAATACTTACTAGCTTTGCACACATAGTCCCACAACATGGATACTGACATACCAGAAGTATTAAGTGAATCTGGGATCGACAACGACAAGCATTCTTTTTTTATCTGTGTAATTTTGTCAATTCAGAAGCGCATGAAGGCCATGGAGGAGAGGCAAGGTCAGGCCAGGCTATGAAGGGGGTGCAGGAGATGATCAGTGCCACAGTCCGGGCAGCGCAGTCCTGTGCCAGTGTCCCAGTGTGCCAACCTGTGCTTGAGCCTCTGACCCCTAACTCTTACCCCCACCTATGCAGGGCTCCCTGCGGTAGTCCGGAGGTGCCAGTCCAGTGCTGATCCTCAGCCATGGTGCTGGCACTGCCTGCTGATTGGCTTCTCCGCTGCTATCTCCCTCATTGACACAAGCACTGAGATAGAACACTGACACCAGCACCGAGATAGAACACTGACACCAGTACCGCGATAGAGAGCACTGACACCAGCACCGAGCTAGAGAGCACTGACACCAGCACCGAGCTAGAGAGCACTAACACCAGCACCGAGCTAGAGAGCACTGACACCAGCACCGAGCTAGAGTGCACTGACACCAGCACCGAGCTAGAGTGCACTGACACCAGCACCGAGATAGAGAGCACCACTGGTGACTCCAGGACTCTGACCCTTTTTTAATTTTTGCCTGAGCTCCTTGATAGGCTATTGGTACCGTAGTAGGATTATTTGTTTCTTTATGTTTGTGGTCTGTTTCGCATACCCATCATTGGAGAATTATCTTTGGCCTAATGTATAATGTATACATCACTTTTGTTATTGTTATTTTTGTTCTTCTTGAAAAAAGAATAAAACTATTTGAAAGTAAAAAAAAAAAAATGCCATAAATCTATCCCCTATCTTGTAGACGCGATAACTTTTGCGCAAACCAATCAATATACGCCTATTGCGATTTCTTTTATCAAAAATATGTAGCAGAATACATATCGGCCTAAACTGATGAATAAATTAGTTTTTTTACATTTTTTTTGGAAATGTTTTATAGCAGAAAGTAAAATATATATATATTTTGTTCAAAATTGTTGCTTTTTTTGTTTATAGCGCAAAAAATTAGAACCGCAGAGGTGAGCTAATACCACCAAAAAAAGCTATTTTTGTGGGAAAAAAAGGACATCCATTTGGTTTGAGTACAACGTTTCACAACCGCGCAATTGTCAGTTAAAGCGACGCAGTGCCACAAAAAAGGGCCTGGTCAGGAAGTGGGTAAACCCTTCCGGGCTGAAGTGGTTAATACTCATTACATTACATTACATGTTAACGCTACCCCATTAACAGTACAACAGCAATATTCCTAATTTCTGAGAAGTGCTTGCGTCCTATATCTTATACTATATATAGTATCGATAAAAAATTGTTTTAACTTGCTGACGGAGGGAAAAAAATACTGACCTTAAAGGACAGCAACATATATGACAAATCTGAATATTTCTGTTTGCACTTTATAGAATAAAGATGACATAATCTATTCTTTTTGAATTGCTACTGAATCCCACTGTATCACAGAGATTACATTTGAACTCTAGGTAGATATATTGTATAAAACACGAATTAAGGCAGTTATGCGTTCATTCAAAAATGCTTTGATGTCAGCCTCCTGTACAATATCACTGTAGCATGGAAGGTCAGAAATGGTTGTCACATCAGGTGCTGCCTACTGACAAGAGAACAAAGCAGGCTAAACAAAGGGATGATCAGTGTGCTGCTGCATATTCCACATCCAATCGGCAAGATAGATGTGTGTGTGTGTAACTAGTTTTTACGTTTAATATATCTTTATTGAAAAAAATGACATTGTGCAGCAAAAAAAGAAAAAGAAAAGACAATAACTATGCCTGATGAACATGACCTAAAGTTTTATATTTCCACATTCCCACTTGTGTTTTCACCAGCTGAGAAACTAAAAATTGCATGGGTATATCACGTCAACGTATTTGCTATTAATGCCAATTTTTATACATAAAAACTAGAAAAGAAAAAATGTAATAAATAAATAGAAAAAATAATACTACAGTGGAACCTCGGATTACGAGCATAATCCTTTCCAGGAGAATGCTCTTAATCCAAAGTACTCGCATATCAAAGCAAGTTTCCCCATTGAAGTCAATGGAAACTAAAATAATTTGTTCCGCATTGACTTCAATGACATGCAATACCGCATGCAGCCAGAGGTGGGGGGCGCCGGAGAGCTTTGAAAAAGGCCGGAAAGGCCCGAGGACACCTCGTCTGACCTCGGAAAACCTCTGAAAGACTTTGTTCCCGAGGTTTGCAAAGGTCAGCCAATGTCCTCTGGCCTTTCTGTGCATTTCCGAACAGCGCCAATCGGCTACGGCGCCCCCCCACCTCAGGCCAAACGCGATACTGCACACGCTTTGACCGGAATCATGCTTGTTTTGCAAAACCGAGTTACGATTTTTAAAAATACAGTGCTTGTATTGCGAAACGCTCGTTAACCACGTTACTCGCAATCCGAGGTTCCACTGTATATGAATAAATAAGCAAACAAAAAAAAAACAGAACACAGAGAAAATAGATATAGCATCCCTCAGACAGGATCCCAACAGTCATAGGAAGATAACAGCTGAGGAGAATCCAGGAACTTCACCCACGGGGCCCAGACTTCCCTAAAATTACATTTGTTGTTATTTGCTGAACATACCAGCTCTTCCATCCGCATTATGTGGTTCATCAATACTACTCATTCCCGTATTGTTGGTGTTATTTGGGATTAGCATTGCCTTGGAATTAAGGCTCTTCCTGTCATCAAGAAAACCGTAACTAGTTTTTGATGCCTTCATTGATGTAGACTTGTATTGCTAAATGCATGAATGCATCGAAATACATACTTTTATATATTTTTGCTGTCTTTGCTACAAAACTTTATTTCTTAGTCCAGCAAATCTTCACCCCCCTGGACAACAATGTATATAGTTTCCATGTGACGATATAGCAATAATGGCCAAAAATGTGGCTTAAGATCCAGAATTACATTTCATATGTAACAAATAGCTACACAGCAAGAACACCAATGCCGATACTAAGAGCCAAGAATTCTGGGGAAAGAGCAGCTGCAAATGTCCGCCTCATCTGAGCCAAAATTTAACGTGACTGTATTTCAATCCCTGGCTTAGACATAAATGATTTGCTAGAATTGTTGATGTGTAAATATTTGGAGTTGACTAGTGAAAGTGAGTAAGTGAACCTGCAGGAATTTCACAGTTGTCAGTAAGTAAATAGGTATTTTGGCCACTAAGTAAGACAATGATTTTCCCCAGCGGAAAAACTGGACCTTTCTCAAAAGTAGAATTTAATTTTCCTTTATCCTCCACAGGATGAAGTATACATCATACCCTATATAAAATACATATTAAATCTGGCTGTTCATTTCATAGAAAAATGCACTTTGCATAACCAGTGATGGATAATTTGGAAGGATTTCCAATATAAAACGTATAGTAAACAAAAGTTACATACAATTCTATAAAACAATTATGAAGCGTGTAAAAAAAAAAAAAAATATATATATATATATATATATACTGTAAATGTCACTGTTAAAAAAGCAAACAATATAAAAAAAGGTTTTAAGATCTTTTGATCTTTCCAATTTTGTTTAAGTCTCATTCCTGCTTAAATTAGATGCCAAAATCGTGTCTTCTTTGTTTTTTTATTTGTATTCACAAAATAGTGATTAGTAGGCTTTGAGTTCAGGATGATGAATTGCTACACTTGACACATCTGCACCTGGAACTTTGTATTCTTGGATACTGTTTCTACGAGTGTGGTGGTCATACATATGCATTTTGAGCTTTATGTGAAATTCTTTTTGTGCACAGTCAGGCAAATAAATATAATTATAACATTTTAATGCAAGCTAAGTTTTAAAGGAGACATCTCATCGAGACACACAATCCTTGTAAAATGCAAGGTGCACAACAATGAAAATTGAAAATGAAAGTCTAGCTCAAGCCCCCCCCATTACTTTTGAGCCCTGCAACCAGGAGTAGCTCCTGAGGAAGTCACGTGACCGTGACAATACGCGTGGAGTGGAGCCAAGTGACGCTGCTGAAACCAGAAGTGACACACCCTGCTGTCAATTTTAGCAGTTTAATGTCTTTTAATGTAATGTAAGTTACTACTTTTTAATATTTTTTTTTATTGAAATACTGCACTATGAGGATACCTTTTCTTGCATGAGCCACTATATGGAAAAGTGCAAATTTAAAGGGCCATACACACGATTGTCGACAGAGGGTCAACAGAGGGTCAAAACCCCAGGAGAGAGAGAGAAAGAGGTGGAAGAAGACAGAGGAGTCAAGGATTGCTCATCCCAGCATATGGGAATGCTGGATTTGACCTAGCAAGAGAGGTCATAAGTCAAGGTGAGTGCATAGTTTGGAAGGTGGTTGGGAATCACTGAAGCATCAGCACTTTTTATTTGGATCCTATTGCTGTGGAGTCACTTAATTAACGCAAGTGTATCGGTACCCCCATTGGGGCTGCTGAGTGTTCGTCTGTCACCCTGCCCAGCTAGGCACACAATTTTCAGTCACTTGGTAGACAGAAAGCAGTCATTGCACTTGTTTTTATTGAGGGGAATTAAACTTGGATAGGGATGGGGAACTTATGAGATGCCCAGGTAATCACAAGTCAATATTGGGACCAACTATATACACCTTGGTATATAAAATATCCTCTTCTCCTCCTGCACTTCCTTGCCTGTAGATTATCACTCCTCACTCCTCCAGCACATCACTTGCTGTATTTCCTGGACTAGCTAACACTGTAGGCCTGGCACTGGCCTAAAGCAGATGCCCTTTACAGGCAGAGACCATGGGCCCCATATGGTGTAGCAAAATATAAAGTTCCAGTACTAGCTGTCCCTGTGGCTACTGCTCCAAGCACTATCTCTTCAGGCACTGCCAGGCCTCCTGGCTGCAGCTTCCCCTATCTGCTGCCTGTGCCACTACAATCCTCCAGACTGGCTCTGCACCCATCCCAGACTGCTGCATTTCAGTCCTCTCAGGCATGCCTCCCAGTCCTCCTGACTGTGTGAACACTCACCATTCCTCCTGGCTGCAACTGTGGAACTCCTGGAGACTTGCCTGGCAGTGTTCCCCCACTGCCCCCTCTTACTTCTCCTGTGCCTCCTGGTCAGAACACCTCTATGGGATGTAAGAGGGTCCTGTCTGCACCCAAGCCCAGGCCCAAGGTTACCCCCCCCCCCCCAGGCCCTGACAGCCTAACACTCCATCTCCATTTTCCACCCAATCAACTCCTCCCCAACTGGGCTAACCCTGGATATTTAAGGAGGCCTGCCCCCATCCAATTCAAATTGGGGATTGGTCAAGGCTCCTCAGAATACCCCAAGTGGCTACACTTCCCCTCCTACCTCTCTTTCCAGAAGGCACTAGAAGATTCTGGAAAGAAGCAGGAGGTCCTAGTGACACCACCTGTGAGTTACCCAGCTCTATTCTAGGTCACACCCAACCCAGACCACAAAAACACACCCAGGCTTGGCTACCAGCCACGCCTGGAAATGTACTTATTCTGAAAGAAAAAAACTGCAATCCTCTTCTAGCACACTAGAAGGTGCTACACAAGCACTAGCACCTGCCATCTGGATCACATTGTTGAGAACCACTAAATGAACTGCACTATATGGTTTTAAACGTTTAAGGACTTTCTTGAAGGACTATACTTTATTCGTTTTTCACAAAAAATTTTGTTTGGAGGAAGTTATACATGGAAAAGCACTTTAATGGTATTTTATGCAAGTCATGGTATAAACTTTATATGTTGATGGTTTAATACATATAGCACAGAGAGTAAAGGTGCAGCAACATTTGCACTTTTTAGATACCAAGATTTATTTCAAATCTCGGGATGGTTTCCGCAGGATCCGGGACAGTTCAGATGTACGTGTACCTGTCCCTCCCTGATGCACTAAAACGCCAGGAGGGGCACACTACAGCTGCCTACTGCCCAGGACTGCTAGTAATTATATAGTAAAGTGAATAACAAATGCAGGTCAGAAGAAAGGTCGATAGCAGGTCAAATGCACCTGTCAATGAATTACAAATATTGTATTTAGGAGAGCTCTCAAACTGATTCACAAAGCCCATCTAAACCGGACCATAAAAACTTCAAAATAGTATATGGATTTATAGTTTCATACAGGGGGGACACAGAGCACAGAATAATGTAAAAAATGTATTTATAACCAGGGTTCTGTTGGGTAAGTAGGGACCAGTTCAGCTATGGTTCCAAAGCAGTCCACCATCACTCTCTCTGTTACATGGTTTACCTGTGCTCCTTTCTTGTTTCCAGCTGTGGTCACATATTGAATGCCCTCATATCCTGTGATTTTAGGATTTGAACAACAACGATGACCCAGCTAGAAGGCATTGACGGGTGAGGTGTCAATCTATAACAATTTATATTACATGACAATGTGGCTGATTTACTAAAAGAGTAGAACATGCTCACAAATTTTCACTTACCTTAGTGACTGTGGAGCAAATTCACTTTGCAGAGAATACCCAATAACATACAAGGAAAATCTAAAAAAATAGGATTTCTTCCTGCACATGATTGGACAATAGAAGCTGTGCTGACTTAAATCATCCAATAATGTGCAAGCATTTCCCTTCTTTTTTTTTTTAATCCTTGCACACGATTGGGTATTCTTTGCAAAGTGAATATTTACTTACTATTTACTTAAGGTACTTACTTGATTCGTTACAGTACCTAATGTGTTACTGAGAGTCAATAACTCCTTATGTACCCCCCTGGAAGTCCAAACATTCTAGGCCACAGTCTATATTGGCAATGCTAATTCTGGCCTGTATAATGCGCACCTTACAGGCATGATACACTCAACATGTATATGTATGATTTAATGTAGTTATGGTACTACATCTAAACGTCATATGTTCTTATGAGCTACTTTTATGGCCATACACTTTATGTACACATTGTGTAATATAGTAACAACTAGATTTCAGTATGTTGTTTTTTTTAAATACATTATATTGTCAAAAGTATTGGGATGCCTGCCTTTACACGCACATGAACTTTAATGACATCCCAATCTTAAGTCTGTAGGGTTCAATATTGAGTTGGCCCACCCTTTGCAGCTATAATAACTTCAACTTTTCTGGGAAGGCTGTCCGCAAGGTTTAGGTGTGTGTCTATGGGAATGTTTGTCCATTCTTCCTTTCTTTGTAAGGTCAGGCACTAATGTTGGACAATAAGGCCTGGCTCGCACTCTTCACTCTAATTCATCCCAAAGGTGTTCTATCAGGTTGAGGTCAGGACTCTGTGCAGGCCAAGTCAAGTTCCTCCACCCTAAACTCACTCATTCATGTCTTTATGGACTTTTCTTTGTGCTCTGGTCCAAATCATTTGATGGAGGAGGGATTATGGTGTGGGGTTTTTTAGGGGTTGGGCTTGGCCCCTTATCTCCAGTGAAGGGAGCTCTTAAGGTGTCAGCATATCAAGACATTTTGGACAAATTCATGCTCCCAACTTTGTGGGAAAAGTTTGGGGATGGCCCCTTCCAGTTCCAAAATGACTGAGCATCAGTGCTCAGAGTCCTGACCTCAACCCGATAGAACACCTTTGGGATGAAATAGAGCGGAGACTGTGAGCCAGGCCTACTCGTCCAACATCAGTGCCTGAGCTCACAAATGCGCTTCGTGAAGAATGATCAAACATTCCCATAGACACACTCCTAAACCTTGTGGACAGCCTTCCTAAAAAAGTTGAAGCTGTTATAGTTGCAAAGGGTGAGTCAACTCAATATTGAACCCTACGGACTAAGACTGGGATGCCATTAAAGTGCATGTGTAAAGGCATGCGTTCCAATACTTTTGACAATATAGTTTATGTTCTCAACAGTCTATATTATATCAGTTTATTCAAGTTTGTGAGAAATTGCGTTTCCTTTAACAGAGACTACAGTAGAGAATTCTTTTCTTTTTGTTGTTGTTGTTTTTGAACAGAGAGAGGTTACCAATTCTTTAACAACTAGGCATGCAAAAACTGTGTTACACTATAATGAGCCTCTGAGGTAATCCTAACCTGACCCTTCGTTGCTGAGTGACCTAATGGCATTACAGCCATATGTTGAACTTTATGTGAATGTTAAAATGGCCATTTGGGAAGTGTTTTGCCATTTGCTCATTGTGTGTGCGTGTGTGTTCCCTAAGAGTTTTTAACTTTCCATACAAATCATTCTTTGTGCAGTTGTAAAAATGTGTTTGGTCCATTTTGTTAATGTTATTTATAAATTATTTATACTTACTGTATATTTTAGTTTTATAATGATAGATTTGTGGTTTGACAGAATAGGTCAACTACTGAATGTTTAGAGAGTATTTGTATGTATGTAATATCTCTGAGACTCAATAAGGGTTAGGTGGCTGTATAGCAGAATCACTTTGGGACTCTACTACAACAAAGAGTGGAGCTGAAAATCACTACATTACAGAACAAAGCTTATGATTATCATAATAAACAGCATCCCTCACACAGTGTGTGTTCTTTAAATACACTCCTTGTGATGGCCTCCACTGATACCCAATTGCCACCAGCATTAGTTTTCCATCGAACAGATGCTGGAATCTTGAGGAGTTGCTACTTCTGCTAAACAGTGGCAGAAGAGTAGTAGTGGGTTGAAAGCAGAGAAAAGCAGAACATCTTCCTGAAAGTAAAGAGATGGAGTTGCAAGTCTAGCAATCAAGAGGAAAGACACATGGAAACTAGTGCATGCATTACTTTCTTGACATGTGCCTGTTAGTAGGTGTGACAGACCTAGCCGGGACACAGGCTGTTGGAGGGGACTGAAGGCGAGCCTATTACCTTGCGATTATGGGCCCTGGCATTTGGGGGAACAGTGCTCTTTGAGCTGCAAGCCTGGGACCCCTGAGCTGGTGGTACTTGGATTCAGGTCCATGCTGGCCCCCCAATACACATAGAATCTGTATGTGTATTTGGCATATTAGCAAGAGACGCTAATGTCATGACTCATGAACTCCAGCCACCTGTCTGTTGTGTTAATGCATATAGTCTGGCTTGTAGAGTATTTCACCTATTGTTGTATGTGCTAATTAACCCTGTAATTGAATGAAGGAGTCCAGTGTTGATTAAGATAATTAGCTCATGCTAATTAGGTTAAGCTTTAGTCATCTGGCTGTATATATGTGTGACATTTCAAATAAAGAGTAATTCCTGATGTAGCCTACACTGGTGTTGTCTGGTGACTGGGTGAGCTAAGGGGTCTTGGATTGTATGGTACCGGACGGAGGAAGCATTTACGGTGGACATCTTGGGTACGAGGTCCGTCACAGTAGGGCTACTCATGGGCTGGCCCGCTTGCCTGTTCTCACCCCAAGGCTCAATGCAGACTTATCCTGTCCTCTCTTGGTTACAGGTTAGAGCTCTGAAAGTCCAGCCGAGCACCTGGAGCCTATGTGTCATGGGGATTCAGGTCACATGACATATGTTCCATTGAGGGTCCTCTCTTCACCACCAGGAGGGTTACTATTTCCCTTAACCACCACCAACTCCCAACCTGACCAGGTGTAGATATGTTACTTGTATTCAGGATCCCATTCACCCACACCAGTGTAGCATATTATGAGAGAGTACCTATCCTTCCGCCTGTGGCCTATGTACAGATTCACATTACACACCTATCACTCAGGCATCCTCTTTTAAAAACTTACCTTCAGCCTGAAGTCTATATATAAAAATAAACAATACAACTTCCAAATATTGGTATCGTAAGAAAGGCATATCTTGTTACAGTCCAAAGAACCCATATTATCTGGCATTTATTTTGTCCTCATTTCCTTCAAGTCAGTGATGAGTGCTGGGGAACCCCACATAAGGCAAACAAGCACGGTTCCACTCGTCCACCCCTACATACACACTAGACTCCATCTATCCTATATAAGGGGATCTGCCAGAATTGTAGGATTAACAGGTCACTTCCTGTTAAGAAGGGCCTAAACTATGGGAAAGATGTTAACCCCCTTCCTACATGCCTGAGTCTAATGGTATTTGGATGCTGCTACACAGATGTCTTAATACCGCAAGCATGATTCTAATTCTACCTGGGTAGGATAGACATGCAGGATAGAGATCTACATTTTATAGACTGTGACCAACCAAGGGAGAGTAGACTTGCTGCAAAGAGAATGTCAGGAAAATCGTGGTTCCAGGCGGTTGATTGGCGCGCGCCGACGCGCGCCGACGCATGGTGGTGTGCGCGTTCCCGTGAGCGCGGGCTTGCGTGCGCGCGCACGCTGGCGTCCAAGGGCGTGCGCCCTGTGATTCACATACACCTGTATGGACTGTTGGCGCCAATGGGGCTATTTAATCAAGCAGCACCTGCTGGCTAGTGCTGCCTGATCTTCAGTACACCTGATACTCTGCACCAGCCACTACCTTGTTCCTGTGATCTCTCAGTGATCTGTTTGTTCCTGTGTTATAACCTGCTTACCTGTAAAGACCTCGGCTTAACCCTTTGGACTATCCGGATTTCCGCCTGCCCCAGACCTCTGCTTGACCGACCATTCTCCTGCCAACTCCTTTGTACTTTGCTGTTTGAACGTTGCCGACTTCTGCTTGGATTTGGACTTCTTATATCTCCTGCCCAAGGGACCTGCATCTGCTTATCCTGTATTATATCCGGCTTACAGTGAGTTTCACCACCTGTATTGGGAACCCCATCACCATCCCTTACCTGCTGAGTGACGTGAGTTTACCTACCGTTATTTCACCTTGCTGTCAGTGAACTCTACATACCGGAACCTCACCTTACTATTTGTGAACCCTGCTTACCTGCACTTCACCTCATCAACAGCGGACCGCCATCACCAACTTCCGGACCCCTACATCAGGCTCCCTTACCCTTCCTGACTTCCGTGCCTCCTGTACCCACCTCCAGGGGCCGACAGTCGGATCCGTACGGGAGACCTCCTCCTGCCCAATTGGACTCATCTGTCAGGTACGTGCCGTTTGTGATAGTATCAGGCAGCCATGACCGAGTCCGGGCAGGGGGTCTCCCCCATGGAGGAACTAGGCAGACATCTAGCAGGTCTCACCCAAGCAGTAAAAGGCCTACAGGAAGGTTACACTCGTTTGATGGAACAGGTTCAGACTTTGTCCGCTAACTCTCAAGGAACGTCTTCTACGGGACTTCCCCAGCCACCTTCTGTAATTATGTTACCCCCAGAACCCAAAGTACCCCTACCCGAGAAGTTTTCTGGGGAACGAAGTAAGTTCCGTGCCTTCCGCAACGCATGTGAGCTTTATTTTGCCTTACAGCCACGGACTTTCTCTCTGGAAGCTACTAAGGTGGGCTTCATCATCTCCCTCCTGACAGGGGAACCCCAGACCTGGGCCCACCGCCTGCTGGAGCAAAAAGCCGCATCCTTGGAGTCCTTTAGTAGTCTCTTCACTGCTATGTCACAGCTATATGAGGACCCTCAACCCACCGTTACGGCCGAAGTCGCATTACAGTCCTTACAGCAAGGTCGCAGAACGGCCGAGGACTATGCCGTCGAGTTCAAACGTTGGAGCTCTGATACAGAGTGGAATGATGCGGCGTTACGCCATCAATTTCGCAAAGGATTATCAGACCCTCTGAAAGATGAACTGGCTCGAGTGGGGGTTCCTCCAACTTTAGATGAACTTATCAACTTATCGGTGCAAATTGACCGCCGTCTCAGGGAAAGACGGGCCGAAAGAGCCTCCGGACCTTCTCGTCCCTTCTGGATGGTCCCCAAAGTCACCGGGCCACCCGGTGTGGCTCCTTCAGCTTCATCTACTCTAGCGACAGGAGCTCCGGAACCAATGCAGATTGGGTTGCTCAGACCTTCTTTGACTCCTGAAGAGAAGATGCGCAGACGGGCCCACAACCTGTGTCTATACTGTGGTGAACCTGGACATTATGCAAGAATGTGCCCCAACAAGACACGTAAGTGCCTGCCCTCTTCTTCCTTGTGTGCACCTGTCTTGCTTCCAACTGGCACTCACCTGGCGATCTCCATTGTTTTACAGATCTCCGGCCGGAGCATTCCAGTATCGGTCATCATTGACTCAGGAGCATGCAGCTGTTTCATTGATCAAGCCTTCGCAACCAGCCATGGCATTCCTCTTCAACCCAAGACCCGAGGTCTTTCAGTACACCTGGCCGATGGATCCACCCTTAGTTCCGGTCCGGTAACCCAAGAAACCATGCCCCTATTAGCCACTATAGACTTTCAACATCAAGAATTTCTCTGTCTGGACGTCATACCATCTCCACTTTTTCCAATCATACTTGGAATGCCCTGGTTGCGGGCCCACAACCCCAATATCAACTGGGCCACAGGGGAAGTCCAGTTCTCTTCTGAATATTGTCGGCAGAATTGTCAATGTCAAACCTCTGTCAAACTGGCTCCTCTTCTCTGTATGGGGTCTGATGCTGAACTCCACCAGTCCATTCCTGAACCCTACCGGGACTTTGTGGATGTATTCAGTAAAAAGGGGGCAGAAACTCTTCCTCCCCATAGGCCTTATGATTGCCCCATAGAATTACTACCTGGAACAGAAGTCCCCTTTGGAAGGATTTTTCCATTAACGGAACAGGAATTGGGCACTCTAAAAGACTATATAGATGAAAATCTAGCAAAAGGCTTCATTCGCCCCTCCACGTCCCCGGCCGGCGCGGGCATCTTCTTTGTTGAGAAAAAGGACCACTCCCTACGCCCTTGCATTGACTACCGGGAATTAAATAAAATTACCATCAAAAATAGATACCCTCTACCACTGGTGCCAGAACTCTTCCAAAGACTGGGGACAGCCAAAATCTTTACTAAACTGGATCTTCGCGGGGCTTACAACTTAATCCGCATCCGAAAAGGGGACGAGTGGAAAACGGCTTTTCGCACTCGATTTGGACATTATGAGTATCTTGTCATGCCTTTCGGCCTGTGTAACGCTCCTGCTACGTTCCAACATTTTGTCAATAACATTTTCCACGATTATCTGGACCTGTACGTTATCGTTTATCTAGATGACATCTTAGTTTTTTCTACTTCTTTGAATGATCACCGCAGGCATGTCCGAAATGTTCTTTCCCGCCTGAGACAGCATGGATTATACGCCAAACTTGAAAAGTGCAGTTTTGAAATCCACACTGTGCAATTCCTGGGATTAATTATTTCTGCTGATGGAATAAAAATGGACCCTGAAAAGGTATCCGCTATCCTGGATTGGCCAGCACCCATGGACAAAAAAGGAGTACAACGCTTCGTTGGCTTTGCCAATTTCTACAGAAAGTTTATTAAAGGTTTCTCCTCCATCATTTCCCCTATTACCGAACTCACCAAACAGGGGACTCGATTTCTCTGGACTCCCAAAGCACAACTGGCCTTTGAAGAGCTCAAGAGACTTTTTACTTCGGCCTCCATTCTCAAACACCCAAACCCAGCTTTGCCCTTCGTAATAGAGGTTGACGCCTCCGAGATTGCAGTGGGTGCCGTGTTGTCCCAACGACAGGGTGCCAAGGCCCTTCTTTATCCTGTGGGTTTCTTCTCTCGCAAACTGACCTCGTCAGAAACGAAACTACGATGTGGGCGACAGGGAACTTCTTGCCATAAAGGTGGCATTGGAGGAATGGCGCTATCTACTCGAAGGTGCTGCGCACCCTATTCTGGTTTACACCGATCATAAAAACTTGGAGTACCTGAGGACAGCCAAAAGATTAAGACCTCGGCAGGCCAGGTGGGCTCTATTCTTCTCACGGTTTCAGTTCCACATAACCTATCGACCAGGTTCCAAGAATACCAAACCAGATGCCCTTTCCCGAATGTTTTTGGATACCGAACAGGCTCCACTTCCCGACACCATTTTACCTTCTGGGAACTTCTTGCTCTTACAGGGGGATTTCATTTCTCAGATCAAACAAGCCTCCGTTGGGATGCGTCCTTTGGATGGGATGTCCGTTAAGGACGGTCTGTTCTGGCATGAAGACAAAATTGTAGTACCAGAAGAATTAAGGGTGCGTGTACTAGAGTTATGCCACGACCACAAACTGGCAGGGCACTTCGGCACTCAAAAAACAACCAATCTGCTGCAACGTACTTTCTGGTGGCCTCATCTGACCCGGGATTGTAAAAGATATGTTGAGTCATGCAATGTTTGTGCACGAAACAAAACCAGCCGGACAAGAGCCTGGGGTCTATTAAAACCTCTACCAGTCCCAGAAAGGCCATGGAATATGGTTTCAATAGACTTTATTGTCGAACTTCCCCCATCGGAGGGGTTTTCTTCTATCTTTGTCGTAGTAGACAGACTATCAAAGATGGCCCACTTCCTGCCCATGAAGGGCACCCCGTCAGCCATGGAAACAGCCAAAACATTTATCAAAGAAGTGGTAAGATTACATGGAATTCCAAAAAATATTGTTTCAGATCGTGGTGTCCAGTTCACCTCCAGATTCTGGAAGGCCCTCTGTGGATCTTTGGAAATTGAATTGGCATTCTCCTCGGCATATCATCCACAGACAAATGGTCAGACTGAGAGAACTAATCAAACCCTAGAACAATATTTACGCTGTTTTTCTACTTTCTCTCAAGATGACTGGGCTCCTCTGCTTCCCATTGCCGAATTCTCATACAACAACTCTCTACACTCATCCATCAATCAGACACCGTTTTTTGCCAACTACGGCTACCATCCATCTTTTCTACCTCAATCAATACCTGAATGTTCGGTGCCCGCAGTATCCAAAACCTTGGACTTTTTCTCCACTAACAATAAAGTACTGCAGGAGACCATGACTAAAGCCCAGGAAACTTACAAAAGAACCTTTGATGAAAAGAGACGTGGGGAACTTATCCTAGAGCCCGGTAACCAGGTCTGGTTGTCCACCATCAATTTGAAGTTGGCATGCCCTTCCCGGAAACTGGGTCCAAAATTTTTAGGGCCCTTTCCTGTAAAAAGGAAAATTAACAATGTCGCTTATGAACTTGATCTACCCACTTCCCTAAGGATCCACCCAGTTTTCCATGTTACTCTCTTGAAACCCGTGATTCCAAATTCATTTGTGGGCCGTAGGACCGGTCCCCCCAAACCTGTCATTATCAACAACGAAGAGGAATTTGAGGTGGAAGCAATCTTAGATTGTAGGAAAAGACGTGGTCAGATCCAGTTTCTCATCAAATGGAAGGGATATGGGCCCGAAGACAATTCATGGGAGCCTGAGGAAAATCTACATGCCAGTGAGTTACTACGAACTTTCAAAGACTCTCATGCTTCCAAATTGGCGCAACTGGGCATCCGGAGGCTGCCCTTAAGGAGGGGGCACTGTCAGGAAAATCGTGGTTCCAGGCCGTTGATTGGCGCGCGCCGACGCGCGCCGACGCATGGTGGTGTGCGCGTTCCCGTGAGCGCGGGCTTGCGTGCGCGCGCACGCTGGCGTCCAAGGGCGCGCGCCCTGTGATTCACATACACCTGTATGGACTGTTGGCGCCAATGGGGCTATTTAATCAAGCAGCACCTGCTGGCTAGTGCTGCCTGATCTTCAGTACACCTGATACTCTGCACCAGCCACTACCTTGTTCCTGTGATCTCTCAGTGATCTGTTTGTTCCTGTGTTATAACCTGCTTACCTGTAAAGACCTCGGCTTAACCCTTTGGACTATCCGGATTTCCGCCTGCCCCAGACCTCTGCTTGACCGACCATTCTCCTGCCAACTCCTTTGTACTTTGCTGTTTGAACGTTGCCGACTTCTGCTTGGATTTGGACTTCTTATATCTCCTGCCCAAGGGACCTGCATCTGCTTATCCTGTATTATATCCGGCTTACAGTGAGTTTCACCACCTGTATTGGGAACCCCATCACCATCCCTTACCTGCTGAGTGACGTGAGTTTACCTACCGTTATTTCACCTTGCTGTCAGTGAACTCTACATACCGGAACCTCACCTTACTATTTGTGAACCCTGCTTACCTGCACTTCACCTCATCAACAGCGGACCGCCATCACCAACTTCCGGACCCCTACATCAGGCTCCCTTACCCTTCCTGACTTCCGTGCCTCCTGTACCCACCTCCAGGGGCCGTCAGTCGGATCCGTACGGGAGACCTCCTCCTGCCCAATTGGACTCATCTGTCAGGTACGTGCCGTTTGTGATAGAGAAGTTGGGGAAATATAACATTTCTTGATGATACTATATATAACTTTTGTCAAACAAGTCTTAACTGCTGTTAAATATGGATAATCATTTTGTTTACTACCAAAGGGCTGTCATATGAGCTGTGCAAACTACTGTCATAAAACAGTACATGGTTCTTTATTGTCCTTGACACTGACAAAAATGTGTGAAACACAAAATGTATCGGTTAACCTCCCCTGGGCAGAATGGGATTCTGTATAATTAAATTGTCTGTATTTCCTGGAACACATTTAGAAGAGTTGAGCTGTGACACAATAATATCATTGCTGGAATTTACAAAAAGAATCTAAATCAGGTTTTAAGGTGAACTTGATAGTTCTAGTAACTCGTGATCTTTTTGACAGGCAAAATACAGTAATTCCTGCTATTACTCATGCATATTGTAGCTTGGGAATGTATATGTAATCTTTCAGTGTATTGGTAAGATGTGACTTCATATAAAGGTCAATGAAAAAAGGGTGTAGCTATAGTAATAACCAAATCATGTAGTTCTTTTATTTAGCTTGCACTGTTGTTTTGCGATGTAGAGTAATTGCAGTGTATACTAGCAACCTATAGCAAAAAATATAATCTCACCTTTTATCACTTTAAACTGGTGAGAACATACTGGGGGGAATTCAGTAAAGCTGCTTCACTACTTTTTTGGCGTCAGTTCCTCTTGTTAATGTGTTGATCCAGTTTCATGAAGCCACTTTTGCATTGTGGCGCAATGCTTTTGCCAAACTCTAAATAAAATACCAACAGTTCATATCTTATGAAAGTCTAATTAAGACCAATTCTATTTTGTGTATAGAGAAAGGCTTGCACAGACAGATTTTGCAAAAGTGTCTTCCATGCATTCTAAAATTGGTACAGCGTATGCCAAATTCAAGTACTAGTTCTAGTCCCCTGGTAAGTCTAAAGAAGAGGGTGGAAGGCGCGTGATCTAATGCATGAATCAAAATGGTATAGTTCATTCATAAACAAAGTAGATGAGTACAAAGAAATTACTACGAATCCATAAAAACTGGGTTGATATTCATTGAGAATTAAAAAATGAAAAATGAAAAATGTATATTTAAAAATGCCCATGCCAGGGCAAATGCTCAAGGTAGGCTAACACGTTTCCAGGTTTTCCCTCTTCATCAGAGCTTTGGAAAGAAAAAGAAAGTCTGTAGGGTGTGGTAGATACACATGAAGAGGAATGGCTGATTCGGAGATGTATCACACATAGTGGGTGATGTATCCTCCTTTACTCTAGAGGTATCCACATCACAGCGCTCTACATGCCGTAGAATGAATAGTTTGTTTGTTATATGTTGTTTGTCTGTCATTTGTTCCTGCATTTGGACTTGTTAAAAGGCTGCAGCCCATATACATCAGTTGCAGGCTGAAGGCAGTCTTTCTGGAAGTTCTGGGATCCTCCCAGCAGAGTGCTGTCCTGTGTTGCAAGAGGAGTGCTAGCAGACTCGAAAGAATAATTGTTTTTTAATTAATTGAGAATACATTTTTTAATTCTCAATGAATATCTTGTAACCCAGTTTTTATGAATTTGTAGTAATTGCTTTGTACTCATCTACTTTGTTTATGAATAAACTATACCATTTTGATTCATGCGTTAGATCACGCGCCTTCCACCCTCTTCTTTCCACTTAGCTTTCTTCGGACCACCCCTGGTCAGTCTAGGCAGCGGGACACGCATGATCGTTCTATACTACTTATCATTCGGAATTACTACTACTTTATACTAATACCACCTGCATGAGCGCAGGAGAAATACTTTTTGTTTAAAACATTTTTTAGACCCCTGGTGCCCAACTTGTGGCCCTTTGGTATATGTGTGGCCCTCAGACCTTAGCATTCTGTAGTAGGAACATTGATTAGGGTAATAGCATTGATCTCTAATAGCCTCATGTAACATACTCCCAGTTTCGTATTGTCTTCTGCAGCATGTCCCTAACCATAAATGTAGCATGTCCACACCCAAATAAAGGCCTTTGCGCAGCAAAGACTAATAAAATCACCTGGCTACCAGGTAACATATGGATGTAGGAATGGAGGAATATTCCCACCAAAATCTCTACAAAGCCTCTGGGCTCCAGGACCCAGTACAAAAATCTATTAAAATTGTGAGAAAGGTTTGAGTTGTTCCATATCAGTCACATACCCTGGAGCCTCTCACCATGGGTAGCTGAGAAATTTGGGTGATAAATATACACCATCAACATTCCTACATATGTGTTTAGGTGCGTTTTTACTTGTGTTATTTACAAAGTGTAATAATAAGCTCAGTAGGGTTTAGGTGAGGCAAGTGACTCCACACCTAACTTGTTAAACCATATCTTTATGGATCTGGCTTTGTGATCAGAAACCAGCTAAGTTGGAACAGAAAAGGGCTTTCCTAAAACTGTTGCTTCGAGGATAGAAGGGCACAATTGTCTAAAACAGATTAACAGCATCTTTCACTAGAAACACCTGAAAATAAGTTAAAGGGTTGTCCACATAATTTTAGCCATAATGTGTACTTCATATTAATATGACAAGTGAAACTCTCTAGCCAGAACTGCAGAGTGGATTCAGAGCATAGGCCCCCAACTCATATCTACCCCTTTCCTTACTATTCACAAAGAAAAAACGTTTTATTTGGTTACAAAACACCTATAAACTAAATACACATTTTTAATCACAAAGGGACAGTACAAATAAGGGGGATATTTAAGAATGGACACCATTTATAGCTGTAGAATACTTTAGATAATATACTGTATATATGGGACAAACATTTTGTAACTTTAGTCAGTCCAACAAATACAATTCAGAAAAGGAAAAACACAGCTTTCTGCCAAGGATTGTGGATATCCTTCTGCTCATCCAGGTACACTACTAGGTAGACAGGACCAATCTTTGGTGCATTGGGGTACACTGGTAAAAGATTCCAATTAAAACTGGCTCTTTATTAGTACATTTAGCCAAATACATAACAGCTATGTGTTTCAAAGCTCTAAGGCTGAGCTTGCAAGCGTGACAAACAGGACAGTTGGCACATGTTTTTAACACCTACCAATTATCTTCCAACCACCAGGCTTGAAAAGATTTCTTGAGCATATGGTTCAGTACACTTCTCCCATCATTCGTCTCAGTGTCCCATGCAGAATTTGATCTGCATTATCCCCTGCCAGGAAAGCAATAGAGTAAGGGTCAGAGGGAGGATGAAACAATATAAGTTCCTAGTTACAAAGTGTTGAAAAAATGACACAAATCCATAAATTTCAACCAAAAGAAAAATTAATAAAAAAATAAAAAAAAACTAAACCCAAAGTTCATCCAGATGAACTCCTTCGAAGCATGGTCCACTTTGCTCAAATAGCAGAAAACATATTCAGGGTACTGAATTCTCTACCTACAGTATATGTCTTTCGAATTGGCAAAGAGAGAGTGGACTTTAATGGCACCACAAACTCATATCTATTAAAATTTCAAATTTTTATTTTCTATATGAAAAAAATCACATACAAAAAGTAGTCACTGGGGGCGTGGTGACTGCCGTCTAGTATAGCTGCTGAGTAAAGGCGCTCCACGCAGCTCTCCATGATATCTCACTCCACGGCACATCTACTGATCACTGGTTGCCATCCCTGTACCTCTGCTCCACTCAGTGGTATGTCCAGGCGCAGTAAAAACCTGTTACAGCACCTTAAAATGACTGGATTCTTTCCAAATACCCCACTACTGGACAGCCTATCTCTGACACAACACTAAAAGAAATGCTGCTTTCCTTGCGTGCTTCCATTCAATCTGATGTTCTATCTTGCTTGCAACTACATAAAGCTGAAGTTCATGAGCTAGGAAACAGAGTAAGTCATGTATAGGACAAAATGAGGGCAAGACGACATCACTTGGCTGAAAGACAAGGTGGCAGATTTGGAGGACAGATCAAGAAGGAACAATTTAAAGGTGCGTGGCATTCCAGAATCTATGACCACGTCCCAACTGCCACATGTGATGCCTTTTTAACAGCTATCCCCACATTATTCTCCGCTAATCTTACCATTGACCATATCCATAGGGTGCCTAAATCCGCTTACATTCCAGCTAGTGTCCCTAGAGATGTATTGCTCAGAATACATTTTTTTCTAAGTAAAAGAACAATTACTCAATACATTCCCCAGGGCTAACCAATTACCTGAAAAAATAGCACATATCCAGTTAACAAAACCTAACAAAGTCTTATCTTTAGTCCAAATTAATTACTCCTATGAAAAACCCCTATCTACCAGTACAGGCAAGAGCCAATTATTTGACAATTCATGGAAATCATGGACAGACTGGTGTCACAATCGATCCTGATAATCCTATATCTTGTTACCCTTTAGTCCTCTCTGTAAAATCGTAAGACCTCTATTCTCATTAGAATTTTGAGTGAACTATGTATGGATTTTCCTGATATTTTATTTCTTGCCTTCGTATATAACCACCTATATTTTCTTATTTTGTTTTGTATCCTGTATTTTCTCTTGATACTCAATAAAAATGTATTGAAAAAAAAAGTAGTCACTTATACAAATGTAGCACCCTCTAGTGTGCTAGAAGAGCAATTGAGTTATTTTTGAGAGTAGGTACATTTTCAGACTTGGCTGGCAGCCAAGCCCGGGTGTGTTTTTGTGATCTGGGTTGGGAGTGGCTGAGAGTAGTGCTGGGTGACTCACATGTGGTGTCACCAGGACCTCCCACTTCTTTCCAGAACCTTCTGGCACTTTCTGGGAAGAGAGGTGGAGAGGGGAGGTGGAGCCAACTGGGGTGTTTTAAGGAGCCCTGACCAATCCCCAATCTGGATTGGCAGGGGGCAGGCCTCCTTAAATACCCAGGGTCAGCTCAGCTGGGGGGGGGGAGCTGGTGAGTGTTCACACCATCGAGAGGACTGGGAGGCTCACCTGAGAAGACTGAGATGCAGCAGTCTGGGATGGTGGTGGCATGGGCAGTGGAGCGAGGCAGCTGGGGCCAGGAGGGCTAGCAGTGCCTCGAAGGATGGTGCTGGGAGCAGTAGCCACAGGGACAGCTAGCACTGGAACTTTCAATATTTTGCTACACCATAGGGCCCCGTGGTCCCTGCCTGTAACGGGCATCTGCGTTTGGCCTGGCTAAGCCAGTGTCGGGCCTACAGTGCTAGCTAGTCTGGAAAGAGAATCAAAGCGATGTGCAGGAGGAGTGAGGAGTTTCAGTCGGCAAAGAAGTGGTGTGCAGGATGAGAAGAGGAGAATGTATATACTGTGGTGTATATAGTAATCCCAACCTTGACTGGTAATTACCTGGGCATCTCAAAAGTTCCCCATCCCTATCCAATTTAAATTCCACTCAATAAAACATAAAAACAAGTGCAAGGACTGCTTTCTTGACTCGGATACTTGAAAAGTGTGTGCCTGGCTGGGCAGGGTGACAGACGGACTACTACACTCAGCAGCTCCTACGGGGGTACCGCTACACAAATATCAGCCCTGTTGAAAGAGAATTGTAATATATGGAGTGGAGTTGTCCTGCGCCTGCTGGTGCACGGGGGTAACTACTTTCAGGGATGATAAAATCCAGTTTGCAATCCTGCTCAACATCCAGGTCTCCTGTCTGTATCCTCACCCTCCTATCCTATATATGCACCCGACCAGGATGCTCACACCAAGGGCGAGGACACAGACAGGAGACCTGGATGGTCACCTTGCTTGTGGGCCCTGGAAACCCTCTATCAGGTATCAAAGTGCTGGAGGCCAATTTCAGACTCCCTTGGAGGTGAGACAGGAGGCAGGCCCAAAGCCACACAGGTCGCCAGCAGAGTTGCTTTCAGAAAAGGCTCAGGAACACCGCTGATGTGCTGCTGCAGGTAGGTGGTGCCTGTAAGATGTAGCAGGTAACCAGGGTAACCTCTGCCCAGCCGCCTTCTCTCATCCGCCCTTTTATTTGACTATTAAAAATCCTTTTAATCACTAAGCTCCTGAAGAAGCATGACGCAAAACATTTCGAGCAGGATTACAAGCTGGACTTTATTATCCCTGAATGTGGTTACCCCCATGCACCAGTGGGCACAGGATAACTTCCCTCCATGTATCACAATTCTCTTATCGGGGGGGGGGCTTAGTTTCAGCAGGGCTTATATTTGAACCAGCGATTATTTTTTGTATGAGATAGGTTTTTTTTTGTGTTTGAATATTTAACCCTTTTTGATATAGAAAATAAAATGTTACATTTTTAATAGATACAAGATTGTGGTGCCATTAAAGTCCATTCTCTCTTTGCCAATTCCAGATATTGATTTCAGGACGAGGCACAGTTTATCTATTTGTATCCACAGTACTACCCTGTGCTGACATTTACATTTATTTATCTCTACCCATGTGAACCTAATACTTAAATCACATAGTTCTTCCACCCCTCTGGTCTGGTATGGCTTATAAAGGGGATCTCCACACGAAAAATAGCAAAAAAAAGGATTAGGCCCCTCTTAAAAATCCATACCAGACCCTTATTTTGAGCATGCAGGAAAGCATGTTCCCCCTCCTGAACCATACCAGGCCACATGCCCTTAACATGCGGAGGCACCTTGACAGGGGGGGGGGCCCTCTGGCAAAGCACTTTGCCCTATGTTGATGAGGACAAGGGCCTCTTCCACACAACTCTGGCAGGTGGTTGTGGGGGTCTGCGGGTGGGGGGCTTAATGGAATTGAGAATCCCATATAATAGTAAGGCCCAAGATACTGTACTGCCCCCCCAAGAATGAGTATGGGGTACCCCTAATCACCCCCAATCATTCAGAACGAAAAGATGTCCCCTACAAATAAACTTCTTCTTTTATAAAAAATGTCCCTCATTGAAAATCCATCATCAGTCATGATGTTCAACACACCCCAACATGCTGAAAAAAAGGGGTGTGGTGGTGACACCATTGTTCAAATATGGCCATGGTAATATTGGTGGCAGGAATAATTTTTTTGCTTTTTTGGGTCAGATGACAAATACAAAATATAATGTAAAAAAGACCGCGCTGACCTAAAAAATAGACCTAAAATATATAAACAAAGCCTGCAGTAATAGGGAGATAACCAAATAACATAGAGAACAGAAAAAAACTGCGCCACAACATATAATTAAAAAAGAACTAATGAAATTAAACTTTACACAGGATAGTAACTGAGTGGGATTTCACAGGCATATTAGTAGTGGATCCCCATTGAAAACGTCTTATGAAGATGAAATGCATGGAAGGACGTGCAGTGACGTCACCGCGCCTGAGACGAGGAGGAAGGGCTCCATGCATGCCGGCCGGCATTTTTTAAAAAAGCGTTACTTAGCTGCTCAAATGTGAGTACTTTGTACTGCTTATTTCTTATTAAAACCCATTGCTTTTACTGTATCACGCTATGGTCTCCTCATTTTAATCCACATGGTCCCTGCTCATTGTGTTACCCATTGATCGCCGAGTATCTACTGACTGCTGAGTTCTGAGGCTTGTGCTTTATTCATCTGGGGAAGTGTGGTGCTGGACGTTCTATCCTGTGTATGAGGAGCTGTGCCTTTTGATAGCTGCTCTCGGGTAAGCAGCTTTGATTACTGGTGGTGGGATTCACCTGTTGGATTTGTGTGTACTAAGGTATCGTGAATAAGTGGATTCATCATAGATTACATAGACTTCTGTTCACCATCTTTCTTGCCCTTTTCTATGGACTACTAATATGCCTGTGAAATCCCACTCAGTTACTATCCTGTGTAAAGTTTAATTTCATTAGTTCTTTTTTAATTATATGTTGTGGCACAAATACAAAATAGTCAGTGGCATCAGTAGCAGGAGTAATGTAGTCATTGGTAATCCAAAATTGGTTAATTTTAATGAAAGTGGGCGAGTCCCTAATGTCACAGGGACAGGTGGATTTGCCCCTCAGATATGACACTTGCTTCAGGACAAGCAAGAAGCTCCAGCACATTCTGTACAAGCTTTGCACAGTGGTCCAGGGACAGGTGGCCACTTGATAGACCATGGTGTCCTCACTTTTGAGAGCATTTGGATCATCCCTGGACCCGATTTAATGATGTAATAAGCATTCATGTTGTTCAGGAGCTGCCTGTTAATGCTATCTGCAGCTGGGCCTGGTCTCTGCGGATTAAAAAAGCATGTAAAAGCAGTGTTGAGGAAGATGCTGCTACCACTGTTACTCCTTTTCAGGGATCAAATCATTATAGGCATGTTGGTCATCAGAGGCGATCCTGCTACCATCAGGAAATGCGTCAAAGAGGTTATTATCCCTTCTGGGACAGTGGCAGCAGATCAACCATTTTACCTTAGTATCAGTGATCTAATGAAAGGGCCACCCTTTAAAGGGGAACCATGGTTGGGCGGATGTTGGCGCCAAATTGAGCAAGTCCCCCCCCCGTACTTCTTGCATAGGACAATTATCCACCTGCTGTTGTTGGAACTCTCTACCATATTGTGTCATACTCTTGGCCATAGGCCCACTTTCAGCATCCCTAGTCGTTGTCCTTAATGTTTAGGAATAAAGGAATGTCCACTTATTAAATGCATTTTCACACTTTACTGTAACTTCACAAGCTTTCTGTGACACCTAACATCATATACTTCAGTCCTGCAGAGGGATTTTTAAGTCAGTACTGCAGGAGACTACATCTTGATAGCCCTGTGGTGTTTGGCTTTTTTTCTTCCATTCAATGACCCTCTGCCTAGCTTGATGTGATGTATCCTAGGCCTCGGAAATCCCTTGTGAGAGTTTCCTCCCTGTCACTAGAGGCTGTAGATGTTGGGGTGGATGCAGCAGGACAATGTTGTGCAGAGGGGAAAAGTGAGGAGGAGTGTGGGTCTTTTTCTGCTGACCTGTCTCACTGAAGTGCAGCTTGCTCTGAGCTCTGTGATGCAGAGTCATGTTTTTCCTTAGGCATGTGGAATCCAAATAACTGCCACTTTTACCACGGCTGACACACTGTTGGTAGCAGATACGTTAGAAAAGGCCAAAGTTTCAGAGTTCTGTAGACTAGTCCAGGGATAGCAGTGACCTTTAGGTTTGGATTTGCATGGCTGCTACCTCCAGTCCTCTACAACCCATCCTTACCCCTGAATAATAGTCTCCCCCACTGCTTTTCTGCCTCTCCCTGAGAACTCTTCTTCTTTCCAGTCTGTTGCCCTCATGGATGGCTTATCATCCACCCCCTTCTCATCTCTACTGTCTCTCTGATGTAGCCCCCCCCCTCTATGATCCTGGCATTATTTACTTCAATCTCAATCTGAAATAGGGTATGCTTGCTCATGACCAAGATCATCCTCCTGCAGCAAATCAGTAATTATGTGATCAAATAATTCTGCTAAATACTCATTGGCATTTTGGAGGGCTATGCTGGAATTAGCGGAAAAGGAGGAGAATGAAGAAGAGGGCACATTAGCAGACAACTGGCTGCTCTGCGCTTGGGAAGAGAAGGAAGAGCTTTGTTAGCTACTTCTTACACTATCTGTGACTGTACGGCAAAACCACTCTGAGATAGAAAAGGCAGATGTGTCCTGCCTCTAAATGGAGCAGCAAATCATCACTTTGTTCTGCAATTTCCCATCAGCTATGGAAATAACGGGAAAACATTTTGGATGCTTTGGTGCAAACTACTTTACAGCACAAGTATGCATTGATGTGTTGCAAACAAAGTTCAGCTTTGGCTGTGTCAGTGACAAGTATTTTTGTGGACCCTGAAATAAAAAAAAGGCCATAGCTAAATAAAAGAAAATATACCCTCCTCCCAAAAAAAAAAAACTGAATCAGGAAATCACAAACCAGCTTTTTAACCTAGTAGAAAAAAATATAGATAAATGTGACATAAAGGGAAAAAAACAATAAAACAAACAAACAAAACAAAATAAAAATACTGCAGGGATTAGGGTGGGTGTGCTACAGTTGTTACTGACAAACACAAAAAGGTAGTCTTAAAAAGGTGCGTGCGGGCCGTAGGGTCAGTAAACAAGAAAATGTATCCCACCACACTGCAATATACAATAATATGCAATATAGCACAGTTTAGCATTGTATAGCATCCAACTCTCCATACACAGACTGCCAGCTCCCCTTAAACTACTCCACCACATGATGACAAATGGCTGTAGTAAACCCACCCCTTCATAGTTCAGGGGTCCGCACATAAGAAAACCACCATTATTGGCCTTTATAAGTCAAATGAGGTAAGTTGAAAGGCTATGCAGTACATTATGATTAATAAAAAATTTGGCCTAACAGAATTTACCATACATTTGCTTGGACAACAAACCTCAAACAGCAGGATTTGCTTTAAACACATGGTAGCTGCGAATCCAAACTGCATGCCTAGTTAAAAGGAATGTTTAACAACTCAGCAATATTTCAGAGTTACAATTTGTTGAAATCATGTTTTGCTTTATATCCTGGTAGATCACATTTATTTCATCAGGCCACTCAGCAGCAATTACATCTTCCTGACTTTCAGAAACAGCTCTGAAACATGAAATGAGGATGACAAATGAAGAAAAGACACACTAAGTGCCTCTTATTAGCCTCTTTCATCTTCTATATATTTACAGTTTGTGATGCTACATTGCCTAAAAGAAGTTTGGCCAATACAATTTATGTTTTACTATGCATTTAATCATCACAAACACAAATGGAAAATTGAAATAACTCCAACAAAAACTTTCAATGAAAATAATGCTTACCCTGATTTTGTAGAGAAATTGAATCCAACCCAAATCTATGTCACTTAGGAAAACACTAAACGAAAAGCGAAAGGAACCTGTTATTGCTGACTGCCTTAAGTGGCTAATTATGTTGTTGACTTGGTTACCTTTTGGCTTTACTATTTATTATAAAATCATTAGCCAGGAACAATTATGAGGTTGAGAGCTTGACCTTTACTGCCTACATTAGTTTTCTGTATCAGCACATCTTTAAAGCCTCCCCCCATTCCCCCTTCCTTCTTACATATTTTATAGTTGATTTTTTTTTTGGAGAAGCAAGTACCTTCTGGTCAGCTCCCGAATCCAAGATGGAGGCATGAGAAAAGAAAGCGCAATGAAGACTTCAGGTGCGAGAAAGATAACATAGGACTTCATGGGCTGGGGAGTATGTGATTTGTTTTAAAGTTGGCAGCTACAGTACTTGTAGCTGCTGACTTTTATTTATGGTTATGTGGGAAGTTCATATTTAAATCGGAGTTCCACCCAAAAGTGGAACTTCCACTTTAAGCACCCCTCGCCCCCTGACATGCCCCAATTGTAATGCCATTCATTTTGGGGGGGAGTGTGTACCATTTTAGTCGTAGGACTTCATGTCCCACTTCCTGCTTCCTATGTTCGGCCACCTAGACGATTCCTCCTCTCGCCCTAGGCAGCCCCTCCCTGCCAGCAATCTTCTGGGACACAACTCAGGTCCCAGAAGATCTGCTGGCCAATAGGAGAGCACAGCGCTACTCACGCATGCTCAGTGCGCACCCGGCCGTGAAGCTGTAAGCTGTCGTGGCCGGGTGCCCACAGTTACCATGACGGTGCCGAGGAGAGGAGGGGCTAGCCTCTGGGGGGTCACATCGCTGGACCGTGGGGCAGGTAAGCGTCGGTTTAATCTATGCTTTATGTAGCTGCTGACTTTTAATAAACTAAAAAATGTGTGGAACTCCGCTTTAAAGTGTATCTAATCCAAAAAAAATAAAATTTTATATATTGCAGCATACTACCTATCTGATGTTGTGGATGTATACCTTAATTTAGCTTTATTTTTATTTTTTTTCACTTTATTTTCACCTAGTATTTCTTATATTAGGGCACTAACCTTTTAGGATGAAAACGTTTACTTGCTGAACATTATCTATGTAGGAGAAGCATTGTCACTCTGGGGCAGGGAGTATGTTAGGACTACATAGTAAAAAACTGGGCAGAGCTAAAAATAGTTTTTGGTAATTCAGTTCAGCAGATGCAGAGCAAAGTTACCAGCTCAATGGGTTTTTGGTGGATCAACGGGTATTTTTCTGTACTTGCAGTATTTTCCATACAGACAAAACATTCATTAAAGAGATGTACTGAATATGTTTCTTTTTTTTTTTTTGCCCATACTTACACTAAGTAGTAAAACTGGATGGTAAACATGATTGCCAGGGAACTAGTGACCTCTTAAATACATTGACAGTATGTATTTCATGACAGGCTGCTTTAAAAATAAGCAAAGTCTGCTTATGAAAGAACTGAACACTGAAAAAATACATGAGGTTAAAGTGGCCCTCCAGCTGAAATTTTATTTATTTTTTTGTTTTGTTTTTTATAATGAAGAATAGTTAGCTCTATCTCAGGTGCTGTCTGCTTCCACGCTGAGACGGATTCTCCTAACTTTCTTTACCAGAGACACAGCAGGAAACAATTGTTGATTTCCCCAAAGTGAGTAAGACAGGACAAATATTGAATCTCTCCATAGGGAACTCAGATTGCAATAAAAAACAGACTTTTTTTCCTGCGTCTGATCAGTGAGGTTAAATTGCTGAGGGCTTTATTCATGTTTGGTAAAGGAGGAACTTAGATATCCACGAAAATGTTACATTTCTAGTTTACCTTTGTAGCTAAAAGTTAACGTTGTTTCCCCAGCCCTCCTCTTCTGAGAAAAACCCTGTGTAAGCTCCAAAACAACTTCTCAGAGCATGCACAGGACAATGGACTCCTTCTCTGGCCCCATATGACTTGACTGGGCCATTCATGAAACACCTAGCGCTATCACATAGCATGAAGCTGCATGTTAGACAAAAGGAGAGAACAAAATGACAGTTGGTGGTTTTCTCAATGCAATTACTGGAAATTAAATTGTCTATTTGTTGGAAATATTGCTTTCTGCTATGTCACAGTTATTTTACATCCCATTAATTCATTCTACTTTATCTAGTGTAGTTTATTCAAACATGAAATCACTGTATAGTGGCTCTATAACTCGGACTATACATAATTTAGTTTGAGAATTAATACATTATTTACAGCCACCTGTACCCTGCAGATTTTTTGTGCATTAACGTAAAACTGTACTTTGACCATAACAGTTTCACTTAATAGCCCACCCTACCCATATATACTTATGTTGCATTTGCCCACTGTAGCAAAGTAAACAGCAAAGTCAGTTTGGTTGGAGCTTAAACAGGGCTAAGGATCTTACTCCTCCCCCCCAGAGCTGGTGACTGGTCATTGGCCACTAGCACCCAGTGTTGCATCATTATAATAAAGGAAGAAAGTCATGTGCTCTCTCATATCCAGACGTACTAATTATTTCAAATGGAGTGGTGAAGGAATCAATGGAAGGGAATTATAAGCAGTGCAGGGGTGGCAGGAAGTGTGCTATTATGCGAGCCTGTACTTTGCTTGAACACCTCACCTATTACCCTAGACAGGAGATGTTAACCTTATCCTGCACCTTCTTTTATTGTGCCTGATTAGAGTGGAAAGTATGTTATAGGGTCCTTTCTCCAGCAGTATTGAGCACCCAATATACAGTGCCTTAATTGTTCCTTAACACTTGGGATCGAATACTTATGCCATGGAATGGACCTCAAAAACATTAGACTAAAGTAGGGAACATCCTATAATTCAATAATTCCACTTAGTGATAATATGGGAGTCTTTATTTTCATATCAACAACATTATAGACAGATACAATCTAGACAGTGAGGTATCTCCAAGCTCCCTTGTGGTTCTGGAACTCAGCTCTGGGCTGCTGAGATTCCTCAGGCACAAAACGCATCTGGTGATAATGTTTTATTTATGGCTGGCTTTTATTCATGTCATGATGACTTGAAGTAAGCATCCTTCGAAGTTCTGAAGAAGCATTCACGAAACGGGTCAAACAGAACCCTGCCATCAAGAACACCAAGAAAGGAATGTTATATAGTATTTAAAATATGAGATAAACATGTAACAAGTTGTTTGAGGGGTGCATGTAATAAGGTTGTCTTAAAATGATGCAAACCCTTTATATTAATTATCTTAATTATAATACAATTGACATTTCATTCAGTACCTTGGAAATCTGAAATATGTATTTTTGAACTCCTCACCTATGTCTATTCCCTTTGCTGATAATACAGCAGGGACAGCTCTAATTGAACTTGTAGTTTTGCAGTGACCTCTCTATTTTTAAGAGTTTCATTACTACAATTTGAAACTAATAAAGTACAAAACGGTTTTCCATCTCTGGCATTCAGACACAGGCAGAGGACAATGATGTCATTTTGTCTGCGTTCATATGGGGATGACCGCTCAGTGCAGCTGATAATTTTCACAGTCTCCTTTGAAGTTGTGGGTATGAGAGCTGAGGATTCAGTAAACTGCATAGCTTATTTCCCTTGTGAACAGGAGAGGAGTCATTCCTTATAACTCATCAAACACAGATAGTTTCGAGATTACTTGTACCAGAAAGTCAGCAATTACTGGAATTAGTGCATTTTTTTTAAATCATTTAGCAGATGTCTTTATTCATAATATTATAATTGTATAAATAAAAGAAATTATGATTAGAGATAAGCTTCAACAAGTTCAAGATACAAGCCTGATCAGGAATATTTGCAGCCACAACTGATTCTTGGATAGTTTTTCATTCACCGGAGATCCTTTGGTTTAACATTCAAAGGTTCTTTAATTTTTATTTTTTATAATAAAGGAAATATGTGTAGTCCTCCCTACCCACAAACAATGCTACCATGGCAAATGCATAATACAGGCTTGTAATGTCAACTGGCAATGCTATCAGACGAAGGCCATTTTATCTAGACTCATTCAAATCAAATCTAAAAAGTTTTTTCTTTAGACAAGCTTTCACATAATTGTCCATTTTTTTTCTTTTGTTGTATCCTGTGTATTTCTTGCGTTTTCTTTGTAAAATTAAATGTATTATTATTACTTTTATTATTATTATTGATAAGCACTAAAAAAGGTCCCCACGTACATGTTCAGTTAAACCTAGCCAAAAAAAAATTGCCCAAACTGTTTTACATGTTCAGGTTTTTGATGCATACATTTGTGAATATGCCATACCAAGGTATCTCAGAAAAGTGTTTTCTCTTGCTCAATGTTATCTAAATGACCAGCTATGGAACATACTGTATATATGAAAGCACAAACTGAGAGCAGGCTACCCTGGAGATAGCTCTTTCCATTAGGTACTGCCACATTATAGTATTATAACAGGGATAATAGGACTGAAAGAAAAACTTAACTAGGGTAAGAGTATGGAGTCTGAAAGTCTAAAATTTATTTGATAAACTTGATCAAAGCAACAAAAAGAGAATTTATATTCCTGGAATGTGCATGCACATAAAAGTAGAGGATGCTTCAAATGCTCTTGTTAGTCTGACAGAATTGACAGGCTGGTTATTGAGGAACATCAGAAATGAAAGTATGCATTGGCTGTATATCAGATTAGTTCCAAAATCGATCACTGCACCTTCTGTACGGCTGTATTGTCATCATGCAGCATTTGACCTAGTTGCTAAGCAACTGGGGTTGCAGAAAACAGTTGGCCTACAGCAGCAGAAAATAAACACTGAGATATTTCTTTGTATAAAATATTACTGTATGCAAGCCTTTATGCTTATTGTAGAGTTGTCATGATAGTTGAATGTTTAGCAATGAGCAAGGACCCATCTTCTTTAATGTCCTTTCTCTGTAAAGACCCATGCATGCCCGTGCCTTGCGTGCAGATGTACAAAAATCTTTAATGCCACATCTACCTTACTTGGTAGGGATATAGAAGGGGAAAGTAAGTCTGATATTCCTCTTTCAATGGTGGTATCAATCCATAGTTATCTGCTATGCCCTCAGATTACTTATATTTACAGTGGAAAACAAAACACTATGTAGCACCCTCCTAGATAGGTGTTACACCTGCCGACTTCTGATCCGATCCGATCCTCTAAAAATAGACAGATGGGGATCTGTTCCACATCCATCTGGCGGATCGAATCAGATGAAAGTCGGGTGTAAACGGACAGGTGTTTTTTTACATCAAACTGCCTATAGAGATGAACTGGCTGTGTCTGCTCTACATATGTGTAATGGACACCGACCAGCCATTGGCCTACTCAGTGAGGATCAGTGGACAGATTCCCCACTGAGAAGGCTGACTCCAACAGAGCCCTCCCAGTGTGGAAGGGGTCTTAATGCTGGCACACTGTGTTCAGTGGAGCTGTGTTTTTGTTTGTTAGGTAAATTTAGCATGTCTCACTGTGACCAGTGTGGCTGTAATTGTTGTGTTAGGTACATTTAGTTGTGCTCACTGTAATCAGAACAGCGCTGCCATGTGCTTGCTGTTCATGAGGCCTCAGGTTGGTGACCTGAGGGCCTGAATGCTGAAGCTACAGAGAGCTGACTGAGGAGCTGTCTGTTGAAGATCTAGTCTCACTGGATCTGGTATCACTGGAGAAGGGTTGCTTGGAAGCTGGAAGGAGGCAACCAGCTGTCTCTGGGCTTTTTGTGAGTACAGACTGCTGTGAGAGATTTTAGAGACTTTTAGGCTGCTGCCACCCCTCTTGCGCTAGAGAGTCAGCTGTGTGTGTCTGACCAAAGGGGACATCAGCTGGTGTCCAGTTCTTTGTGAAGGGACTCTGATCTTGGTGCTCTAAAGAAAGAAGCCTGCTTTTCATTGCTCCTACAACCAAATCCAAAGTTTTCTTTTGCAAGGACTTCTGCTTCAGCTCTTTAGAAAGCAGTTTACTGTCCTGAACCTGTACAGTATATAGTTATCATTTTTGGAGTATCCCACTCAATTCCCTCAACCCTATCACACTTAGTCCAAAAAAAAAAAAAACAAAAAGTACACCCCTGGACTTGTTATTGAGCCAAAGGGTGACTGTGGACGTGTGCCTGGCTTTGGAGCAATCCACTTGGAAAAGAACCTGGGCAAAGTTCCAGTGCCCCTTTCAAGGGTAGCGCTACAGCTATTTAATTACTTTTAATACATCTTTGGCTGCATTAACACATTAGAATGAGACTTTTAAGTGGATGCCACTCTTTCTAGGGCAACTTGTGAATGATATTAGCCAGATATTGTCCATATTGTTTTCTACTTTACAAGCAACCTTGTGTCTAAATGTTCATGACAACTTCACTCTTGCAGGATCCAGAATTATTTTCTATGGATTCTAGAACATTTGTGCCCTTTACCCAGAGCCTCCAGCTAATAAGCATAGTTGCCAAAGTTCTTGAGGCTGTCTTAAATCTCCAGCCCTGGACTACCTGATAAAGAATGGTAACAACATAGCCACTCTCTGAGTTAATGAGGACTAGAGCAGTGCCTGTGTATTTGAAGGGAAGATACAGAAGGAAATAGCAGTGTTTACTTTAGGACATACATACCTCAGTTTAATTTACACCCCTCATACCAAACTTGTCCTTTAAATTTCAATATCTAGCGTGCTCTGTGATCAGCGAGTCGGTGATACTCGCTGGATCACAGATCCGAGTAAGGGGTCGATCCCGACCCCTTACCATATGATCAGCTGTCAGCCAATAACAGCTGATCATGTGATAACAACAGAGCAGGTAATCGGCTTTTTTTTTTCCTCCTCGCGCTGACTTTTGTTTGTTTAGCAAAAAATAAAAACCCCAGCTGTGATTAAATACCACCAAACGAAAGCTCTATTTGTGGGAAAAAAATTATAAAAATTTCATTTGGGTACAGTGTTGTACAATTGTCATTCAAAATGCGTCAGCGCCGAAAGCTGAAAATTGGTCTGGGCAGGAGGGGGGTTTAAGAGCCCAGTAAGCAGGTGGTTAAAAAATAGACCACTCCCATTTCAGTATACAACAAAGCATGAGTTGAATGATGCATGTAAACCAGTAAATCGAGCTTGTAATGGCATAGACAGGACAGTCTATGGACAGTCAATATTATACTTCATAGTAAAACTTGTTTTGGAAACCTCAGGCCTGTGATAGAACTGTGAGCACTCACTAACCTGGATACTCTAACTTTGATACTATCAAACGCTGTGAGCATTTGGTGACATCTTATCATCTACAGACAACCTTCCTGCTTAAACGCTCTAGAATCCTCCAGTGACTGGAAACAGGAAGCTGTTGCTTATTTTTATACAAGTAATAAATAACCTGTTACAAAGATGTGATTAATGAAGCATTTGCTCATGCCACCGTGTACAACAAACGTAACCCATATGCAGAACTCCCATTCTGTGGATCCAAAAGTCAGTAGGAGCTAAAGCTGCCTGCTATGCTATCTTATAACAGCGGTGTACTGTATTTATTAGAAACCACTGCAATAAAGGTAAACATCCTGTCTTGTGTAAAAGGAAACTGCTAATTTTGTAAATGCAGAAAATGTGTGTCTCCTTCAGTGGCTTCCATTATCTCGCCAAGAATCCTTTGAAGAGAGAATGTTTTCATACTGTTGATTTAATAAAGATCCTCATACTACCACCTTTTTTTTTATTCTTGACTCCACATTTCTTGGTATTTAGGTTTCCACTAGACTTTTGACTACCTTAAAACAGACCAACACTCAAAAATGTTTGCAACAGTTGAAAGCAATCAGTGCCGGGTCTCTCACTTCATGTCAATTAGATATTTGTATAACACACTAAAGCTTGCTTTCCGGAGCAGTAGAAGACATTCAAACAAGACAGGTAAAGCCTGGTACACAGGTTAAGCTTCTTTTTGCTCAACTCAGTGGGCTGAGAAGTCGCTGTACTAACTACGCAATGTTTGTACAGTGATCTCCCCCTCTGTAATATTGTGTTCTAACAGAACTGTCCACCGTCCCCAGCCAGAACACACTGATTAGCGCTCACAGCCATTGGCTGCAAGTGCTGACGGAAGCCGATCAGCTGCTGGTTTTCCAGCATGCTCATTTCACAGAAGCCAGTTATGATATCGGCTTCTGTCGGACATTCAGCTGTACATACGGGCGGAAAGTTGTCCGGTTTGAAATGTAATGGCTGATTTTGGATGATATTCAGCCTGTGTGTATTAAGGCTGGGAAAACACGAGCCAACCAGGCGTACAGAAAGAAAAGATACAGGTGCCTCTCAGGAATCAAGAAAGGTGCATGCTCTGGATTTGAGCCTACATGATGTGCCCACTTTTAACTACTAAAATGTGAGCGCTATTTTATGTTTTTGTCATTTAATTATTTACAGTCTACACACAGAGGTGCCTGTATCTTTTCTTTTTGCATGTCTTGGAGATTGCTTCTGTTTCCCCCCTAAAATATGCAAAAAATAATTTTTATTAGGCCCCATTCACACCTGTGCAATGGCGTCTTGCGGTGTCATTCATTTTAAATGGCACCCCAGCGAAAAAGGTAAAAAAAATGTAGATTTATACCATGCTTTGTGGTGCACTGCGTTGCCAGAATTGCTGCATGTCTGTTTTTTTGGATGTTTCTGTGTGTTGCCCTAATTTAACACATGTTAACCAGTGGGCTCCATTCACAAAGCGGTATCTCACTGCATCCGAGTATGCGGTAAGATACCGCATAGTGTTTTTCAAAAAGTTTTTTTAACATTCCCAAACACTACTAAAATACCACATGAGTTATTTTATGAAGCCATGCCGTATTTTAGTAGTGAAAACCTGTGTCCTTACCACAGGCTGCCACTAGCAGGTTGTTAAGGAGCAGGCGGCCGCCGAGGTCCTTAACTGTAAATGTCATGGTTGTTAAGGAGTGGGCGGTCAACCTGTCCTTAACAACCGATGAGTCAACAGCTGAAAGTAAAAAAAAAAAATCAATTGCCAGTGAAAAAATTGGGAAAAATACAGTGTGGGGTCTTCCCCCAATCCATAACAGGCTCTTCGGGTCTGGTATGAATTTTGAGCGGAATCCCACACCCAAATAAAAAATAAAATAAATGGCCTGGTGTCCACCCCAAAATCCATGCCCCCCACCCGCAGACCCCCACAACCACCGGCCAGGGTTGTGGGGAAGAGACCCTTGTCCCCATCAATATGGTGACAAGGTGCTGCCCCAAAGCACCTCCCCATGTTGAGGTCATGTGACCTGGTATGGTTTTGGAGGGAGGGTGCTCGCTCGTCCCTTTCCTTTCCTGACCTGGCGTGCTGCATCCTCGGATATAGGTATAGACCGGAAGAGCCTGGTATGAATTGGGGGGGGGGGGGGGGGGGGGGCCCATGCCGATTTTTTGCATTTTTTGTATTGCCCGCAGTGCTTGGTTTTACATTCAGCTGTCAACAGGGATGCCTGCTGACAGCTGATGACTCATCGATTGTTAAGGACGTGGCGGCCGGCTTCCCAGCCCACTCCTTAACAACCATCTATACACAGTTTGTTAAAGAGAAAAAAAACACAAAGCCCATCAAAAACGCAAAACACACCACAAAACGTGCCTGAAAACTGCATCAAACGTATAGATGTGAATCTAGGGTTTATGTGTACTTAAAACCCACTGAACTGGCAGATTAACTGGGTGTATCTGTAGATAGCTAACCTGGATAAGCCATAGAAGCAGATCAGGGAGACTAACAGCAAAGCGTATTTTAAAAAGACTCACTCATCTTTGATACTGGGAATGACAAAATCTTTGCTAGCACAAATAATTATAATAGATTTCCCTGAAGATTGGGAGTGTACTGATCAAGATTGGTTACAACTGACAACCGGAACAGCAAAAGGCAGAAAATTATAAGGATAGGCAGGATAGACAATACATATTATTATGATAAAAAGAGAATCCTGTCACTATAGTTAACATCTTATGTAAACTTGGCAAGATATAAGTTGTAAAAAAGATGGCAGTATAAAATGGAAAATCATTCTAAAACCTCTCTGCATATATTCTTCATTATTATGCACAATAATGTAATAGATAAAATACACTATACTCAATAAAGCATTTGCAACACTTTTCTGGCATGTAACCTGTATTAGAAATCTTGAGCCAAATTCATGATAGTTTTCTTGCTATTTCCAACACGTGCAAAAAATTCAGGTAGTTCTCATGTAGGACAATTTAAAAATGTTAGTGCTATGGCTACGACAAATTCATATAGAAATAGTGGCGGCCGTGATTCGCGGGCTCCATTGTTAGGCGCCTCCGGTGCCGCTAGAGGCCGTGGCCATTGGCGGCCGTGATTCCGGGCTCCATTGTTAGACACCTCCGGCGCCGCTAGAGGCTGCACATGCGCACTGGCACCCATAGGGGCGCGCCTGCGCATTACATTGCGCTGCTAAGCCTCCCTCCCAGCTGAATAGAGGATAGTCTGATTAGATGCTCTGGGCGGTTCCTCCTTCATTTTGGCGCCATTGGCATATATTTAACCAGCACTCCAGTGGAGACACAATCCAGATGGAGTGCTGGATGGTCTGAAATATCTAAAGTGGAAGGTAATTTTGAAACCCCTTTTGCTGTCTCTTTGCTCTAACCTAAATATCTTGTTGCTTATACTACAAGAGATACCTTTTTAGTATTCACACAGCCGCGATATTAGCTCTGTATCTTTCTCTATTGTTTTAGAGCGTTTGTTTGGTGACCCTCTTGATGGTCACTATTACACGGATCCTGATTACCAGTCCCCTGTAGGGGAAATCTTCACACTTCCTGGTGAAGTTTTCAGGTACTTACCTGCTTTATAGTTATTAGCTTGATTAAAAAACATGTTATCTGTGTTTTCCAGTAATGTCATTACTATTAATTACAGGTTAAGCCTGTCTATCAAGAATGCCTCTCCAGCTACTTCGATCTAGTATGATTCCCACATAAGATATTATTGCTAACCACTTTTTCAGCTGCCTTCATTGGTCAGATGTAAGTATCTCTTACATATAAAATAACAGGACATAGTATTCCGTATATTAGATTTGTTCTCACTAAAACCTGTCCTCTCCCCCTTTTTATTTTCTCTTCTTTTTATCAGCGTTTGTACCTTTGTCGGACTCAAGCCCCCCACAAGCATACTCTGGCTGTCTACTTTTGATGATCCCATTCTAACTATGAGACAACATATTGTTTACAAATCATTCAGCTATTGTATCTGTTGGTCTTTTAAAGATATTACATTTTGAAGGTAGGAAAATACCTATCAGATGATAATTGACAGTAATTTTGTTAAACAACCTTTTGAAACTACTATATCTATGAAATCAATAATTTTGATGACTTACTTACATATATCTCCTATGTCTTTCCATGATATACCTTAGATGTCATGACTGCTGCTTTCTGGTTCTGAAGAAGCCACAAGCGAAACGTGTCAACCAGCATTTCTGACTCAATAGTTTGATTTATTGCATGTATATGCATATCTGGAAGTTGATGTCAAATCTTCATCTATTTCTTTTTTAATGTTATGTGTATTATATATTTTGTGATAATAAAAGATATTTAGAAAATATTATTAGTATTCAGGTCACATTGTGTTCAGGTACCGAGATAATCCGTCAGGTTGGCACCCCCTCCTGCTCTTTCTTTTTACATGTATTCTATAGGATGAGGTACCCCCCTTAGCTTGTTCATACAATTCTATAAGAAAAAGTGGAGGTAAATAATAGACGTGCAATTTGTTTTGTTCCGAATTCGTTTTTTGACTAAATTTGGCAAATTCATTAATTGGGAAATATTCAAATTAATATGTTAAAAATAGGAATGAAAATCCGAAAATAAGAACGAAAATTCAAAAATCCAAAATAATAACTGACTAATAATAATAACTATTACTAACCATTAAATTATAGGTATTGGAATTTCCTTTCAAATTTGGCTGTTAGTGAACGACTACGATTTTATTCAGAGTTACGAATTATCCAAAATAACGAATGCCCCATCTAAATTAATGGAACGTAACAAATTAATAATAATTTTTAATAATAATAATAAAAAAGTTTTTATTATTATTATTATTATTGTTAATTTGTTACGTTCCATTCATTTAGATGCGGCATTCGTTATTTCGGACAATGCATAAATTCGGATAAATTTGTATTCATTACATTCATAAACAGCCAAATTTGAAATAAAATTCCAATACCTATAATTTAATAGTTAGTTTTTATTAGTTAGTTATTATTTAGGATTTTCGTATTTTCAAATTTACAAATACCGCATCCAAATGAATGGAACATAATGAATTCAAATTTTTCCGAGGTTACGGATTTTTTCGAACCAATGAATTTAAATCATAACGAATGACCCAAAAAAACAAAAACGAATTAAACGAAAACTAACAAATTTTTTCGGCAGTGCACATGTCTAGTAAATAAGACCTATTCCATGTTGGAGTAAATTATGTTGCATGTGTCAAGATTGCGTGGCAGACAAAATTCTGTCTGAGGTAACTCTGGATCAGATTCCTGTACATTTTAGGCTAGGTTCACACATGTCCGGTGAGAATTTCCCCTCTGTTTTCACTGCTAATTTCTAAAGCAGCTGTTGAGCAGTTCAGCTGCGATTTCCACATATGGTTTAGATGCAAATTTTCAGAGCCGACGGCCATTGGCGTCTTTAACAATAGCTGGTTGTTAAAGAGCAGGCTGGGAAGCCAGCTACCGCATCCTTAACAATAGATGACTCATCAGCTGTCAGCGAGGTTCCCCGTTGACAGTTGAATGTAAAAAAAAACTTTGCCGGCAATAAAAAATTGTAAAATTTAAAAAATGGCGTGGGGTCCCCCCCGATCTATATCAGACCCTTATCTGAGCAGTAAAGGGGGGGGGGGTGACCGACCCCTTCTAAACTATACCAGGCCACATGCCCTCAACATGGGGGGTGCTTCTGGGAGAGGGTCTGCCCCTCCACACCAAAAATGTTGATGGGGATAAGGGCCTCTTCCCCACAACCCTGGCTGGTGGTTGTGGGAGTCTGCAGGCAGGGGGCTTATCGGAATCTGGAAGCCCACTTCAACAAGGGGGCCCCCAGATCCTGGCCTCCCCCCATGTGAATGGGTATGGGGTACATTGTGCTCCTACTCATTCACCAAAAAAAGTCAAAAAGAAATAAAAACACAGTTTTTTGACAATTCCTTTATTAAAAAAAAAAAAATGCCCCCTGGTGTAGATCCAGAGTCAATCACGATGAACGCCGCCCTGGAAAAAAAAAGCTCAGAACCCGTCGCAGGCTGTCATCGCCTGCCCTCTCTGCCATCTGACAGTTCTTAAATAGCTAATGAGCCAAGCCAAGCGACAATGCCACCGGGTGGCCGCCCCCCTTGTTACGTCGTCGACAGGTGCATGCTGAGTCGATGAGGTGATGTTGTCGGGGGGCCCTGCCCATTAACTATTTAAGAACCTGTCAGACGGCGGGAGCTAGCGATGTGTGCAGAGCTTTTTTTTCTTTTTGCAGGATGGCCGCGGCGTTCATCGTGATTGACGCTGGATCTACACTGGGGGACAATTTTTTTTATAAAGGAATTGTCAAAAACTGTCTCTGTTTTTTTTTACACTTCTTTGGTGAATGAGTAGGGGTACAACTCATTCACATGGGAGGCAGGATCTGATTAAAATTCTGATAAGCCCCCAGCCAGGGTTGTGGGGAAGAGACCCTTGTCCCCATCAACATGGGGAGAAGGTGCTTTGGGGAGGAGGGGCAGAGCCAGAACCCCTTATATTAAGGGAATGTGGCCCGTTATGGTTCAGGAGGGGGGGGAAGCTCGCTCGCCCCCCTCCCTTTCCTGGCCTGCCAGCCTGCATGCTTGGATAACGGTCTGGTGTGGATTTTGCGTGGGGCCCCACAGCAATTTTTTTTTATATTTTGCCGTGGGGGTTCCCTTCAAAATCCATACCAGACCTCAGAGTGTGGTATGGATTTGGGGGGGACCCCCATGACGTTTTTTCTCATTGAATTTATGTTCAAAACTGATGAGATGTGTGATTCAGATGCGTTCCCATGGAACTCAATGAGACTGGAATTCGCATCTGAATCGCATCACAGTGCTCAGAAAATGCACAGGACTCGTTTTAAATTCACTGTTGCTGCACTGCATATATGTGAACCGGCTCTATAGGAAGCTGGTTTGATTCACATGTCATGTTTGGTTCACACTGCTGCGACTTGATCTGACTTGGGTGCTATTTAGAAGAATATACAAGGGCTGAAATCGCACCCAAGTCGGACCAAAGTAATGCAGGAACCTTTTTTAAAGTTGGAGCGACTTGTGTAGTATCAGTTAAGATTGCTCTCATAGGGGAACATTGAATTTGACATGTCATGCGACTTGGGGTTAGAGATGGGCCGAACACCCCCTGGTTCGATTTGCACCAAAATTCCCAAACACAGAAAAAGTTCTGAGCCGAACCCCATTGAAGTCTCTGGGCAGGAGACTGATTTCTAATGAGTATTTACAACATTTTTAATGCATTCCAGGAACTGTTTGTTTTTGACTTTTGTTGTTTGTAAAGAGGAATTAGTCTTATTTGTCAATCAGTCAGTGACCTTAGGTGTCAAATAACTTAAACTAAGATCTTCTTTGCTTATAGATTAGCAATGCTTAAAAAAAATAAAATTAAAATAATATATATCTATATATATATATATATATATATATATATATATATTCATTGCATATAGAAATGGAAAAGAAAAGAGGAGGGATCATACCCTGGTTCCCTGAAAATAAGCCCTACCCCAAAAATAAGACCTAGCGTGAGTTTCTGGGATGGCTGCAATATAAGCCCTACCCTGAAAATAAGACCTAGTTAAAGTCCTTGTAAAATGATGTAATCAGTTTTGTAATAAGATTATATAATGTGCAGTGTGTCTCCTTGTGTAACTTTATTGTGGAAAATACCTTATTTACAGCACCGCTGGGCGCTCATGTGACCCACCAGAGCTCTTCTCTTCTCCTCCTGGCAGATGTCAGAGGCCCCTCCCTCTGCAGTGCTCAGAGCGGGGCTGACGCCAGCGGGGATTTCAGCCCCTCCCTCTGCAGTGTTCTGAGTGGAAAAGAAGAGCACCGGCAGGTTACGTGAGCGCCCAGCTGCGCTGTAAATAAGGTATTTTTCACAATAAAGTTACACAAGGAGACACACTGCACATTATATAATCTTTTTACAGAACGGATTACATGATTTTACAAGGCCTTTAACTAAGTTTTGTTTTTGGGATTACAGAATTTCACAATGCTGACTCCTAAACTGACAGGGGGGAGGAACGTTTTTGTACATACCATAAATAAATAAATAAGACATCCCCTGTAAATAAGCCCTAGTGTGTTTTTTGTAGCCAAAATTAATATAAGACCAGGTCTTATTTTCGGGGAAACACAGTATTTATTACCCATGCAGAGATGTGATATAACCGGAATTTCTTAGATCCAAGTTACTGAATATACACTATATCATAACTTCTTATAAGATATACAAGTGCCATCTAGTGGAAAAAATATAGGCTACACTTTCAGGAAACCCTTCTTGCACAAAGTTCCTACACAATTAGAGCTTAGAGTGAAACTTCAATTTTGTGAACCTTACAGTTGTTCTAAAATCAAGGAGGCACACAGCCCAGCTCGGGAACGTGCCCAAACAAGTTTCTCATAAAAGCAGCCCTCTTGCTATGAGGGCACTATCAGAAGAGGAATATTAAAGAGCACTGGTGGATGACTCCAGGTAAGAGACTGCTCTGTGCAATACTATTGCACAGAGGGGGTAAGTATAACTTTTTTGTTTCAGGAAAAAAAAAAAAAAAAGTGCCTTTATAACCACTTTAATGCTGAACCTGAAACCTGTACTGCCCCACTATAAACAAGGACTGGCTTTAAACCTGAAGTGTCTTATTTGCCTACTTCTTATCAACTCTTCAATCTCATATGCTATATATTGGAATATTTGTATTTGAAAAAATTGTACAAATACCTGGTAATCCTGCCAGTTATTTGCCCTTTCTGGGCTCAAATGACAATGCTATCTAAAGATTGCAAATCCCTTGTCATGCTCACTCCTGCACTGGAAGAACTACAGGATGCTAAACTAAAGCATGGCTGCAGTTCTGCTGACCTAAGGCCGATAGCAATGTTTCCAGCCCTGGCCAAACACTGCAGATTTAACTATGCCCCCCACTCCTGTGTGCACAGAGACACTGCAGTCATGTGGCCCCTGATCAAAACACATTCTCTGGTATTATAGAGGCAGTATCTGTGCATGCACGCAAGAGTCTCCTGATCATTGATAGAAATTTAGAGATTTTAGCAAAACATTTTTACCAATTCTTATCTGTGTTGTGTATTTTCCAAGATCGGCCATTACAGTAACTACTTCAAACTGAGTGCTAAACGGGAAAGCTTAAAATTACATAAACTAGTTTTGTTGTGTAGTAAGAAAAAAACTGCCATCTCAGCACCATTGCAGACATATGGGGGGATATTTAGTAAAGGAAAATCCACTTTGCACTACAAGTGCACTTCTAACTGCACTGCAAGTGCACTTGGAAGTGCAGTCGCTGTAGCTCTGAGGGGGACATGCAAGGAAAATAAAAACTAGCATTTTTGCTTGCATATGATTGGATGATAAAATCAGCAGAGCTTCTCCTAATTTCAGAGCTTCCCCTCAGATCTAAAGCAATCTACAGCGACTGCACTTACAAGTGCACTTACAGGTACACTTGTAGTGCAGAGTGGATTTGCCTTTAGTAAATCAACCCCATGGCCTCTATATCACCAGAATCTCTTTAAACATATGTCCTGTATATCACCAAATATGAAACACTCACAGTAAACGGTAAAGCATTTGGGTTACGTCTTGCTGCAGACTAAAATGAAGTAGTACTTTTTAATGTTCGATTACAATAAGAGGAAGTATGACTTGCCTGTAAATTCAATAGTTTGGAGTATAGTACAGGACATAGGCAAATTATTCATAGCCCCCTGGGTTATAGGTTCATACTTTCAAGTGATTGGACACTGGAAAAAAGCTTGAGTATATATGCCCCTGGGTGCCTTCCCTATAACCTTAAACCACTCTGAGTCTTCAGTTTTGTAGTAAGCAATGCGGAGTAAGGCAAGAATAAAAGAAAGGATGGCCTTTGTCCTGTACTCTACTACTAAGATATGGAATTAACAAGTTGAAATTACTCTTAATCGTATAGCACAGGGATGTCACCAAGTAATGAATGAGAAGGGTTGTCAACAATCAGGGAAACGGTACTGTGCCAATAGGCCCAACAACAAGGGTCTACAGACTCTTGCCCTTGCAACATCCCTGCAGCCAAAAGCTGTATTTGTAAAAGATTTAATGTCTACCTGATAGAACTCTGAAAAAGTATGAACAGAGGAAAAGGTGGTGACCTTACAAAGTTGGGCTACAGAAGTTTGGTACCAGGTACCCAGGGAACTTCCATCAACCTGGTGGTGGAGTCGTTTTTTTCCTTTAGCTTGTAAGCTCTGGCGATGAGTTGTCTTATCCATCTAGCAATGATAGACTTTGAAGCAGGATTTCCCTTGCAAGGTCCTGAGGGTAGAACAAATAGGGAGTCCCTCTTCTTGATAGAAGCTGTTGTTTGTATGTAGACTAACTGTGTCTAGGCAATGCAGAGCATTTTCCTTTTGATGCTTTGGAGGCACAGCCTTAGGAAGAAAAGATAATCCTTGGCCAAGACGACCTTGTCTTTGTGAAGATTGAGGAACGGCAAGAGAGAGCTGCCAGCTCAGAGACACATTTGACAAATGTGACAGATATGATAGCAACCAAGGCAGCCACATTGCAGGAGAGGTCATCTAAGAGGATATCACGGATAGGATTAAAGGGTAGATTCTACAGGGCAGAGAGAACAAAATTGAGGTCCCAAGGAAGCACAGGGCGCTGCAAAAGAAGCCTGATCCAAGATACAACTTTGGATAAAGTTTTTGACAATAAGAATAAGGTTTATAAAAGAAAATGGACAAGGCCAAAACCTATCCTTTCAGAGTACTTAAGGTCAAGTTGTGATCAATTATAGAAAGGCCAGAATGTGAGGCAGAGTAATCTCAGGGACTGAAGTGCCCGTGTTCACACCAGGCAAAGAATGATTTCCAGGTAGAATAATAGATCTTTCTGGAAGTGGAATTCTTCTTGGTCCTGGAGTTACTCTTCCTTCATTTTATCCACTCCTGGAATATGGAAAGCATAGAGATTGCTGGAGAGTGAGTCTTTTTGTCTAAGAGATGATCTTGCTTGCTTCCTTCAAGGTTGCACGACTACTACCTTGGTTGTTGTTGTAGGCTACAGCTGTGGCGTTGTCTGGTTGCACCCTGATTGGGTGTCCTGGGGGTACAGTGTTGTAGAACCACACTTATTCCTTTCAGCACCAGGATGTTGATGGGGAGCTTGGCTTCTGCCATTGACCCTGTTCCCTGAACCACGAGGGAATAGAACTCTCAGACTTTCCAGCGATAAGGAAGGAAAGAATTCCCCATCATCAAGGCTGTGCTTGAGATTCACCAAGCTAGGGCAATTTTGTGCTTGGCTGGACAAGAGCATGGGTAGGTCGAGAGAAGGAGCATGCTTGTTTCAGGTCAATAAGATGTTGTGATGGAGAGGTCACTGTGATGGACCGCCTGGCTTCCTACCTAGGTGCTTCCGCCAGGATACAGGTTCCTCCAGTCTGGAACCAGGAACAGGTATATAGCTGAATATTGCACCCAAGAACTAGACAACACTAGCTTTGGTGCAAACTGGAGCTGACTTTATTGTAAAAACAGGTAAAATCTTGATCACATTATCTTAAACAATGCAAACTGTAAACAGTAATATTATTAGCACATCTAAGGAACAGCAAACCTAAACAGCAATCTAATTAAACAGTACGCTAATTAACAACTAGTCACCTAGACAAGTCTAGGTGACTCAGGTCAGTGCCCACCCAGAGAGTTTGGCACCAGTATTCAAGAAGACTTAGTGCTGTCCAAATCTCATTAACCAGCTTTCCTTTCACATACATCTTCTCACTGAGTTTCAAGTAGGCAGAGACCATCATGGCTTCCTTGACTGTTAAATGTGGTTACTTCTAAAACCATGAAGAGGTCGAAAATTATAGACCAATCTCCCTTATAAATAACGACCTTAAGATATTGACGAAGATCATGGCCAACCGCCTATCCTCTTTCATTAACCATTACGTCCATAAGGACCAAGTAGGGTTCATTCCAGGTAGGCAGGGGCTGGACCAAATCAGAAGGGCCATCGATCTAGTCTCCCTCCTTCAAACCGGGTGGGACGGGGGACCCAAACAGGAGGGGATGTTACTTTCCGTAGACCTCCATAAGGCATTCGACACAGTCGAATGGCCTTATCTTTTCACTCTAATGGAGAAGTGGGGTTTTGGTGATCGCTTCTTGGGAACTCTACAATCCTTTACGCTAAACCTTCAGCTCTAATCCGCCTCAATGGGCATCACTCTACACCCTTCCACATAGAGCGTGGCACCAGACAGGGTTGCCCCCTATCACCTTTAATTTTTGCCATCGCCATTGAGACATTAGCTATAGCGATTAGGTCCAACCCCAACATCCAAGCTATTTCTTGTGGCCCCCAAACACACAAATGTGGTCTCTTCGCAGACGACATGCTATTATTCGTTACTTCACCTATCACATCTCTCCCTAACCTCTGTAAACTCCTGAATGACTTCTCCAGGGTCTCGGGTCTCAAGGTTAATTACGACAAATCCCACGCCCTTAACATATCCTTGACTCCCTCCATGGTGGAAACTCTGAAAAGCTCTTTCAAATTTAGATGGATCGCCTTGTCCATAGACTATCTAGGGATTCGCCTAACCTAAAATTGACCAAATGTACCCAGCAAACTTCCCACCCACATACAAGAGACTTGAGTCGGACCTGAAGACATGGGCTAGTAAAGACCTCTCCTAGATCGGCAAGATCCACTCGATAAAAATGACCCTCCTCCCCAGACTGATTTATTTATTTCGGGCCATCCCGATGAATCTAAGAAGGGACCATCTGCAATCCCTCCAAGCGAAAATCAACAAGTTTATTTGGGGCAGAAAAGGACATAGATTACCAAAAAATACTTTATACAGACAGTGCACACAGGGTGGCTTAGGGTTACCGAGAATACTTTGGTACTTCCTTGCGGCGAGACTAGCCCAACTATCAGCAGTTTATGTCAGAACGGAAAAGCCAGACTGGATTAATATAGAAAGACAGGCGGTCCCCAACTATACTCTAGATTATCTGCTATGGCTCCCCCCCAAGAACAGGCCTCCTATACTCTCTCCGATCCTCTCACAATCCCTATGGGATAAATTAAAAACCCACCCTTACTTGACCTCCGACTGTCGTCCACTAGCCCATGTCTTCAATAACCCCGATTTCCCCCCAGGCCAAGATATAAAATCCTCCAAGTGGTGGTTAGACAAGGGGTTGTATCGGATCGGGCACTTCTTTATGGCTACAGGCCCACTAACCTTAAAATTCTGTAAGCAACAACTGGACATCCCAAATGGGGAACTCTTCAGGTTTTTTCAAATACAACACTTTCTCCACAAACTGTGGATAGGGAAACCCATTCCACCTAGACTCTCTCCATATGAACTATAGTCCGGACAACTCAAAGGTCAGAGGGGTGGAATTTCAGTTATCTATCAGTCTCTCAGGTAGGCAAAACCCCTTATATGACCGCATGGGAGAATGACCTCCAAATCCATTGGGATCTTGAACAATGGCAGACATCCTTTTCCAGAGCCCATAAAGGAATTAAGAACATTTCCCTCATAGAATCAAACCTCAAAGTAATGACAAGATGGTATCTCACGCCTTCTAAATTGGCCCTCGTGTGCTTAAGGGGATGTGCTCTACAGGGCTCCATGGCCCACAAATGGTGGGAATGTCCCAAAATCAGATCATTCTGGAAAAGACTGTTCACCCTAATTCACACAGTAACTGAGCTTCATCTTCCCAGAACCCCTGCAGTAGCCCTATTGAACGCCAATATCTCAGGGGCTTCTAAATGGAGCCGCAAATTAATCCATTTCATTCTCCTGGGCGCTAAGTTGACAATTGCCAAGGCCTGGAAATAACCTGGGGTATCCCTCAAAGACGCCAAGCACAAAATCTCATGGATTATGTCCCAAGAGAAATTGACCAGTGTTCTCCTGGACTCCAAAGCATAATTTGAGACCACCTGGGAACCCTGGGCAAACCACGTGGGTATTTCCCTCATCCCTGGTATATAAACGTAACCAGGGTGGTCTGTTCCGGTGTTAATCATAAGAGAATTTGGCAGGTTGGTTGTACCCAAGTTGATCAATTGATCAACTTAGTACATTCAGCCTGCCCATTAACGGCTTGAATCTCGGCCGGTTCATGCTGAACCCGGCCTAAATTGGAACCGTGTATGGCCAGCCTAATGGTTTTAGAACAAACGTACACAGTATATATCACCATAAGATACAGTGGTGTGAAAAAGTGTTTGCCCCCTTCCTCATTTCCTGTTCCTTTGCATGTTTGTCACACTTAAGTGTTTCGGAACATCAAACCAATTTAAACAATAGTCAAGGACAACACAAGTAAACACAAAATGCAATTTGTAAATGAAGGTGTTTATTATTAAAGGTGAAAAAAAATCCAAACCATCATGGCCCTGTGTGAAAAAGTGATTGCCCCCCTTGTTAAAACATACTATAACTGTGGTTGTCCACACCTGAGTTCAATTTCTCTAGCCACACCCAGGCCTGATTATTGCCACACCTGTTCACAATCAAGGCATCACTTAAATAGGAGCTGCTTGACACAGTAAGGTCCACCAGAAGATCCTTAAAAGCTACACATCATGCCGAGACCCAAAGAAATCAGGAACAATTGAGAAAGAAATTAATTGAGATCTATCAGTCTGGAAAGGGTTATAAAGCCATTTCCAAAGCTTTGGGAATCCAGCGAACCACAGTGAGAGCCATTATCCACAAATGGCGAAGACATGGAACAGTGGTGAACCTTCCCAGGAGTGGCCGGCCGCCCAAAATTACCCCAAGAGCGCAGCGACGACTCATCCAAGAGGTCACAAAAGACCCCACAACAACGTCCAAGGAACTGCAGGCCTCACTTGCCTCAGTTAAGGTCAGCGTTCATGCCTCCACCATCAGGAAAAGACTGGGCAAAAATGGCCTGCATGGCAGAGTTCCAAGGAGAAAACCACTGCTGAGCAAAAAGAACATCAAAGCTCGTCTCAATTTCTCCACAACACATCTTGATGATCCCCAAGACTTTTGGGACAACATTCTGTGGACCGATGAGACAAAAGTGGAACTCTTTGGAAGGTGTGTGTCCAAGTATATCTGGCGTAGAAGGAACACTGCATTTCAGAAAAAGAACATTATACCAACAGTAAAATATGGTGGTGGTAGTGCGATGGTCTGGGGCTGTTTTGCTGCTTCAGGACCTGGAAGACTTGCCGTGATAAAAGGAACTATGAATTCTGCTGTCTACCAAGAGATCCTGAAGGAGAATGTCCGACCATCTGTTCGTGTACTCAAGCTGAAACGAACTTGGGTTCTGCAGCAGGACAATGATCCTAAACACACCAGCAAGTCCACCACCGAATGGCTGAAGAAAAACAAAATGAAGACTTTGGAGTGGCCTAGCCAAAGTCCTGACCTGAATCCTATTGAGATGTTGTGGTATGACCTTAAAAAGGCCGTTCATGCTCGAAAACCCTCTAATGTAACTGAATTAGGACAATTCTGCAAAGATGAGTGGGCCAAAATTCCTCCAGGACGCTGTAAAAGCCTCATTGCACGTTATCGCAAACGCTTGGTTGCAGTTGTTGCTGGTAAGGGTGGCCCAACCAGTTATTAGGTTTAGGGGGCAATCACTTTTTCACACAGGGCCATGATGGTTTGGATTTTTTTTCACCTTTAATAATAAACACCTTCATTTACAAATTGCATTTTGTGTTTACTTGTGTTGTCCTTGACTAGTGTTTAAATTGGTTTGATGTTCCGAAACACTTAAGTGTGACAAACATGAAAAGGAACAGGAAATGAGGAAGGGGGCAAACACTTTTTCACACCACTGTATATTTTACAATTGCATCCTTAAATTTAGCTCTCTCAAATGTTTCTCTTTTTGGCGACAGTGCTTGGAATTGGATAAAAATACAGGTTCAGATTGTAAGGGAGATATAAAGGTTTTGGGTCAATTTTATTTTGTTTGTTAGATTTAACAGTATTTTATATCCGTTTTCCTCTTCCTCTTTTTAAATATATATATATTATATATGTGTGTATGTTTTTCTTTGTAGCTCTCTCTCTCTCTCTCTATATATATATATATATATATATATATATATATATATATATATATATATATATATATATACACACACACACACATATACACACATACACATAGTATCTCACAAAAGTGAATACACCCCTCACATTTTTGTAAATATTACATTATATCTTTTTATGTGACAACATTGAAGAAATTACACTTTGCTAGAATGTAAAGTAGTGAGTGTTCAGCTTGTATAACCATGTAAATGTGCTGTCCCCTCAAAATAACTCAACATACAGCCATTAATGTCTAAACCGCTGGCAACAAAAATGAGTACACCCCTAAGTGAAAATGTCCAAATTGGGCCCCAAGTGTCAATATTTTGTCTGGCCGCCATTATTTTTCAGCACTTCCTTAACCCTCTTGGGCATGGAGTTCACCAGAGCTTCACAGGTTGCCACTGGAGTCCTCTTCCAATCCTGACGACATCACGGAGCTGGTGGATGTTAGAGACCGTGTGCTCCTCCACCTTCCGTTTGAGGATGCCCCACAGATGCTCAATAGAAGTTTAGGTTTGGAGACATGTTTGGCCAGTCTAGCACCTTTACCCTCAGCTTCTTTAGCAAGGCAGTGGTTGTCATGCAGGTGTGTTTGGGGTCGTTATCATATTGGAATACTATCCTGCGTCCCAGTCTCTGAAAGGAGGGGGATCTTGCTCTGCTTCAGAATGTCACAGCACATGTTGGAATGCATGGTTCCCTCAATGATTTGTAGCTCCCCAGTTCCAGCAGCACTCATGCAGACCCAGACCATGAAACTCCTACCACCATGCTTGTCTTTGTACTCCTCCTGGTTGTCGCCACACATCCTTGACCCCATCAGAACCAAATAAGTTTATCTTGGTCTAATCAGACCACAGGACATGGTTCCAGTAATCTGTCATTAGTCTGCTTGTCTTCAGCAAACTGTTTGCAGGCTTTCTTGTGCATCATTTCTAGAAGAGGCTTCCATCTGGGACAACAGCCATGCAGACCAATTTGATGCAGTGGGCGGCTTATGGTCTGAGCACTGACCATCTGAACCCCCCCCCCCCCCTTCAACCTCTGCAGCAATGCTGGCAGCACTCATACGGCTATTTCTCAAAGACAACTTCTGAATATAACGCGAAGCATGTGCACTCAACTTCTTTGGTCGACCATGGCGAGGCCTGTTCTGAGTGGAACCTGTCCTGTTAAACCGCTGTATGGTCTTGGCCACCGTGCTGCAGCTCAGTTTCAGGGTCTTGCCAGTCTTTGTATAGCCTAGGCCATCTTTATGTAGAGCAACAATAGTTTTTTTCAGATCCTCAGTGTTCTTTGCCATGAGGTGCCATGTTGAACTTCCAGTGACCAGTATGAAAGAGTGAGAGCGACAACACCAAATTTAACACACCTTCTCCCCTCTCACACCTGAGACCTTGTAACACTAACAAGTCACATGACACCGGGGAGTGAAAATGGCTAATTGTGCCCAATTTGGACATTTTCACTTACGAGTGTACTCCCTTTTGTTGCCAGCGGTTTAGACATTAATGGCTGTGTGTTGAGTTTGAGGGGACAGAAAATTTACACTGTTATACAAACTGTACACTCACTACTTTACATTGTAACAAAGTGTAATTTCTTCAGTATTGTCACATGAAAAAATATAATAAAATATTTACAATATATATACCGTATATACTCGAGTATAAGCCGAGTTTTTTGTGCTGAAAGTGCCCCCCTCGGCTTATACTCGAGTCAAGCACTTTTCTGCAGCAAAAAAAAAAATTTCCGACCCGACTTTGGGGCCCCCGTATCTCGGGGCCACTTGGGTCTAGGAGTCCCAAATTTGGTGTGCCAACCCAGGGCACTAGCACTATAACATGTCCAAATATGGGGTTCCTAGCCCTAAGTGGCCCCGAGATACAGGGCCCCAAAGTCGGTTCAGAAAATGTCATTATCTGCTGCAGAAAAGTGCTTGAGATTTTCTGACCCGAATTTGGGGCCCCATATCTCGGGGACACTTGGTGCTAGGAACCCCAAATGTTGTATTCCAACCCAGTTGAACTAGCACTACAACATATCCAAAGATGGGGTTCCTAGCACTAAGTGGCCCCGAGATACAGGGCCCCAAAGTCGGTTCAGAAAATGTCATTATCTGCTGCAGAAAAGTGCTTGAGATTTTCTGACCCGAATTTGGGGCCCCGTATCTCGGGGACACTTGGTGCTAGGAACCCCAAATGTTGTATTCCAACCCAGTGGAATTAGCACTACAACATATCTAAAGATGGGGTTCCTAGCACTAAATGACCCTGAGATACAGGGCCCCAAATCGGTCAACTGTGTCCATCTGCATGGGCACAGTGAGGCTGCAAATGGGCATCTTTGACCCTCTTTTCCACTTACAGTAGCTGCGCATTTCTCACCCTAGGCTTATACTCGAGTCAATACGTTTTCCCAGTTGTTTGTGGTAAAATTAGGTGCCTCGGCTTATATTCGGGTCGGCCTATACTCGAGTATATATATATATATATATATATAGTGGCAGAGTGAGCCCGTGTCACAGTTTAATATGGTGGTCTGAGCCAGGTTTTCTGGGTAACAAGCACACTAATGGCTCAGGTGTGTGCTGCATTGATCTTAGAGTCAGAGTTGGAGGTGAGTGGCCCCACCCTCCCAAAGGGGACAGTGTGTGAAGGGTGCCGTGAGAGGTACAGGTTGCACCATATTGTCTAGGACAGGACAGATTGAGGTATGAGCCTGTGAGTGAGACAGTCTGGGACAGATGGAGCAGCTAGTATGCTGCACAAAAGACACAGAGCTGAGGTACAGCGGTTGTGCATGAGCACTGGATGTGTTTGATGGTCAGGAAGACAAAATCCACTAAGTTGAGCAGTAAAGCTGCCTAAAGAGCCACGGGGCTGAATGTTATTTTCCCTTATCATATTGATGGTGAAACCCCCTGCATGGGAAGACATCCATGTTAACTTTTTGTGTTACTTTTAAACAAAAGTGGGCAGAAAAGGCCCTAAAATGTACTTCTGGCGTGGAGTAAACTCACTGTTTGGCACCACCAATGAGCTACAAATTCTCCAACCTGTCACAATATATATACAGTATATAGACACACACACTTCCTATATATTTCTCAGAGTACTGTGGTTTAGCTAAATAAGACAGCTTACTTTAAGCCTTAGATTGCCTGAATGAAGCTTTAGGCTTCATTTACATCCAAAGAGCACGCATTCAACACATGAAAATGCATGTTGGGCTTGCAGCGCCATTCATTGTTACTGACAACCAAAATGCAGCCAGCAGATGGCATTTTTGCAAATGAAAATATGCGACAAACACACCAAATCCGGCGATGAAAAAAAATGCATGAAGCTCAACGTCCAAAAAGGTACATGAGCTTTTTTGGTGCATTTATTGTACATATGGCAGCCCATTCAAATGTGTCATGATGCTCAGATGCGAATGCAGGCTTAGACAGGGGCAGCACAGTGGTGTAGTGGTTAGCACTTTCACCTAGCAGTAATAGGGTCGCTGGTTCAAATCCCAACCACGACACCTTCTGCCTGGAGTTTGCATGTTCTCCCTGTGCCTGCGTGGGTTTCCTCCGGGTACTCCGGTTTCCTCCCACACTCCAAAGACATGCTGGTAGGTTAATTAGATCCTGTCGATAAAATTGGCCAAATATGTGTATGTTGTATGTGTATGTGTTTGTAAGCGTGTCAGGATCCCACAGGGCAAGGACCGCACTATACCACAGATGGACACCAGTGGCAAAAAGCGCCCTGAGGCGATTCAGTTCGCATAGGTTGCGCTATACAAGTCATTCATTCATTCATTCATTCACAAGTCACTCCTCTAACTCATTCATTTGTGTTTTTTTTTTTTGTTTCATACATATTTTATTAGAGTTTTCACATACAATACAGCACATGTTTTCATGGCTAACATCGTAAAAATATTAGCGCAAACAAAAATCATAACAAAACATGGCACTTGAAAGGACTCCGTCTAAAGCCTATATATACCTTAGGATTCGAGGGAGTCAACTTGTTCCTGTAGCATTAGGGTAGTTATACCCCCTATATTATCCTTCATACAAGGTTGTTGTAGGGTGCAGCCCTAAACCGTTTAACGTTGAAGAACTAGGTATATAGGAGCACTACTGGTCAGGTCTGTTATAATCTCTCACGGTAAGGTGGGAGCAAAAGCAGGTAAGATGATTATGGTATTGATCCTGCCTTCCTCATTTGTGTGGGGCAGGGAAGGGTAGGGGGAGAGGGCGGAGATGAAGAGGGGAGAAGAGGGGTACCAAAAAGAAGAAAAAAAAAAGAAGGAAAGAAGAAGAAGAAGAGAAGAGGGAGGAGAGGGGCTGGGGTCACCACCAGCTACCCTCTCCATCTCTAACACCTCATGACGAGCAATCAGAATATCCTTCTCTGTCAAGTCCCCTGTACATGGGACATGTCAGACGTTTTGTCGCATCAGCTCTTGGTAGTCTTGGGATTCTTGGTAAGTGTGCCAAGCCGCCCAAATGGCTGAGTTTTCAGATATTTTATCATGAGTGGTATATCTGAGCTCCTTCATCACAGAAACGTGGCAGATGCGAGATGTCCATTCCCTCATAGAGGGCAGAGACGTAGATCTCCAGTGGACTGGCACACATAGCCTAGCTGCGTTGATTAAGTGCATAGCCACCGACTTGAAGTAGCGTTCTCTGGGAATTTGTGAGTGATGCAGTAAATATTGTGCCGGGGTGAACTCCAACGGGAGTGAAGTCATCAGGGTTGTCGTGTCATGAACCTTACGCCAATATGGCTGGATCAGAGAGCATGTCCACCAGATATGAAGAAGGGTGCCCTTCTCCACTCCGCACCTCCAACAGCGGTCAGACACCGCAGGTATAAATTTATGTAGTATATCTGGTGTTTTGCACCACTTGGTTTTGATTTTGTAGCCATTCTCCTGTGTCGCCACGTTTAGAGACCCCTTGTGGATATATAGATGTATTCGGTCCCAAGAGGCCTCATCTAATTCCATGTCCAGAGCAGATTCCCAAAAAGCGTGGTCAGCGCGTACTGTAGCATATCGCTCCCCAAACATCGATGCATAGAGAGCCAAGATGACATGGCTTTGGGGAGATGATCTGGTGCAGAGAGACTCAAACACCGTTGTGTTCCTAATAAAGTGTTCTCTACGTGTTGGGTTATCTAGGTAATGTCATTCATTTGTGTTTTAAACATTAGCTGGGGTTTTGTTTTTGTTTTCAACAAAAAGATAATTTTTTATGGTTAAATGTTCAATGTAAAATACAAAATATTCATGTCCTATATTCCTTAATTACAGGACTAAAAAAAAAAAAAGACTTTTTTTTTTTTTTAGTTCTGACCACAATGAATCAAAATACATACAAAACAACTATGCATTTTCCCTTAGGTATTCATTTTGTTATGTGATTTGTAACTCCAAAAATACATCTGTTTCTTTTTAAAGTGCCCTTATATTGAACTGTTCAAATGCTCAGTATTGTCACTGATAGACAAGGTTGACATAATTTATTGCATTTGTTTTTGTCCAACAGTTTTTTTGTTTCTTCTCAGCATAGATTGTATACATTTGGCCATGTAATGAGCTGCTGAACTCAAAGCCAGGAGTTGATCTTTTTGTCTTTACATATACGGCCAGGTGAAGAATACAATTTATAATTTCACACAGCTGTGTGGAACCCTCCCAAAATGTTATATTTTATTGTGATATATTCCTTTAAGTTCCAAGCCAGCCATCAAACACCAGCATTGTTCTATAGCTCACGTGAAATAATAAATTTTCTTACAAAATCTTATCAAATTTAGATTTCTTAGATCTGTGTGTTGTGATAAAGCACATAATATACCATGCATTAACGGAATGTGACAAAGCTAAGTGAGTTGCGAAGGCCCCCAGCGCATCGCAATGCTCTTGGGTTTTAGCTCGCCCCAACGCACAAATGTAAACCAGCTTTCTAGATCATACAGTACATAGGCATAGTCTTGGATGACTAAGTTATATGTTGCTACTTTCAGGTGATTGGACACAAATAGAACTATAAGAACACCCATAATTCCTCCCACTGACAGTTATTTTTTTGCTAGTGTCCTTAGGTGATGGATGCTCTGTTTCTTCGATTTTTTTTATATGTTCTACTCCAACTTGGCTACATGCTAGCCTTTCTGGCTATTTACACAGCTTTCAGATGACTACTCTAGGCACGCCACAGGGGCCGGACCCTGACAAAATGATGGAAGATGTGGGCAGGCCTGTAAAGTCCCTTCAGCCACCAGATCCTGCATTAGGTACTCCAGCTTGGAATGTTGTGCAATACATGGAATTAGCCGCAAGCTGTTATACTGGTCCAGGACAGTGATGATCTGAGCAGATGTGACCCAATCCCTGAAGACCCTTTTGGGGGTAAACTCTTCTGAGGTGAGTAAAGCAGGGGTGCTGCATTCCCTCTTAAATATAATGGCAGTAGCCTACATCAACCATCAAGGAGTCGAGAAGGCGAAAAGGGAGTGGAAAAGATTTTGACCTTGACAAAGTGCCATGTTCAAGCCCTGACCACAGTACACATTCTAGGTGTGGAATATTGGCAGGCCAACATCCTCAGCCATCAGCATCTGGATCAAGGAGAGTGGACCCTTCACCCAGAGTTTTTTTCAGGACTTTCGTTGCAGGCGGGGATGCCAGATGTCGACCTGTTAGCATCCTGGTTGGACAAATAACTGAACAGGTTTGTCACCATGTCCAGATATCCTCAAGCTTTTTTGTGGTGGACACTGCTGCCCCTTTGGGATCAGTTTTGCCTTATCTATGCATTTCCTTCACTGAAGCAGGATCATAGGATTGAGTCAGAGGGCATTCTAGTGATACTTGTGACACCAAACTGGTTCAGGATGGTTTGGTACTTGGACATACGCTGGATTCTGGCAGACTCCCCTTGGCCTTTTCCTGGAGGTATAGACCTTCTGTCTCAAAGCCTGTTCTATTATCCTGCTTCACGTTACAGAGGCTTATTAGATTTGGTCATCCCAACACTTGCCTATGCTAAGAAGCTGATTTCTCACAAAATATACCATTGCACTTGGAAGGCTTACTTTGCATGGTGCGATCAGAGAAAGTTTCATCCTAGACGATACTCTGTAGGATGTATCCCGGCCTTTTTCTAGTTGGCTCTGGATCAGAATCTGGCCTTGAGTACCCTCAAGGGGCAAATATTGACCTTGGCTATCCAATTCCAGCATCCTTTTGCCTCTCACTGCCTGATGAAGGCCTTTGTGCAGCGAGTTGTTCCTCCTAGACGCTCTCCGGTGATGACGTGGGATCCTAATCTGGTACTTACAGCACTTAAAAAGCCTCCCTTCAAATCTATCTGGGATATTCCCTTAGTTGAGGATTCCCTTAACCAGGATTTCTGTCTGACTCCCAAGCCTCTGCTCACTGCTTGGATGTGGGTTATGCTGTAAAGGTTTACATGTCAGCTATGGCCGCCTTAGAGATTTTCTTTCAGATTCTCTTTTAACTTTTCCTGGAGGCTCTCGCAGAGCACATTCTGCTTCGTATGCTACCATCCCTGGGTGGATTTGTAAGGTCATTGTCCAAGCCTTTTCCCTACAGGATAATGGTTTCTCCCTTTCCTGTCAATGTGCACTCCAGTAGATCGGCCCTTTGGTATCATGCATCTGTTTTGCAGATTTGCAAGGCTGACACATGGCCCTTTGTTCCCATGTTTACAAAGTTTTACCGGGTGGATGTTCAGGCCTCTGCCTATGTCCACTTTGGCTGTAAGGTGCTACAAAGCAGCTGTCTTAGTTAGGGTTTTATACAATTGTTTGTTCTGTCCTTTGGGTTTGTTGGTAGTTTGCTTGCTGTGTTGGCCAACCCTATTTTTTTTTTTGTATGCTTTTGGACATCCTAGTCATAAGACTATGCCTGTTTTCTGTACTTTACGATCAAGAAAAAAGTTTTTTTAAATTATATGCAAAATCCATTTCTTGGAGTACAGTAAAGGATACCCGTCTTGTTTTTTTCCCTATTACTTGCTAAAAAACTAAAGATAGGTTAAATGTCAGTGGGAGAAGATATATGGTAATCTTTACAGTTCTGTTTGCCAGCGTTCAGTCACCTGAAGGTAGCAACATATAACCCAGCAGTCTAAGAATATGCCTGTGTTCTGTACTGTACTCCAAGAGTGTACTGCATTGAAAACAAAACAGTGCATGACTATTGAAATATGTATTGTATTCGCAGCCTATTAAAATGAATAGGCTGCCCTAACACAATTCATCTTAAGGCAAAAAATCACACGGTATTATGCACGTGCTAACGCACTGTAACGCATTTGAATAATCCGGATGGACCCAAAAAGTTTGTGAAATATCCCATTAAAAACTGCTAATGAAAGCATGTTACCCCTTCCCGCCACCACTTCCGGGCCCTTTAAGAGCTTCTAGATGCCGGGAGGTGGAGGCAGGCATTCAGTTCATGTGACCGCTGTGATTGTCAAGTATGCATTGAAAGCTTTCTGGTCCCCGCCGGTGATTGTACTGGGAGTGCGCTCTGAGCATAGAGAAGTGTTTGCATGGGGCTACATTTATGCCTTAAAGCCCAAGAGGCTGCATATATGCATACGGCCAGGAAGAGGTTAACAATACTTATCCTTACTGCCTTTATCTGTGGGAAATGCAGCTTTAGTGTTCTGGAAGACATACTATGTGCCTGTGTCCACGGGTTGTTGATCACATTATAGGGTATTTTTTTGAATTCCCATACAAGTCTAGTGGAATGCACAACTTGCAGCTTAAATGCACCAGCCAACATTATCTAAATGTTCTCAGAAGCATCTTCAATTGATGCTTCCGAGATGCCATACCCCGGGTGTGTGGTTTGGGGGGGGTCCAAAAACATTTGTTGCTAGCCCATTTTAAACTGGGCCTGTTTTCTCTAGCACACTCCTAAAGGATAATTATAAAAGGCAAATAGGCTGTTCACTTTGCAAGGAAATTTAGTGAATAAGGTGAAGCTCTGCTGAGCCCCATCATCCAATCACGTGCAGGCAAATATATAAATTTTTATTTTCCTTGCATGTGATTGGGTATTCTTTGCAAAGTAAATTTTCCCCACATTTACCAAGCTAAAGAAAATTTCCCTTGCAAAGTTAACAGTCTATTTGTCTTTAGTAAATCAATCCCCTAGAGTTGGTATGTTGAAAGTAAATGTACCAATTTCCTGAACACTTTAGTGAGAGAGGATGCAAAAGACATTTTTACATCTATCCAAAGAAAAACAGATAGCATTTGGCTTTCATATATGGTTGATATTTTATGTTTTAATAAATAATGTCCAGAAAAAAAAAAAATCAAGATGACAGCAATTTGCATTATTATTTTAGGAAAACATTTGTAAATCAATTGTAACACTATGTTTTAAAAATACAACCATAAAAAAAAAAAAAAAACATAAAAGCAGATTCTTTTTACATTTGACGTGCAAATTTAGAAATAGTCATCAGTTTAACCAACCGTATTAAAGTGATCGATACAAAGTAGCTACTTAACTTGACAATGCAAGTGTCTGGATTGTAATCTCACTTTAACTACTTCCATAATGAATAGAAGTTATTCAGAATCACAGTGAAAAAACCTCTACTGCCCTGCAAGGATTTTACACTGTGTACCTTACTACCCCAATGAAATGCTAAATCTACCCAATATCACACTTGCCTCTGAAGTGCCTTGTCCTGACTGCAATCATTTGAACTTTAAGGACAAAAACACTTAAATGTCAGCAGGCACAACCTTTCTTTTTATCGTTTTATATACCATACACACACGCACACACAGGTGTAAAAACATTATTTTTTAGAAAAAGAAAAATTTAAAAAAATGTCTTAAACCCATCCCTGAACAAGGTTTTTGAAAAACAAAACAAAAAAACACAATTTAAAAAATAAAACTTATACTTTGTTAAGTACAAACATTTACATCTTTGCACATGTTCTGTGCTCAGGTCTTAATATATTCTTTTATGTACATAGTCAATATGTGCTTTTTTTTAATTATTTTTTTGTAGACAAAATGAACAATAATTGTAGATTGTAAGAAAAAGTTTTGACTTTGATTTTAGGCTAGGGAAATGTTGTGCTTACTGAATGACCTCCTAAACCGTACTAAGGTTTGAGATCTTGGAAAAGCATGATATTTAGTTGGGGACATTTTTTATAATTAATGCAAAAGAGTACTATAAAAACATTGGTAAAATACAAATATTTGGTATGAGCAACTGGGCAAATTCTCTAAGATTTTTACTCATTGAGCAAAAATAAACTCTGTGCTAAAATTAAAAAAAAAAAAAAAAAAAAAAAAAACATAGATCTCTTGAACATCCTATTTATGGGATAACTATGCCTCCAAAAGTCAAACACATGTTAAGGCTAAAGTGTATTTAAAGCTGAAACAGTTGGATTATTTATTTGTATAGATTGGGATTGTTTAGAAGATCTGTCAGGTTTTGATTGCTAGAAGGATCAAGATATGAGGCATTGGATCCCAAGTTATTTGAGATCCAATATCACACAATGGAATCGAATTGGTAAAGCTCAATGGCTCTGGTTAGGTCACTCATGTGACTAGGGGGCCTCATTGAGCATGCAGAGTAAAGTTCTAAGCTGAAAAAAAGCAATGGTAGCACCACACCACAGGTCCTTAGAGTCCAAATAAAAAGCCCTTTAATTCATAAGATGACATGAAACAAAACGATCCATGTGTTTTGGGGGTTAAGAAAAGTCCCCCTTCATCGGGGTTTAGGGTGCTGCATGTGCATTAAAAGGCCGGACTCTGGGCTCTTTAGGAAGCATTAGATGTTTGTTCTGTATTTATAAGCGGTACCATCCTAAAGACTGATGAAGGGAGACTGCTCAACCTCCAAAATGCAATTGTTGTTTTGTTTCATGTTATCTAAAAATTAAAGTACTTTTACTTTGGACTCTAAAGTCCTGTGGGATGGTGGCATAATGACTTTCTTGTACAGCATTGCTCACAGAGGTGTCCAACAATCCACTATGAAAAGGCATGGACTACACGTTTAGAGACCATTTTGAAATTATTTTGTTTAGATTATAATTCTCTTTTAACACATGGAAAAACAAGTGGTATATGTGCAGGTGGCACTGTACTCACCTGGGTACAGGTATTGATATCATACGAGTACAGAACTTAAATAGTTTTAGCAAGAACTTTAACAAAAGGTCTTCTAATGACTACTGATGTGCACTATTCTGTATATTGTCTGTGAAATGTCTGTCTTGTATATAGATTTTATTTTGGATACAAACAAGAAAGAAAGAAAAATTAATCCTGCAAATTTCCTAAAAGTAGCAAAAAACGGATTTGCCTTTTGCATGAACTTTTGAAAGCCAAGGTTAGAATACATTCCCTTTCAGCACCTATCTAGTGTGAGCCCATAAAGGCAGATTATTTTACAAATAATACATTATTACTATGCATTTCAGAACTGCCGTTGAACCGTTTGCAATGGAGATGGAAAGAAATGCTTAGTCTCATTTTGAATTTTGTTCGCCAATAACTGAGCTCAAAATTGATCTGACACTACACAAACGCAATGATAGCCAGCTACAGATTCCACATCAGAATCACATGCTCTAGTACTAAGGACCCTATGTACTGGAATGCACAGGATTTTGTCGTCATGTTCCGTTGAGAGGTGTACAATCTGCAAATGTCCATAGTCCTCCAGTAATCAAACGGCCATGGCTTGTCATGTTTTGATCATTAGCAAGGCTAAAAAGAGGTATCTTCTCTTTGCGCATTGAGCTGTCATCAAGGATGACAGTGGATTTCCATTTTATCCACAAAGTTCCTATTGTTGTTTTCGTTCATTTAATAGTCTTCTATAAAAAAAATAAAAAAATAAAATCAATTCAGTTGAATATGCAGCAGATTAGATGTATTACCCATTCATAACAGGGAAGCAGTTTAAAGTGAAACCATAATGGTATTTGTTAAAGTAGTTTTTTTTTTAAGTTTAAAATGCTATACATAAATGTGTTTATCATTTATGATTATTCATATTAAAGTGGTAGAAAGCCCAAAAAAAAAAAAATTAGGCCCCTGCAGGATATCACAATGACAGACTTACCTTAAAACAAAGCCCTCCAGTGGCCTTCAGTCACCACTGGCAGGGCTTCCATCATCACCCGGTCTTCCTTTAGGGTTTGCGGGCTCTAGTCGTTTGCATGGCGGAGCCGCAATGACATCTCTGCTATGGCACAGCTCTCTTAATGGATGGCATGCCATCCATTGAGCGCGCCGTGCATATGCGGTAGTGATGTCACTGGCTGTTAACTAAAGTAAAAATCTCCTAAACGGTGCATGTTTCGGAGATATTTACTGTACCTACAGGTAAGCCTTTTTATAGGCATACCTGTAGATATAAATGAAAAAGTGGACTTTACTACTTATCTAAATCATTACTTCACACACAAACATTTATTGCAGGGTGCACTCTTGACTATCGATCAGCTTTCAGGTAAAAGAAAGTGATCTTGGTGAGTTTTATACCACTGGGCAGAACCCCCCCCCCCCCTCGCCTGCAGTGGTTCCTGGGCTCTCCCGTTTCTTTGGTAAGCCCAGGACTGTGGTACATGGTCAGGGTGGTGTCCCACAGAGGAGATGGAGAAATATCCTTTCCCTGATCTCCTCTGTGACAAATGTACCCAGAAGTGACAAGGATTTGGTTATTTCCAGTTTTAGAGCCGTCATTTCCTCACTGGTACAGACAGGAAAACAGCTGATTAAACACTGTGAAAGCTAAAACCCTTTCAGCTTTTTATTACTAAAAGAGAAGAGAAGAAAGGTGTAGGGCACCAAATCTCCTAAAGAAGCATAGAGGGAATAAGTATCCCTAGGGAGCTCTCGTAGAAGTAGTAATCAAAAGGTCTTTGTTTTTCTCTAATGTTGCTTTTGTAGTTTTTACCTCACTTCCTGTTTGAAACTTTGATGCAACTATGAATATACCGTATATACTCTAGTATAAGCCGAGTTTTTCAGCACATTTTTTTGTGCTGAAAATGCCCCCCTCGGCTTATACTGGAGTCAAGCACAGAGAATGACATTTTCCGACCCAACTTTGGGGCCCCGTATCTCGGGGCCACTTGATGATAGGAACACCATAATGTTATGATATGTTGTAGTGCCAGTTCCACTGGGTTTGCATACCAAATTTGGGGTTCCTAGCACCAAGTGACTCTGAGATCCGGGGCAACAAATTCGGGCAACTGTGTCCATCTGCAGCAATGTCATTTCAGGACCCTTTGGGTCCAGAGACCCCAATTGGCTGCAGCTAGGGGGCATTTAGGAACCCTTAACTACCAAGTTCGGGGTCTATGGCTGCAAATGGGCACAGTGAGGCTGCAAATGGGCATTGTTGACCCTCTTTTCCACTTACAGTAGCTGCGCATTTCTCACCCTAGGCTTATACTCGAGTCAATAAGTTTTCCCAGTTTTTTTGTGGTAAAATTAGGTGCCTTGGCTTATATTCGGGTCGGCTTATACTCAAGTATAAACGGTAAGTGACAGAAAGTGATTCCTGGGTAGCACTAAAAACCTAACCAGGTGTTCTTACCCTTCTTTTGTCTATCCAAACCTTAAAACAAATCTTTCAGCTGGACATACTAAAAATAGGAGTGAATTACATTACCCAGTGCCCGAGTGCAAAGAAAAGTGTGCTAACAGCCTATGTAAATAGGTAATTTTCGTGCCTATGTGAGTAAACCCTTACGCCAATCCTTATAAATAATGTGGCTTGTGGTACGTTATCAGTAAAATATAATTTTTCGATTTACACATTGAAAATGGTCAAATAAAAGAAAATTTTAATTTCTGTGCAAACGACTGCACATATTTGATAGAATGCTTACCCAGTTAAAAATTTTTAAACATTTCTAGGTCTTTAGGAGCTACTGGAGGAGCTTTGTTCCAATCATCCTCAGGATAAGCCTCAAAGTTCGATGTATCACCTTCGTGGGACACCTTTGGCATGATTGGAGGCTAGTGAAAGAAAGAACAGAATAACACAATCAAGTAATAAATGCAACTATTTGGGTTAAACTTTTGTTAATTTCAAGTAAACCTTTCTTTAGAGGAAACAAAAAAAAGAGCAATAAAGACCTGGTCTGTTTCTGTAAATGCTAGCTACCTGACTGTTAAACTGACTTATTTGCTTTAATATATTTCCTTGACCTGGAAAAGTTTACATATCAGGAACATCAAACAAAAGTCAATAAAAGTTTTAATATTTGCTTTGGTTCAGTGACTTGAAGTATCTTAGCTACAGAGATGGTGGTGTGACCTGGTATAAGGAGGTAATACTTGTGATGCAGTATCCAATCACAGCTGCAAGATAAATTCTCTCAATAACTAAAGTCAGCAGACTGCAGAGATAGCTGGGATATGCAGCACAGTTATCCCTGTGTGCCATTATAAACATATAGAACGGTTTGCAATACAGAAATGATTTCCTGGATCTTCAGATATACTATAGCTCCTAGCAAGATCTACTGGTGTACTAGCATCTTAAAAGAAACCTGTAGGCTGCCATTGTTGACACTTTAAAAAAGCAAACTGTCTGCCTGGCATAATGACAGACAATGAGGAACTGGAGAATGCTCCCCATTTGTATTTTAATGCTTCCTTTTCAATTTGCCTGGGGTGTAATTTTAAGGTTTCTTCATCCCGTTTTGTAAAAATAGCTCAAATAAAATACATAGTTCATCTTACATTAATTCATTAAATATAAAGTGTAAATTCCCGACATTACTTTGTCTTCATACCTTTAATTTTCGCTGTGGTACCGCATCCCAGTCTATAGATCTAAACCACCTATGTCGCTTGACGTCTTCTGCTCCATTCTTAAAGAAAGAAATATAGAATTTAACCAGCTTTATATTTTTTTCCTATATGTAACATGTGTAAAATATAATTGAAATAAAGAGTCATAGTACAAAAGATAAAAAGTCGGTGCACATTGTTTAAAGGAAGAATTGTACTCATGCCCTGTACACACAAAAGGATTTTCCGACAACAAAACCGTGGATTTTGACCATCGACTCAAACTTGTCTTACATACACACAGTCACACAAATGTTGACGGAAATTGCGAACGTCAAGAACGCTGTGACGTACAACACGTACGACGAGCCGAGAAAAATTAAGTTCAATAGCCAGTGTGACTCTTCTGCTTGATTCCGTGCATGCGTGGATTTTTGTGCATCGGACTTATGTACAAACGCTATGAATTGCAAGCAAAACTTGTCGTCGGAAAAATTTGAGAACCTGCTCTCAAAGATTTGCAGAAATTCCGACAACAAATGTTCTATAAAGCATACACACGGTCGGACTTTCCGACAACAGGCTCACATCCAACATTTGTTGTCGGAAAATCTGATCGTGTGTACAAGGCGTAAGAGAAAAGCAGGATTTTGCTTTAAAATGAGAAACTAGTGATGTCAGCAAATCTACCCAATTAATACTGTTACCAAGGATACTGAACCTGTATTCAATTCCAAAGTCCTACAGCTCAAGCAGAGATTAATACCAGACATCCAATGCACCCTAAATGTATAGTCAAACATCTTATAACCATGTTTGGCCTCAAGGGCAAATTCAACCAATCAGACCTTTCATGGTAAGGACAGATTTCTGAGGGCATAGTATTATGCCCTGTACACACGTTCGGACATTCCGACGTCAAAATCCGTCAGATTTTTTTTTACACGGATTTTGGGCCAAACTTGTCTTGCATACAGACAGTCGCACAAAGTTGTCGGAAAATCCGATCGTTCTGAACGAGGTGACGTAAAACATGTACGTCGGGACTTTAAACTGGCCAGTAGCCAATAGCGTTTGTCTCATTTATTCTGAGCATGCGTGGCACTTTGTCCGTCGGGAATTGTCTACACACGGATTTTGTTGTCCGAAAATTTTCGGTCCAGCTCTCAAACTTTGCGTGTTGGAAATTCCGATGGAAAAAGTCAGATGGAGCCTACACACGATCGGATTTTCCGACAACATGATCCGATTGCACATTGTCCGTCGGAAAGTACGACCGTGTGTACAGGGCATTATTCTAAGGCACACACCAAACAGTACTTAGAGTAGATTCTTTAAAGTGATATTAAACTACTAGTTTTTAAGCACTTTCAGCAGCAGATTTAAGCACTTACTTAGTATGCAGCTCAGCTTCCTCTGATTGGTTGATGCAGAGAGGTGGGCCAATCAGAAGAAGCTTTGTATTCATTAAGAGAATACAAAGCTGCCTTTGAACGGATGAGTTCAGCTCAGCCTGATGCTATTTTGTTTCGGGTATGAGACAGGAAGGTCTCATCTCACACCCGACACACAGTGCTGTATACTGTATGTAGCTGAGGCTACATACAGTATACACAGAGTGCCCAGCAGGCACATGTTATTGAAGGAAATAGTTTGTTTGTGCCAGCTTGGCCCAAACAAACTATCTAAACTGAATGTAAACCTGCACATCAGCTTACCCTAGCATTTTTAATAACTGATAGACCCAAATATACACATCCACTGCCAAAGTAGTGTGAATGTCATCTACTGACCTTGCTATATACGGTATGTAAAGCTGCATGGTTAGATCTAACTGTGCTAGCTATGTATATACTTCACCAACCTTCATATTTCCAAGTCTTCTAGTTCGATCCACAACAAGGAGCTTCTTTATAAGGTCTCTGTAAAGATAGAGACAGACAAATAATATTAATTTAAACAATCTATTTAATAACAAACTTGGCAATTTTATATAACAATAGTATCAAAGCATCATATTGTCTTAATAATTAGATCTGACTAAGCCACATAAGCATAGGACAATAAATGTTTTTCCTCAGGAAAAAGCAAAAACCACTTACAATTCATAGGGGGTATTTTTACAAAAGTACAAAAGACAAATCCACTTTGCACTGCAAGTGCATTAGAAAGTGCAGTCGCTCTAAATCTAAGGGGTAGATCTGAAATGATTGGAAGCTCTGCTGATTTTATCATCCAATCATGTGCAAGCTAACATGCTGTTTTTTATTTTCCTTGCATGTTCCCCTCGGATCTACAGCGACTTTACTTCCAAGCGCACTTGCAGTGCAAAGTGGATTTTCCTTTAGTAAATAACCCCCATAGTGTTCACAGCCTCCAGCCTGCTCTGCACCTCTTTCCTGAGCTTTCAGCTGGGAGGCGTGCACTTACAACTTCACAGAAAGTGCTCTGAACCCCTTCCTCAGGGCTACACGTCCCATAATTCCCAGTGCTGCCACGCACGTGTGTACCATCTAGTCCTCTCTGGCTACATACTTGGAGCATTTCCTCCTGGATGCATACACAAAAGGGTGGCTCACAGGACCCTGCAAGGAAACAGAGCCACTCAAGAATCCAGGGCTTGGAGCAGCAATCATCAGACTGGCTCAAATAAGGAAAGGGCGTTTTTAAAGGGGAAGAAGGAGTAGCTGAGAAGGTAAGTGCGGTAAGGTAAGACTAATACTTTTACATACTAAGAATTGTACAAAGACATGCACATGCACTGTATGGTTAGCTATTTTCAAATAGCTGCTAATCTCCCATTCATGCTTAGCCACAGGTATGGGGGCAATAACCATGTGACATTTTTGAGGAATTCAATTAGTGAATCGCTGTAAAGAACATTGCAAGGCGTGATGCTAGCAGTATCTATACATTTAGGAATATACAAAAATTCTAGTTGAGCTAAATGATTCTGATGCCCAAATGAAAGAAATCAGATTGGGTAATATAAGCCGCTGCACTACATAAACCCGTTAGACATTTTAATGATATTGTCATAGTTTTCTTCCATCTTTGTCCATCTTTGAGAAATCCTGGAATGCAGATTACAGCCTGGGAACTGAATTTTCTCCCTCCTGCAATAAAACTGTCCAGATGTGACCATCTTTTATTACAGTACATTGTGACATAGGTAAATGGTTTCCTTACTATAGCTACATGTTGAAATATGTGCATTTTGAAGCAAATATTTGTAGCATAAAAACCTAATTTTCAAACTAAAGAAGAGGATAAGTTATGTAGATCGAAATAGGTCTTTTTTGTACTATTTTCTCAAGAAATACATCAGTGTAGTGTTGTTTCGGCTTTTCTGCGTATAGAAATAAGGAAAGGGATGGTCGGCACTCCTTTATTGAAAAGACATGTACATAGCTGTAAAAACTCCTATGCGTTTCGGACATTAGTCCTTAGCCATGACTAGGGACTAACGTCCGAATCACGTAGGATGTTTTTACAATGTTGTACATGTTTTTATATCATGCACTTAGATTGACCTGAATACAGGCATACCCCACTTTTAAGTACACAATGGGACCGGAGCATGTATGTAAAACGAAAATATACTTAAAGTGAAGCAATACCTTTTTTCACTTCTGGGGGCGGGGTCAGGGACTGTAGAGGGGGGTCAGGGAATGTAGTGGGGGGATCAGGGCCTATAATGGAGGGCCATGGGCTGTAGTCGGGGGGTCAGGGAGTGAAGTTTATAGTACTGTACAGTAATAAACTTAAGTTTTAGGCAGCAACTCTAGGCTGGCGGGCAACTCTGGGCTGATTGGCGGGTGGGCAACTCTGGGCTGACTGGCGGGCGGGCAACTCTGGGCTGACTGGCGGGCAACTCTGGGCTGACTGGCGGGCAACTCTGGGCTGACTGGCGGGCGGGCAACTCTGGGCTGACTGGCGGGCGGGCAACTCTGGGCTGACTGGCGGGCGGGCAACTCTGGGCTGACTGGCGGGCGGGCAACTCTGGGCTGACTGGCGGGCGGGCAACTCTGGGCTGACTGGCGGGCGGGCAACTCTGGGCTGACTGGCGGGCGGGCAACTCTGGGCTGACTGGCGGGCGGGCAACTCTGGGCTGACTGGCAACTCTGGGCTGAGTGGCGGGAACTCCAGGCCATACTGCAGCTGCGCAGCATGGGGTGTCTGTACTTGCAAGCTAATTTACGTACACTTGCGGGTATGTCCGTAAAGCGTTGTATGCCTGTAGACACTATTAATTGTCTGGTGTATTGATAGATATGCACTTATTCATTACCTCTTATTCCTGATTCACTTGGAATTTTATTTTGATTATAGTTATTAAGTTAGTAAAAGCAAAGCGCCACATCATTCAGTATTTTCAACTCAAAGGAATGTTATTTTTTCGATGTCATCCTGAGTGCTGACCATCCCTTTCCTTATTTTGGTACATTGTAGGTGTCGGCAGCTATGAGGTCTGAGCACCGGGCAGAAATGTTTTGTTGGGAGGTTGCAGTGCCTAGACCGATGCCTGTTCTCTCTTTATGCATATAACATTGCCAAGTAGCTGAAGATTAGATAAAAAGGTGTCTTCTACAAGGATCAAGATGCACAGTGAGATATAAAAATGAAGGTATTCCCGCGCTAATATGAAGATGGACAAATTAGATGGATGGTGCAGCAGACACCGTGAGGGTCAAACGATACCCACAGGAAAAAGTATTTGAACAGCAGTAAGTGATGTTGCGCTCCAAATTCTGTATCAATATAAATTTCCTGATAAATTACACAGGGATATTGTACAGTGAATAGTGGACCGCATATACTTTAAATAACCCCTAGAGGTTGTGAACTAATGTGCAACAAAAAACGCATAGAACCAATGGTGAATCGGATCTGCTAGATAATGGAGGACAGCACAGTGAATCATGGGTTATAGCATATATGCAGTAAATAAAGTGTATAAGTGAGTTTTAGAGTGCACACATTAAAGTGACTGTTGTGCATCAAATACTAAAACGTCAACATACGGATATTGCAATAAAGTGACTTTTCAATAAAGTGACTGTGTGCAAAAAGATGACTGAACAAAAATGTACAGTGATGTGAAAATTAAATAAAGTGACTGGTATATATATTGCAACCAAACCAGTGGAAGGTAAAATACAATAAAACCAGCAAGTGGGAAAATGAACGGATGAGTGGAGAACAGAGTAAAAATTAATAAGTAAAATAAATATATAAATAAATAAAATAGATATCTTTCCACCAAGGGGTGGGAAATGAATAGATGGTAATGAAAACCAAGTAAGTCTGTACACAAAAACTGTATATAGAACAAGATCAATCGATCAATAAATAAACAAGTGTTCGTTTAAAAAATGTGCAAGGTGATGCAGGCTAATAATTCCAGTGGTGCAAAGGTGCTGGGTGCAGCACTAAGGTGCTGATGTGCTGGCACAAAGTGGCACTGTGGTAAGAGTGCTGTGCGTCTTCAGTGTCATGGATGATCCCAGATGAAGTCACGTGATGGTGACGATACGCGTCGGATATACGGACCCCGGAAGTGACGTAGAGGTCGCAAGCTCGCCGCTCGTTTTTGAAATCCATACTGTCTATTTGTGTAATGTGAGTACCTGTCTACTTTTTAATAAAAGCTGTTACCGTTTGAAACATACTGCACTATAGAGGTCTTCACTCTCTCCCTGTTCATTTACTACACCTATGCTGAACGGTGCCTGGCTTATTACACTGAGAGACATCCTCCAGCTGCCACCTCTGCATAGGCTTAATTGATGTTGGAAACATAGAAGGAAGAATGCTCTGTGAGACCACACCAACCTCCCCAAAAGTGACCACCTCCCTGGCATTTAACTACGCTGCTTACCTTACAGCAGTAAGGTAAGAAGTTAGGACACCTACGGGTGTCCATGACACTGAAGACGCACAGCACTCTTACCACAGTGCCACTTTGTGCCAGCACATCAGCACCTTAGTGCTGCACCCAGCACCTTTGCACCACTGGAATTATTAGCCTGCATCACCTTGCACATTTTTTAAACGAACACTTGTTTATTTATTGATCGATTGATCTTGTTCTATATACAGTTTTTGTGTACAGACTTTCTTGGTTTTCATTACCATCTATTCATTTCCCACCCCTTGGTGGAAAGATATCTATTTTATTTATTTATATATTTATTTTACTTATTAATTTTTACTCTGTTCTCCACTTATCCGTTCATTTTCCCACTTGCTGGTTTTATTGTATTTTACCTTCCACTGGTTTGGTTGCAATATATATACCAGTCACTTTATTTAATTTTCACATCACTGTACATTTTTGTTCAGTCATCTTTTTGCACAGTCACTTTATTGAAAAGTCACTTTATTGCAATATCCGTATGTTGACGTTTTAGTATTTGATGCACAACAGTCACTTTAATGTGTGCACTCTAAAACTCACTTATACACTTTATTTACTGCATATATGCTATAACCCATGATTCACTGTGCTGTCCTCCATTATCTAGCAGATCCGATTCACCATTGGTTCTATGCGTTTTTTGTTGCACATTAGTTCACAACCTCTAGGGGTTATTTAAAGTATATGCGGTCCACTATTCACTGTACAATATCCCTGTGTAATTTATCAGGAAATTTATATTGATACAGAATTTGGAGCGCGACATCACTTACTGCTGTTCAGATCAAGATGCACAACTGCACAAGAGGATATGGACACCAGTTTGGTAAATGGATGTCCTCAGATGGCTGCTTGTTTACAAGATACTCCCCAAATACCAAGATCATCTTCAACAATAAAAAAACAACTCCATAATACTGTCTTGGAACCAGAGGCTCAGAGAAAAAGCCATATAAGTGGCAAACAAAATGAAAATGATAGGAAAAGTGCACAGTCATTGGATAGTGAATGACTGGAAAATAGCTTTATGGATGTAGAAGTCCAAGCACAAAGTGTGGCTCAAGTAAGGGATCATATGTTAGATGTAGAACAAACGAAAGAATTAAGGACTAGTGCTGGATGTCCTCTGTAAAGCATCACAGAGGACATGTTATGAGTTGCTTTGGTGCCAACAGGATGGGAGATTTACAGAGTACAAGAAATACTCAACAGTTTCTTCATGCAGCAGGGAAATTATCCAAAACATATCTTTAAGCAATGTAAAGACCTATTTGGTGAAGAAACACAAAGATGGAGTGTTATCTTAGAAGCACTGGCTAGAACAAATGCCACATTAACCTCTTCAACTCCAGAAGGTTAACCCCCTTCATGACCAGGCCATTTTTTGCTATACGGCACTGCATTACTTTAACTGACAATTGCGCAGTCGTGCAACGCAGTATACAAATAAAATTGATGTCCTCTTTTCCCACAAATTGAACTTTCTTTTGGTGGTATTTGATCACATCTGCGGTTTTTATTTTTTGCGCTATAAACAAACAAACAAAAAAATTGTCTTTACTTTCTGCTATAAAACACATCCAATAAAAGAAAATTAAAAAAAAATCTAACTTCTTCAGTTTAGGCCAATATGTATTCTGCTGCATATTTTTGGTAAAACAAAATTCCAATAAGCGTATATTGATTGGTTTGCGCAAAAGTTATAGCGTCTACAAACTATGGGATAGATTAATGGATTTTTTATTTTTTACTAGTAATGGTGGCGATCAGTGACTTATAGCGGGGCTGCGACACTGATCATCAGACACTAAATGACACTTTTTGGGGACCAGTGACACCAATACAGTGATCAGTGCTACATAATATGCACTGTAACTGTACTAATGACACTGACAGGGAAGGGGTTAACATCAGGGGCAGTCAAAGGGTTAAATGTGTTCCCTGGGAGTGCTTTCTAACTGCTTAGCAGAAACACAAGATCTCTGTCTTCTCCTATCACAGAACGGCAAACTGCCTTGTTTACATAGGTAGAATGCAGTTCTATCTGCCTCGGGAACGACCAGCGGGTCAAGGATGACATTGGGTCCGTGGGACCGGCTCATTGGCTACCGCTGTGTCTAATCACAGCAGCTGTTTGCAGGAGTTGTGTGCCCCAGACCCAGGAAACAAAATCATGTACAGGTACATGATTTCACGCTGAAGGGCTGCCCTGCCACGGTATATATGTGTGGAGTGGTCCGAAAGAGGTTAAAGTGGAAGTAAACTTCCATCACTAACTTTTACCTATAGGTAAGCCTATAATAAGGCTTACCTATAGGTAGTGTAAATATCTCCTAAACATGCACAATTTAGGAGATATTTACTGTACATGCAGCCAGTGACATCACTGGCGCATGCGCTCTGAAGAAACGGCCACCCGCGCCGTGCCTTCAGAACCCTGTGCCGTAAACAGCTCACCGGCTTATGTTCAAGGGACATCGGTCCCGAAGAGGAAGGAGGCACATCTGCCTCCTGTGCCAATTAGTACACCCTGCCAGTGCCACCTATGAATGCCCACATGTGCCACCTATCAATGCCCACCAGTGGTGCCAATCAGTGCCTCATCAGTGCTACCTAGCAGTGCTGCCTTTCAGTGTAACCTATCAGTGCCCATCACTGCCAACTATCAGTGCCACCTATCAGTGCCACCTATCAGTGCCACTTCTCAGTGCCCATCAATGGCACCTATCAATGCCCTTCAGTGACACCCATTAGTGCCACCTCTCAGTGTCACCTCTCAGTATCACACCAGTGCCGCCTATCAGTGCCCACCAATGCCACCCTATCGGTGCCCATCAGGGCAGCCTCATCAGCGTACATCAATGAAGGAGAAAAATTACCTGTTTGCAAAATGTTATAATATTTATTTTTTCAGCTTCCGTTTTTTTTTTTTTCAAAGCTTAATTGAACAAGCTGAAGTTAGAAGCAGATTGGCCACCATGCACAGCTGTACCAGATATTTGCAGTCTCCACATTTAGTAGATCAACACCTGTGCATCACCTGAGGCTGATCACAGTACACCTTCCAATAATTATTCATCTCTCTTTACCCCTTAAATGATGGCACCATCTTTGTACGGGCATCTTCCCAGGTCAGCATGTACAGAGCGCGCCGTGTGCGGCCTGCAGAGGGCCTGCTCAAGCATGGAAGGACGTCCAAGGATGCCCTCCTGGGAAATTAAGTCCGCTCTGTAGCCGTCCCTCTGCAAGTGGTTAAAGCTTAACTCCAGGCACATTGATGCAGCTTTGTATTTATTAACACATCAATAAATGTAATGTTTTTAAATGCAAGGAATGTAAATACAGGAGTTTGACTGTTATTTCAATCCATTATACAGCAGAGCTTAGAATGGTGCAGGCAGAAGCAGTGTAAAGAGCCAGTCAGTTGTGCTGCATTGCTTATATTCTAGCAAAGGACCTTCAGATAGAAGGAGAGTAGAGAGTTACAAAGAGATGAGCTTGTCAGTCTGCTCTATTTCTTATTTCACTGTCAAGTCACAGGGTGGGAAAAGGACCAGACCTGCAAGTGTTTCTTAGGCCCCTTTCACACTTATACGACTTGTCCTACGATTTGGGACTGCAAAGTAGCATGACAAGTCGTTCCCTATGATTTCCAATGACAACCATTCATATTAGTACGACTTCCAGTCGTTCCGACTTCAAAGTAGTCCCTGCACTACTTTGGTACGATTTTGATGCCACTTACACAGGCATTCCTTGAAATATCTGCGAAATCGTGGCAAAAATTATCGTGGTAAAATTGCGCAACTTTGAAGTCGCACAAGTGTGAAAGGGGCCTAAACTGCAGTAGAGAAAAAAAATCAAGTCTCCTGCCTTGCCAGACAGGGCTGTGGTGGCGTGTGGCACAGCTGTAAATCTCAGGAGTGGATAGAAAACATACATATCCTTTGGCATGTAAAAAAGCTTTAGGCCCCTTTCACACTTATACGACTTGTCCCACGATTTGGGACTGCAAAGTAGCATGACAAGTCGTTCCCCATGATTTACAATAACAGCCATTCATATTAGTACGACTTCAAGTCGTTCCAACTTCAAAGTAGTCCCTACTCTACTTTGGTCCGATTTTGATGCCACTTACACAGGCATTCCTTGAAATTGCGGCAAAATCGTGCGACTTTGAAGTCGCACAAGTGTGAAAGGGGCTTAATATCCATTTTTTTTCGTTATTTGAAGTAGTTAAAGGGTTTGTTACCCCAACACTTCATATTCCTGATATGTGCCTGCTGTACCATGTACTTGTATGATAAAGTATCCTGTTCTCTTTGTATTGCTTCCTTTATGTGAAATATCTGGTGTTCCTATTAGTCCCTCTGCTTTCCTATTACAAACTGACCACACTAAGCAGGAGAGTACACCGTGGTCAGTTCTCTAGCTACGCTGGGAATTCAGCCTGCTTTCCCCCCAATGATCAGACTTATCCTGACATGCCAACCACTGCACAGCCATTCACTGGCAAGCTCAGTGTGCTGCTGTTTCTCCTCCCCCATCTCCTATGCAGCTGAGAACAGAGGGAAGGTAATCACTTATAAAAAAAAAGTGGAAAAGGGTATTGATATATTTTTTTTATATCAATTCAAAAATGTTTTGCCTTTCATTTCTATTTTAAACTAAATAGTTGTTTTACAAGGTGATGGTTTACAATCACTTTAACCTATTTACACCTAAGGGTAAAACAAATATTACTGCCCAAGCACAATTTTGCAACTTTGACATCTATTAGTAAAACCGTACATATGATCACAACTCCATTGTGCATTCAGGTGGATTATACCTTTTTTTTTCAAGACAAATTGGGCTTTCATTTGGTAGGAAACGATTATGAATATCTCCTGTTTTTTTACTATCAAAGGAAAACTGGGCCAAAATAGTAAAAAAAAAATTTTTTTTTTAAATTTATCTGTATATTTCTTGCTACTACCAAAGTCGATCACCAAAGAACCCAAAATAAATTCTCCTGCTCCTGACGATCGCAGCAATACCACATATGTGTATGTTATTTGTACCCGTAGTAAAGACCAGAAACAATAGTGCACATTTTACTTTTTTTTGTGCTACCTAAAAACACACTGGACACTGACAGTGATACGAATTAAAAAATAAATAAAAAATCCTGCCCAAAATATAGTGACCCTTATTTGATCCAAACACTAACCCTGGCGCTGACCTAGATCAAACCTTAATCTAGGTATTTTTGTATTTTTTATTTATTTATTTTTCTTTCTGCAAGGAGAAAGAAAGGTTCAATCTATCTTTCCTCTCCATTCACAGGGACAGAGAGAGAGAAGCACAGGGGTGGTGACGGATCACTGTGGTAGCCAATCAGAGGCTACAACAGCAATTAAGTGAACCGGAATCAGGAGTTCTGGGTCCCGATCGTACACACGAGCAGAATTTCTGTTGGAAAAATCTTGGATGGTTTTTCCTACGGAATTCTGCTCAAGCTTGGCTTGCATACACACGGTCACACAAAAGTTTGCTGAACTTTTGACAGTCAAGAACGTGGTGACATACAACACTACGACGAGCCGAGAAAATTAAGTTCAATGCTTCCAAGCATGTGTCGAATTGTTTCTGAGCATGTGTAGGAATTGGTACAGACGATCGGAATTTCTGATCGGAACTTTTCCCGACCGAAAAATTGAGAACCTGCTCTCAATCTTTTGCTGGCTGGAATTCCACCAGCAAAAGTCCGATGGAGCATACACACGGTCACATTTTCAAACCAAAAGTTCTCATCAGACTTTTGCTGGTGGAATTTCGGCTCGGGTGTACGTGCATTAGTATAGGACCCGGGGCTCTCTGTGAGACCTCGGTGTCTGCTGGGAGCACACTGTGTGGCGCATATATGCGCCCCCATGGCCAAAAGCCCAGTGCTTTAAATTATTATTACTATTATACACGATTTATATAGCGCCAACAGTTTAACAGTTTATGCAGCACTTTACAATGTATAGGGGGGACAACACAATTACAGTACAGTTCAATACAAAAAGGTACAGGAGGGCCCTAAATGTGGACAACACTGAACTATATGGTGCGATTGCCTTTAAATCACAGATACAGAGCTGAATACTTAAAATTCTGTATAATAGCTTTAAAGTATATAATTGTGGAAGTTATTACTAGTCTCCAAGTCAGGGGTAGGCAACCTTGGCACTCCAGCTGTGGTGAAACTACAAATCCCATCATGCCTCTGCCTCTAGGAGTCATGCCTGTGAATGTCAAGGTCTTGCAATGTCTCATGGGCCTTTTAGTTTCACCACAGCTGGAGGGCCGAGGTTGCCTACCCCCCGCTCTAAATGAACAAAAAAGGTCGACTTAAAGCATAAACTAGGAATTTAAGGTAAATAAATACAAGAAAAATAAATGTAGGGATTTCATGCATCAGAAAAGCCTCCTGCATAGATATACCAGAGCCATGTGCTTTATCTGCACAGACCATAGGCATACCTTTATGATTACTTTGGGCATACCAAGAAAACGATTAAATGATAATATTTCTGTTACCCGTAATAGCAATCAGCAAATCAACATTTAATAGAAATAGAAGAGCTTTGTCTGCCCCCCAACACAAGGAAGAACATACATCCTATTGACCTAAAGTGATGAGAAACTGAATCATGTATCCACTGAACTTGAATGCTGACCCAGGAACGCATGACTTCATTCACTGCTTGGTACCAAAATGTTTCTGATTTATTTCCCTTCAAAATTCCCATGGGATGCTTAAATCATTAGTTTAAAAAACAAATTCAAACCAGATATACCTTGCAAATCATGTCCCTAACTTCTAATACTTAGTCTTGATCTATGGTAACGTGCTGTACTTATTTCTCGGTTCAGGAACTCTAATACTACTACACACTGGCAACAAACCAGACACCAAAGCTTTCCAGTTATGTACAGACTGTAAGTGGATTTAAATGTAAACTAAATGCTTGTAATAAAAGGCTGCCCTAAATGGGTTAAAGAATGTTGAAGTACTGTAATCAAATACAGCATTATAAAAAATGCCATCATAAATTTGGAAATTGGGAATCTTAATGTAGGTGTGCAGCGTGCAAAAGATAAATACCGACCTATAACTGTCAAAAACACATAGTAAATCAAGTACATAAATCATCTGGGCTTTAAAGTAGGCTACAAATTACGAAGACTGATTATAAAAAAAAATGTTCAGTTGATCCATTATTGACCTTTCCAGAATTGAAAGAATTTAAAGGTCTCATTCTTTCACAAATCCCCAAAAATAAGGAGATTATTTATCATTTAAGTATAGAAGGTGAAACCACCCCAATCATTCTTTTATGCCCCTGTGGCCAACTGTAAATACAAAACTTCTGGTTTACACTAGAGATATGGCCAGTCAAATAGGACCATTTATTCCAGACTACATACGGCTTCTTCAAGCTTGTAGGTCATAATCAGTGCAGTGCATAGATACAATAACTTCTATAGAATAGGACTTGTTTAGTGTCACGGTAGTAGTGGACCATCTGTGTCACCAGAAAAGTGTAGGACCTCAAGAAGGCCAAGGCCCAAAATGTAAGAAGCTGCCCTTTATTTATGAGCACATCACACAAGGGTTGATGGGCTTTGCTGTGTGCAGCTCCCAGGTTGCGGCCTTCAGATACATCATGATTGGCAACATCTGACAGAAATGAGATGTGTACAGAATTGAGAGACATATTGGGGGCAAGATGGCTGGTTTGGTAACATAAATACATTGACAGAGTAGGCTTTGCCAAAGGTTTCTAGGAAAGACAAAATCCTTTGAGCAGAGGAAGATGAACAGAAATCAAGCATCGGGGCCCAAGTAAGAAACCACACACTGATTCTAGGGAGATGCAGCTACAGCAGAGACAGCAGCAAAAGTGAGTTCTGAAGATCGCAAATTGTGACATCAGGTTATACATAATTGACCTTGAGAAATTTCTGGTTCAATTGTCCAGGTGACTTCAACTGACATTCAAATGGTGTACAATCTGTAGCTGTCCAGTTTTTCTATACGTTGATATACTTAATACATTGAAAAGTACTATACGAGTTCTTATGAGGTAAAAGAGGGGGAATTTAGCCCAAAGATTAGTTGGGAGTAAAATAACTTGTATGTGTGCTTAAAGACAAGTTAGGAAGGTTACTGTATTTCAGATGTATGGTTTATATAGAAATTTAGCAATATAAATTAGACATTGGGGATTAAGCCAGTCGCACATACAGGCCGAATATTGTCTTTTTCAAAAAAAAAAAACTGCTGACATACGGCCATTGTGTACATCAGCTTGTCCAACAGAAGCTGACTGAATGGTAGGCTTCTGTCAAATGGACATCTCTACTGTAAACCATGCTGGAAAACCAGCATCTGATGGACATCCAATCAGCGCTTGCAGTGGGAGGTGGGGGCAGTCCTCAAATCGCAAAACATTATCTCAGTGGAGAGATCGCTGTACTAAAATTGCATAGTTAGTACAGTGAGCTCCTCCTTCCTCAGTTTTTTTGTTCAGCCCACTGGGTTGCATGAAAAAAATGTAAAGTGTTTACTTTATCAGATTGTGAATGGTGTATATGTGTCACCTAGGTCTCTCACCTAAATGTATGTTATGAAGAAAACAAACTTTTACCAAGATTTAAATAGGTTTTGTAGAACTTTGGGTGGGAAAAGCCTTCGTTCTTAGGTCCACATCCTACCTGGTAGCCAGACCACATTACTCTCAGCAATGCACAGGGCTATATTTTGCTGTGAGAGCCTGCTGTTGTGTGAAAAGGCTGACTGCCGACAGAACACTAAAAAAGATACATGTGCTGACTGTTTTGGGGAATCCACCAAGAAGCACCCTGTTAGTAAGAAATTGACATATGTTTAGCTAGTGGCTCGGACAAATATTTTGTTTTCTTTTGCTATGGAATAGCTGTACAAAACACTCCGACTGTGTGCTGAAAAAAATGTACAGTGCAAACTGGTGTCTCTGTATCCTGCATAGTTTACTGCTGCCAATACTATTTTAGCCTATCCCGATTACAATATATATGGTGGCAATCAGTCCCTACTACAGAGGAGCTTATAATTCTAAAGGACCAGCACACACCCTGGTATAAAATATAACTCTCATTAATACCCATGCAAAAACTGGTCTACCCATAAAAATGAAACCACTTGTCTACTTCCATACATTGTTAAACTGTGTAGTTGTGGAAGAGATCACCCTTGGGCAGCTAGAGCCCAAGATAAAGGCTAACTTTTGAGCCATCATCAGGTAGCTCAAATCACATACACAGGGCACAGAGCAGATTCGAGCAGTGGAGAAGTGGATCGCCCTGTGGCTTTTCTTTATTTCTCAGGTGCTCCGATCACAAGATCTTTGTTGTACTCCACCTTACACCTTATTTAGAATGCAGAGTAAATGTGCATGCTATCTAGTGGGTATTGTGAAGATTCCCATGCCCAGCATGTTTCACATTCTACTCCATCTGTCTATCTTTTTTTAAAATTTAAACTATACTGCATAAAACAATGTTGGTGCTCCTCATTTAGACCTATATCAATACAACATCGTGTAGAATGAGTCCTCTATCACAGGCTTACCTTGTGCTATGTCACATTACAGTTGTGTGAAAAGGGGGGGGTGTAAAGTCTTTACTGACCCTGAGAACTAGAGACGTAATAGACACATGGGGGTTTATTTACTAAAACCGGAGAGTGCAAAATCAGGCTCACTTCTGCAAAGAAACCAATCAGCTTCCAGGTTTTACTGCCAAAGCTTAATTGAACAAGCCAAGGTTAGAGGCTGATTCACTTCTGGAAGGAAACCAATCAGCCTCTAACCTTGGCTTGTTCAATTAAGCTTTGGTAATAAAACCTAGAAGCTGATTGGTTTCTTTGCAGAAGTGAGCCTGATTTTGCACTCTCCAGCTTTAGTAAATAAACCCCACGGTCTAGTTATTTCAAGAAGGAAGAGCGCAGCTTTTCAACCCAATAACCTCCCACCTATACCAATACTCCAACCAATTTTTTATTCACTTCGCATCATGGAGAAGCCAGCTGGAGGAATGAGACATCACCTGCTCCATCAAGAGTAGTGAATGATAGATTGAATAAAAGTACCCTTCATGACATTTCCAAATGAATCATGTTTACACAAGGATGGAACTTACTTCACATAAAGATCTAGATGTCTTGGAAAGTCTATTTTGCCAGCCAAAATTTTCTGATATATGCCAAACGGATTGTCATCAAAAAATGGAGGAAACCTATAAAAACAGAGATTTGAAACACAATCACTACAAGCCTTTTAAGAATAAATATTTGATTGGTTTCCATTTTGACTGTAAACATTACCACCATATATGCCATATGCATGTCTAGAAAAACCATGGTCGGGTAATAAATTGCTAAAGAAGTCTGAAAAACATTGAGTGCCTCTTTAATGAATCCCAAAAGATAACACATGGGCATGTACAGGATGTCTTTCTGGGGTGTGCATCAGAGTGTTGGGGTATTACTTCATTTGATAGATTGAGTTTACCTGGACATCGTCTACTTTTTATGACAATTATTTTGTTGAGTGTGGGAGCTCACTACAGATATTTTAAGAGCAGACTTAAAGGAGCCAGCCTCAATGTTGCATGTAAAAATATGTATTGACGTCAGGTACCATGAGTGCAGATCAATGAACTTCCTGCATTTTACCCTTTCATTCATTACAAATGTAAAAAACATCTGTTCTGTGGATTATATTTCTTTTAATCTTCTCCATATACTGTATGCAATACATCTTTACCTTCCTTATCCTTGAGTATTCATACATAAAACTTATACGGTATCTATGACAGGAGGGCTGCTATCATTACTTATCCATTAGCAGGTTATGAAGACCCACAAACCTGGATTCTGTTAGCGTAGACAGAGACCATCCTCTGTAATCTTCGCCAAGTGTGCTGGCAAATTCTAGATACTGCCACTTTCACTATTCATTTTTAACAAGAGCGGTAGAATAGGGTAATAAAATATATGGTATAATCTTGAAAAGGGAGGTGAATTTACCAAAGGGCAGCAGCAAAAGCTCAGGGGAAAAAAATCAGCAGCAGTTCCGAAAGGTGGTGAAGGTCCAGGGGCTGCTTCATACTTTTTCTTATATACATTTTTTATTTCAGTTTTAGTTTTCACAATTAAAGCAGATCTTCAGGCAAACTTCTAAGTATACGGTAGAATTACTTTTACACTATATTAATTTAATCTATAAGATTCACAGTTTTGTTCGGCCAATCCGGGGAGATCATGCGATTTACTTTCTGGATCACCTCCCTAACGATGCTAAATCATTTCCAGTGAGCAAGTTGAAGGAGAGTTGACATTGAAAGCTTCATGGTTGCAACAGGAAATAGGTGCGTCATTTACTTAGCAGTGCAGTGTGGGAGATGTGTGTACATCACAAGACTGGATGAACAGAAATACATCCTTTGGCAGTCAAACAGTAAACATGCTGTATTTTAGCTGCTTGTCTGGGGGTCTGCACCACTTGACCTCCGGAAGATTTACCCCCCTTCAGGACCGGGCAATTTTTTGCCTTACGGTACTGCGTTACTTTAAAAAGGAAGTAAACACTGTCTTTTTAATTGAACCTATAATAATGCTTTCCTGTAGGTACTGTAAATACCTCCTAAACTTGCACCGTTTAGGAGATATTTACAATATATACGCCGACATCATCGGCGCATGCGGTCTGAAGAAACCCCCGCCCATGCAGTTTTTTCAGGGCCCTGTGCAGATGATCTCAGCATGCGCGGGAGTGATGTCATCGCGGCTCCAGCCAATCACAGCGGAAGAAACACCGGGGAAGATGTCGGCCGTGTCAGCAGTGTGTGGGTGCTGCTGCAGGGCTTCGTTCTAATGCTTCGTCCTATGCATAATAGCTCATTATGCCTTTGTACGGTCATGCGACACTGTACCCAAATAAAATTTATGTCATCGCCCCACAAATAGAGCTTTATTTTAGTTGTATTTGATCACCACTGCTTTTTTTTGTGCTACAAACAAAAATAAATTGACAATTTTGAAAAAAAAAAAAAAAAATGATTTTTTCCTTTCTGCTATAAAACATATAAAAAAAAAAAATCTGTGATCAGCAACTTATAGGCGGGACTATGATATTACAGTGTACAATAGAACACTAACTGACACTTTGCAGGAACCAGTGACACTAATACAGTGATCAGTGCTAAAAATATGCACTGTCACTGTACTAATGACACTGGTTGGGAAGGGGTTAAACATCTAGAGGGATAAAAGTGTGCCTAGCCGGTGTTTGTGTGTACTGTGTGTGCTGCTTTTACTAGGGGAATTGGGTTGGATGGAGATGGATTATAGTCTCTGCTTTGCGGGAAAACAGAATCCATCCCTACCCCCCTGTCAGAACGACGATTTGCCTTGTTTACATAGGCAGATTCCCATTCTGTGTAGTTTACCAATGATCGGCAGGTGCCGGAGGACATCAAGTGCCCGGCACCCACAGATCGGCTTCTGCTGTGAATTATTACAGCAGAAGAGGCCTGCTGGCAGTGTGCGCATGCCCCCTGCAGGTGGAAGTGCAGGGTCATGTATATATACAAGTGATCCCATGCAGAGTAAAACTGCTATAGGGTGGTCAGCAAGCGTTTAAAGTGGTTGTAAACCCTTACATATACCCAGTGAAGTGACTGGCCTCAGGTGAGACACAGATGAAACAAATCCTCCTACATAAGTTGTACCTGTTAATCTGCAGTTTTCTCTACATCTGTTCAAAGTTCAGAATTAATCAAGCTCATCTGAGCTGTCAGAAAGCAAGAGACAGAGCTGAAATTACACTCTGCAGAGCTCAGTGAGGAGAGTTCCACAAGCTGAATGGAGGTAAGGGAGACACCCACTCCACACAGCACACAGGAACAGAGCCGAGTCTGTCAATCACAGGCTGAGTTGTTTCCGAGAATGCGTGATTTTTTGAGCGTCCGAATTGCATACAGACAATCGCATTTTTGGATAGGAACTTTTCCCAACCGAAAAATACAGAACCTCCTCCCAATCTTTTGCTGGCTGGAATTCCCGCCAGCAAAAGACCGATGGAGCATATACACGGTCGCATTTTCCGACAAAAAGCTCTCATCAGAGTTTTGCTGGCGGCATTTCCGATCGCGTGTACGTGGCATAAGTATATTTGTGCCATACCTTTGGGGTCTCTGTGGAAACTGAAAATCATTGTAGCAGGCATTAGAGTGATCTCCACTAGATTACAGGTCCTATGCCGGGTAGCCGCTCTGTATTGTGAACACAGGAGGTTGCTCAGCATGGGCACCATTCAGGGAACACCTTACATTTTCTCATTGAATGCAAAGCATTCTCTGACTGGTACTTTGCAGTCACAGAGAAACCTTCAGTGTTCAGTAAGCAGCAAGGCAACCACTCCGCACATGACCTGGGAGCTAGCGGCAATCACTGTAGTAGTGGTGTCTACAGTGTTTTCCAACTGGACCAATGTAAAAACTGCCATACCTGTTTCATCTCATCAAGATCATCAGGTGCCCGTGATGTCGTTGATGAGACAAAACAAGTAGGGTGGAGCTACACAGATTCAGGAGAGAAAGTGTTTGATCTCATGCTTTGCTGGCTTTTGCGGTTCTTTCCCTTGGCATGGTTCAGCTGTACTCTCAACAGAGACCTGAGGTGAGGTGGTGACTCAGTACTTGCGATGACCTTGTTTTCTGATTTATACATATGTGTGCATAGATTTTAAATAAAGCCATGTTTTTATTTTTGGTGTGCACTATGATGCTGTTTTTCTTTTTTTGAGTGATGCTGTGATTGCTGAATGCCAAATCCATAGAAGAAGTGTTCACTTGCAGCCATTGATTGCTATTAAATAAGGCTTCTGTTGCCCCACATGCTGAGGCTCATTAGTAAAGTGAGCATATTCCCTCTTGGGGTTTCTGTGGTAGTAGCTTTGCATTGAAGATTTCGATATCACCCTATTTGATTGACATTTATTGAACATTTCATTTGATTCACACAGTGGCGTTAGGGATCACGGACATCATTTGTTTTAAACTGGAGGGATAATTTATTAATTTTGTATTTAGATTAATATGCACTGTTCTGTTCTATTTTTTCTTTTTATATACATTTTTCTTATATTTGTGTACATATTTGCATTTTGCATACTTATTTTGTCATCTGATCTATAATCATAGCGCAGTACTATTGTCCACCTATTTTGGATCCTCACACACAATGGGTGTGCTTGCAGCCTAATTTACTATAGTAGCACAAACTAATGCCACGTACACACAATCAGACTTAACGGCGGACTTAGTTCAGCGGATAATCCGCCGGACTTTGCAGCTGAGGTCCGCCGGACTGTCAAGCGAACGGACTTGGCCACACACAATCACTCCAAAAGTCTGCCAGATTCGAATGTGATGACGTAGAATATGGAAGTTCATAGCCAGTAGCCAATAGCTGCCCTAGCGTTGGTTTTAATCCGTCGGACTAGCACACAGACGACCAGACTTTTCGACCGGACTCGAGTCCGGCAGACAATTTTGAAGTCTGTCTTATTTCTAGGTCCGCCGGACTTTTGGGAAGAAAAAGTCCACTGGAGCCCACACATGATCGAATTGTCCGACGGACTCTGGTCCACCGGAAAGTCCGATCGTGTGTATGCGGCATAAGTTTCACAAATCATTATTAAAACAACAACATTACCCATAGCAAATAGCACCCCAGACATTTCTTCATAAACATCAATCTAGCAGATATAGCAGGACAGTTTTGTCCCAAAGAGGGTATGGAACCTAGATTTTGTGACTTGCAAGTCGTATAAAAGTGTAGGATTGCATCAAGTGAGAGTAAAAACTAATAATTTTGTTAAAACCCAATATAAATGATGAATACTGCAGAACCAAGGGGTGTATGGACACCAATATACTGAGACAAGTAACTAGATATTCTAGATACACCATACTAAAAATAATCTGTTTATGAATCTTTGGAATATGATAAAAAAAAAAAAAAATAGCACTTCAAAAGTTTACTATGTAAAAGAAAAATGTTCAAAAATCTTATGAAGAAATAAACTAAAACAGATATTTTTTTTTTTATGTGGCTATACTGAATAGCAATGAAGCTATCCTATTCTTGGATCAGGATACCCATTCTACCTTGTCTGCTTGTGTGGTAATAATTTGCTATTAATCTGTTCAGTGCTTGTGCCTAAATATTCCTTTTAACTCAAGTTATATTAAGACGTTTCCTTATCAGATGATTCACAAAGTTTACCAGGATGGGTACTGATTACTGGTTAAACAATCTTTACGTAGATCGTGTTTTAGGACTCATTTACACCACAATCCCTGCCTTCTAAGGGCTCTTTCACACTGACATCCTTCCGTTTTAGGATGAAAAACGGACATACATGTATCCCTATGGGATAGTGGGATAGCGGGTGTCAGCGGATGAGCATCCGCTGACACCCGCTCTCGTCCGTATCCGCTATGCTCCGTTTCTGCAGACGGAGAAAAACACCATTTTTTCATCCGTCTGCAGAGCGGATCAGATGACGACGGACTCTACGGTCCGTCGTCACCCGATCCCCCATAGGGGAGAGCGGCGCTGTGACAGGTCCGTCCCTGCACAGAGTGCACAGATGGACCTGTCATCTTCCTGCTCAGCGGAGATCGCTCCGGCGATCCCCGCTGAGCAAGCGGCTATCCGCGGGGCGGATCTGCACTGATCCGCCCCGTGTGAAAGAGCCCTAAGTGTGGTTTTGCATGTGCTCTTGGCAATTTACATACATTTGCAGTGGAAAAAAAGTTAAGCATGCTGTACTTTTTTTAAATGCACATGAAAGCACTGCAATGGTATAAGATAGGCTAACTGAAATGGATTAATTTTTCTTGCATATGCATTGGTACTGCAAACGTTGGACTGCAAATCTTGTACAATATGATATGCTAAATAACATTTATTTATCAGTGTTACAATTTTACTGGCTTTAGTAAAAGGCTGAGATTTTAACAAATCTAAGTCATGCTTGGCTCAAGGGCAAAGCTACAATTGGGCAAAGTTATTTTTGGGCCTCTGTACCCTATGGTATTGAAGTAACACACACGACATGCATTAGTACATTTGTGGTGCCATAAATTTTAAATGACACCTCAATAGTCCTTTACCTGTACTGCAAACTATAGTAACTTGCTAGTAAAAGTTTTGGCGTGCTGCTTAATAAAAAAAAAAAGAAAAAGGGGTAGCCTAGTAAAATGAATATGCCTATTTATTTTACCATAACACAGTTAACATGTGTGCAAGAACAATCTTGGGGCCAGTGGAGATGCCGCAAGTACAATGGCAATGGTAATAATAATAATAAACTTTTATTTTATATAGCGCCTTTAAAGGTAGCTTCTCAAAGAAAAAACACAAGAAATACACAGGATAAAGCAAAGGGAAAAAAAGGGACAATTATGTGAAAGTTTGTCTTAAGTAGAAAAACATTAGATTTGATTTGAATGAGTCTAGAGAAGATGCCTCTCTGATGTTCTTTGGAAGTGAACTCCAAAGAACTCTGCGTTTTGGAGCATAGCAGGAGAAGGCTCCATCTCCCATCGAGTGTAGGGGAGTAGGGGGGACACACAGAAGACCAGAATTTAAGGAGTGGAGGTTACGAGGGAGTAAGCTGATAAAAGTTCATACAGATAATAGTGTGTATTTTCTGTACTGTACTTTCATAGGGAGATATCATCGGATTTCATATCTCACGAGCAGAACTCCCCTGTCTCCCTTTAATTTTTAAAGTACTGTGCAAACTGTTGGTGCGATTTAAAGTATATTATACCTATTTACATATTATAATAATAGTAATATGCTTTTGCAGTGAAAAAAAAATAATACACCACCTACTACATGAGTAAGTGTTTAACAAATCAAAAGATAATAAAAATGTTGTGTCCAGAATTAGGCTTTAAACCATATTTTTTAAATTGATTACATTTTGCAAATGTGTTTATTTGTGGAACAGAATTATATTGCGTTGCACTATTTTGCCTGACAGCTAACTCCTGCCATCTAGTGATCAAAATTAGAACTGCAGCCAACTGCCTAAGAAGATGCTACAGGCTAGTAAACCTTTTCCATATTAGGAACTTTTAAATACCTACTAACAGGTAATGTTATAATAAAAATACTATGATACAAGCATATGCATACAGTAGGTCTCTAATAGATTTTACAGTTACATAAAATGTAATTGCTTGTACTGAAAGATGTAAAGAGCGTTTACACATATACATTATATACACACACACACACACATTATATATATATATATATATATATATATATATATATATATATATATATATATATATATATATATATATATATATACATACACAGACACACACACACACACACATATATATATATTCCCTAACCTCCTTAAAGCACTTATAGATTGATGAAGTCTTTAAATGTATTTTTAAATATTACTGCAAGTATCGGATTTTGTTGTGATATCATCTGTAAAGCTGACAGGGACACACACAGGAGGAGGAGAGAACAGGGTGGGCAGAATGTTGATTTATCACTGTTCTGGCATAACGTCATTGCCCAATCAGCAGTGAGGGGTTGTGTTCTTTACCAAGCTATGCTGTTGCTACAGTGGAGTTTAAAGTGATTCTAAAGCCTTAAGGTTTCTACACCTTAATGCATGAAGGTAAAAAAAAATTAAAAAAAACGTTTGTAATAACGATACCACCCCCCTCATCCACTCTCAAGCTCCTGACAGGGCAGATTGATAGCAGCTAAATCCATTAGCTCTGCTGTCAATCAAATCCTATGACAAGCGGAGGATGGGGCAAAGTCCCACTGTCTGTGTCTATGGACGTAGACAGTGGGGCTCAGGAGCGAGCTGCTCTGTGCAAAACCATTGCACAGAGCAGGTAAGTATAACAGGTTTGTTATTAAAAGAAAAAAAAAAAGTGAAAGTTTACTATCACTTTAACTGTGCAGTGCAACATGGGTGTCTGGATCACAAAACTGACTGCATACACTTACAAATCATTTTCCCACATAGATATAGATTCATTTGTTTGATATAATAGTTCAATGAATAAATGAAGCACAGTATTTTGGAAAAAGCTTTTAGTTGTTTAATAACATAATGCAATGAAAAACGTCTTTAGGTTGTTCCAGGCAATAATCAGTAAAGAAAACATGTTTAACCACTTCAGCACCGGACCAATTGGCAGCCAAAGGACCAGGCCCCTTTTTGCGATTCGGCACTGCATCGCTTTAACTGACAATTGCGCGGTCGTGCGACGTGGCTCCAAAACAAAATTGGCGTCCTTTTTTTCCCACAAATAGAGCGTTCTTTTGGTGGTATTTGATCGCCCCTGCGTTTTTTTATTTTTTGCGCTATAAACAAAAATAGAGCGACAATTTTGAAAACAATGCAATATTTTTTGCTTTTTGCTATAATAAATATCCCCCAAAAATATATATAAAAAACTTTTTTTTCCCTCAGTTTAGGCCGATACGTATTCTTCTACATATTTTTGGTAAAAAAAAAAAAAAAAAAAATCGCAATTAGCGATTATTGATTGGATTGCGCAATAGTTATAGCGTTTCCAAATTAGGGTATAGTTATAGCATTTTTATTAATATTTTTTTTTTTACTAGTAATGGCGGTGATCAGCGATTTTTATTGTGACTGCGACATTATGGCGGACACATCGGACATTTTTGGGACCATTGTCATTTATACAGCAATCAATGCTATTTAAATGCATTGATTCCTGTATAAATGACAGTTGTAGTGAAAGAGTTAACCACTAGGGGGAGGGGAGGGGTTATGGGCTGTGACGTGTGTGTGTGTGTTTTTTTACATTAGGGGGCGGGGCTGACGTCTGACGTCACTAATCGGCTTTCCCGATGACCGGGAACAGCCAATGAATAACAGGCAGAGTAGGAAGCGCGGGGAGAGGTTTGTTTACACATACCTCCCCCCGTTCTTCAGCTCCGTGACCCGATCGTGGGACACCAGTGGCGATCGGGTCCGCTGGTCCCGCGGCCGGGGTCACGGAGCTCCCGACCGGGTCGCGAGCGCACCGCTGGTCGCAGTCACGATAAAAAAAATCGCAGCTCGCCACCATTACTAATAAAAAATAAAAATAATAAAAATGCCATGAAACTATCCCCTATTTTGTAGACGCTATAACTTTTGCGCAAACCAATCAATATTCGCTTATTGCGATTTTTTTTACCAACAATATGTAGAAGAATACGTATTGGCCTAAACTGAGGAAAAAATTATTTTTTTAAATATATTTTTGGGGGATATTTATTATAGCAAAAAGTTAAAAATATTGCTTTTTTTTCAAAATAGTCGCTCTTTTTTTGATTATAGCGCAAAAAAATAAAAAATAAAAACTACAGAGGTGATCAAATACCACCAAAAGAAAGCTCTATTTGTGGGGGAAAAAAAGGATGTCAATTTTGTTTGGGTGCAACGTCGCACGACCGTGCAATTGTCAATTAAAGCGACGCAGTGCCGAATCGCAAACAGTGCTCTGGTCAGGAAGGGGGTAAAATCTTCCGGGGCTGAAGCGGTTAAGCCGATGAACCAATACTCACCCAGACAACATTTCAAATATTAGAATGCCTAAAGCCCACCAGTCCACTGCTCTTCCATGGCCTTTACTCTGAATGACTTCAGGTGCAAGATACTCAGGTGTTCCACACAGTGTCCATGTTCTGCAATCGAAAACAATGAAAATCAGACTTATTATGTCAGTAATTATTAATATAGAGAGTTTATATAGCGCCAACAGTTTACACAGCACTTTACAATACAATATAAGCATGCTTTCTCATGCTATAGGGACACCTACAAATAGTAAGGATCGTAGTAGGGTAATGCCCCGTACACACGATTGGAAATTCCCACAGCAAAAGTCCGATGTAACTGTGTGTCTGCTCCATCGGACTTTTGCTGGCGAAATTCCCGCCAGCAAAGATTGAGAGCAGGTTCTCTAGTTTTCGGTCGGAAAAGGTTACAATCGGAAATTACGATCGTCTGTAGCAATTCCGATGTGCAAAATTCCTACGCATGCTCAGAAGGATTGAACTTAAATTTTCTCAGCTCGTCGTAGTGTTGTGCATCAAGCGTTTTTGACGGTCGAAAGTTCAGAGAACTTTTGTGTGTATGCAAGCCAAGCTTGAGCAGAATTCCATGTTTTTTCTGATGGAAAATCCGCTATTGTGTACAGCTAGCCCCAGAAATGGATGCTCATCCTGACTTTTTGCCTCTTCTGAATGCACAGTGAAAAGATCACCTTTCTTCCATGTAAAAAGTCTTTACCGATTACACAGACATGGTAGAAAATCTTAACAATCACTTCTGAGACTCTTGTTTTGAAAGACATAAAATACCACTACGATATTAAAAGAAGATGCTCAAATCAATCACACGTTGGCAAGTATGGATGAAGTGCCTCAATTAAAACCAAGGGCTAATTTCAATGATATGTAGTGTCATCAATTAAAAATATTTTAAAATGCTTCTTTTATGAGCTGACTAATTAGAATTAAAGTGTCCTCCACATTGGCTAATTAGGATCTTATGTATGATGTCACAAATCTTTTACATGATGGCCATATGAACAAAAATGTATTGATTGTATGGGCAGACAATCATCTGGCTATCATGTCTGTTAATGTCGGTGTGCTTTTCACTGTTCCTATTGTACCTGTTGCCCCCATAAAAGATACTTGTACTTTTTAAACAAAGTGCACGTCTTTTTTTTCCCCCTACCCCGCTCTCCCCAGGTGCATACTTACCTCCATCTCATGGCCTCCCTCAATGTTTAAATTCTTCTGTGAAAATCTTCTTTGGTCATCTATGGATCATGTCCTGTGGCAGGATACTTTACTCATTCAACAAATTCTATTCCAAGCAAATGTTATGTTGTTTGTTTCTATTAGACGTATACCGTACAGATTATTTTGACTATTTATCATGCAAGCAAATGAGAATTCTGAACACTCTTTACATATTCAGAAATCTTCAACCAGAAGAACCATGACTGTCAGCACTGCTTAGCTAGGCTCCCAGATTAAATCGGTTTTTAATGACATTGTGAAAAGGTCCTGTTTATCTACGGGTTCTATAGTAGCTATTTGGGTTCCTAAGAAGTATCATGACTAAGAAAAAAATATATATTTTCACAAACTGTCACTAGATGGCGGTATACAATAAGATTATCTACCCAACTGAGCAGATGTGAATTTGAATTTAGCTAAATTTGTTTCAATATGTTTTGTCTGCCTCGGTCTTTTGACAATAAATAACACACGGTTGAAAATGTTGACGATTGGGTGATCATATTCATAGATATATGCGCAAGCAGATATAATGGCTGGTGTGCGTGTTTTTTTTTAATACTAATAATAAAGTAAACTAAATTTTGCTGCTGTATACATACAAGTGACCATGTTCATGAAATTGTTTCACAAATTAAGAAATCAAGAAGAAAGCCCTTCAACAAATGTCTAATCCCAATGCATTTTTCCAGACAGTGAGGTTAATTTACTAAAGGAGCAGCAACTGTTCACTTAGCAAAGTGAATATTGGAACAAAACCTTCAGGCTTCTGCTAGAAATCTCAACATGAAGAGGAACTTCATCTTTTAGCATGACAACAACACAAAGCATTCATCCAAATCAACAAAGGAAGGGCTTCACCAGAGGAAGACTAAAGTTTTGGAATGGCCCAGCCAGAGCCCAGACCTGAATCCCATTGAAAATCTGTGGGGTGATCTGAAGAGGGCTGTGCACAGGAGATGCCCTCGAAATCCGACAGATTTGGAGTGTTTTTGTAGCAAAGAAGAGTGGGTAAATATTGCCAAGTAGATGTGCCATCATACCAAAATAGACTGAGTGCTGTAATAATATCAAAAGGTGCTTCACTTATGCAACCAGATTATTTTAGTTTTTTTAGTTTTACTTCCCTCCACCTAAAAGATTTCAGTTTGTGCTTCAATTATATTTTATAGGTCACGTTACAGAAACCTGACATTTTAAACAGGTGTGTAGACGTTTTATATCTACCAGTTATATATATATATATATATATATATATATATTTTTGTGTGTGTGTGTGTGTGTGTGTGTGTGTGTGTGTGTGTGTGTGTGTGGTGTGTGTGTGTGGTGTGTGTATATATATATATATATACACACACACACATACACACACACACACACAGTATCTCACAAAAGTGATCACACCCCTCACATTCTTTCGTAAATATTTTATTATATCTTTTCATGTGACAACACTGAAGAAATTACACTTGTCTACAATGTAAAATAGTGAGTGCACAGCTTGTATAACAGTGTAAATTTGCTGTCCCCTCAAAATAACTCAATACACAGCCATTAACCACTTTCAGACCGGACCATTTTGCTGGCTTAAGACCAGACCACTTTTTGCAATTCGGCACTGCGTTAACTTAGAATTGCGCGGTCATGCTACGTGGCTCCCAAACAAAATTGACGTCCTTTTTTTCCCACAAATAGAGCTTTATTTTGGTGGTATTTGATCGCCCCTGCGGTTTTTATTTTTTGCGCTATAAAACAAAAAAAAGAGCGACAATTTTGAATTTTTGCTATAATAAATATCCCCCAAAAATATATATAAAAAATTTTTTTCCCCTCAGTTTAGGCCAATACGTATTCTTCTACATATTTTTGGTAACAAAAAAAATAAATAAAAAATCGCAATAATCGATTTATTGGTTTGCGCAAAAGTTATGCATTTACAAAATAGGGGATAGTTTTATAGCATTTTTTTATTATTTTTTTTTTTTTTACCAGTAATGGTGGCAATTAGTGATTTTTATAAAATGAAAAAATACTAAAGCGCTGATAAATATAAAAAAAAATAAAACCTGATAAAATCAATAAGATGACTAAATTATATGCTGCTATCAACAAAAAGTGTTCCCACACTTAAAATGATAGGTAAAAAGTATTCAAAGAACGTATAGATGGTGCGCAAATCAACCTAATTGCATTAATAGATCGTAAATATATATACACTGTTGCCAATAAGTCCAATATGGTCAGTAATATACAAATGATGAAAATATACAATCCATGTGACTGTGATAAAAAACAGTGAAAAGTGTATGCGTTTCTTATAATGGTTAAAAAAACTCAAACGTGCAGATAAAAACTCCTTCAGATGCCAAATGCAAAGTGAATATAATGAAACTGATGAGTAAATTTACTCAAAATAAAATGTATTATGAAGTGCTATTAACCAAGTGTGCTTAGTGATAATAAATGGTTAAAATATCTGGTTTAACAGTATGTAGACTGACCAATCTGTTTAGATAGCTAAATATGGTCACATACACCAGACAATTAGTAATCAGTGCGTGTGTGCTCCGCAAACAATGATATAAAATCAACTGGTGATTTAATAATATTCCGCTGGCAGAAAGCAGCAAGCCAACCATACATTCCCATATATGCCCACTAATTACCACAATTAAACATATATTTATATATATAGGAGGAGCCTAAAAGACGCCGTGTGAGACACGAAGCTCAGCGAGGAGGAGAAGGGCTGACAGCCCAAACAGAGCCTGACCATTATCACAGCTAATCTGCAATCTAAACTTTGGGTACACGTGAGTGCAAACCTAACATAGGCACTTCATGTTAGTTTATATCAGAGAGGCTGCGCAATGGTTTTTGTATTTTTCTCTTATTATTATATCATTTATTTGGAATATCAGGTCCTTTGTTTGCCATATTTTGTATATATGTGTATACATGTTTTTACGTGCTTTTATTTTTTTGTGTTAATAAATAAAATTAGAATTTTATTCAACCTATGTAGTCCAATACGCCTCTAAAGTCAGGCCTTCGGGTCTTTCTTTTTTTCTATTTTCAACGATTATTTACAAATGTGGCAAAAGGAGTGGATCCAACAATTTTATACCTTCTGCATTGGTCAAGCGCAAGCCATGAACCATCACTCAACTGTCAAATGGAAGAAAAGCAGAAGGTCATACAGACTCCGGCATTTGAATAGCAGGGCATAATGATTTCTAGAAATATGAACATGGGTAGACCGTGTGTACAACCCGGGCCTAGGATTCATGGTGCTCTACAGAAACACAAACTAAGAATGGAAGACTTGCTCAGAAACCTGTAGCCTCCACAAAGTGACTATTTCAGTAGCGTTACCTAAAAACATTTACGCCAAGCCAGATCACATCACAGGAAGGGAAGACAAATAGTTTTGGTGAACTAGGTCTGACTTGTTAATGGTAATCACCAAAAGATGAATTTGAGAGAAAGGGGTCTGTATGCTGAAAGATGAAATTACTGTTTTAATTTGAGCCCTTGGAGACAGGTACGCTGCCAGGCATTCATCTCTCATAAAAAATTATGACGATACAGTATGCTCCAGCACCGGCAGTTTTAAAGGGTCAAATTCCCAAAAACTGATAATTCAGCTCCGAGAAGAAGTTGAAGGGTTCCCAGGTCTTTTTTCCTCGATGGGTCTCGCTTACCATGTGGAATTGAATAATATGAATCATTATCAAGGAGAATGCAACACAAAGAATGATAAATGTGTACATGCAGCAGAAAGGGTGAGACTTTCAGAGGAAGAGTTGGCTGGAGTTGCAGACCAATCATACTGCTATAGTTCCTGATGGGTATTAGAAACCCTTGGCATTAGTCTATAATCAAAATTTGGTCTAGGCTCGACCTTGAAATATTTGTTCTCTAGCTGCCAACAAAAGGAGATTTCAAGGAGAATGTATTAAAGTGGATATAAACCCAATGTCATCCTGCCATAGGGGTTATCTATAAGGATATACATGCCTCCTGAATGTATCTTTACCTGTCAAATGTCTCCCCTCTGTCTGTTATGAGACCCGAAAAACTGCAGATTCTGTGGGTGGGTCTGTTGTCTGGAGCTCGGTGGGTGGAGTCGTGATGTCAATATTCACTCCCCTTGTCAATATGCATTTTCTCCGGTGTATTTATTACACTGAACTTCTGTTATGATCTCTAACATCCAGTGAAAAGACAGGAAAGTAACCACATGACTTTAGCGTGCCCAATTATGCTGAGGTGTGGAACATCCAATCCTGGCAGAGCAGCAGAAGAAAGGAGTGGGAGGGAATTAAAAAATAATGCATGTCTCTTATGCCCCGTACACACGATCCGAATATCGTACGACCGTTCGTACGGCCGATTTCCCTTAATAGTCGCAAGTAGAGATCGAAAAGCTAAATAAAGTCACGAAAATTCTCGTACGACAGAAAAAAAAAAAATCGGAAGTGATGTCATGTGTTGTAATGTATTTGTATTGAATTTTCAGACGACAACTATACTAACCGAAAATAGTACGATTGGGAATCGATTGAGGAAAATTATCGTGCATGCCCGATCGAATAAGATCGGATGAACGGTCATGATCGGCTGTCGAAAGTAGTGTACACGCGATCCGAAAATCGTACGATCCTGGGACGGTTGTTTTTGGACGATATTCGGATCGTGTGTACAGGCCATTAGGCTAGTGCACGAGATATGTAAATCACCTGTCACTCACAGCAAGGGCGGAGGATTTGACAACGTTTTTCTCTGTTTTTCTGTTTGTCAAGATTTATCTCACTGAACAAGAGGATTGCTCAGAGCTGGATTCACTCTTTGTGGCAAGTCAAGGCTCAAATGATAGGAAATCTTATACTCTATATACATTATGACATCAAAATGGGTTTACATCCACTTTAAGTGTCAAATACAGGACTCAATCACAGATTCCAGGACTAGGTGGAGGGTTACATAAGCAATGTTATCTAGCTTTTGGTCATGCTCTAATTATCCATAATTTTCACAACAAACTTGTTTATATAAGCTACATTCGCAGCATAACAAAAAAAAAGGTATACAAGCAATGTTTTCTTTTTTGGTCTAGGCGTTATTTTCCATTATTTCCACAATAAGCTTGTTTGTACCAGCTATAATACGTGCTTTTAACTTGCAAAATAATAAAAGGTTATCGGGTTGGAGCAGCCAAAAAAAAATCTTTTATTTTTTTTTTTTTTAAAAAGAGCTTTCGTTTACTAAATTGCATTTTGAAAATAAATGAAATGTCATCCAAAACATTTAGCCCACTAGCGAAAAATTAAATTTTGTCAGAAAAAAAAATATTAATTTGTTCTTACAATTCAGATCATATTAATTTAAATTTTTCTATCATCAAGCAATGGTGAAGCAGAAAAGGCAATAATGAGAAAAAAATTTACAGTATGTATTCAGAAAAGTACAGTAAGTTCTTCTGCGTTCTGTGAAACCTAAAATGAACTTTCTATCATCTAATCGCCACTCTTTACTAGGCAACATCTAATAATCTGTTCTTTCAGGAAGCTGACAGATCTATAAATAAAACGGATGTAAAGCATCAGGCCAACAAAAAAAAAGAAAAAGAACCACACACATAACAAAGCGGTAAAAACCCCTGTCATAGTAACTGGTTTGTTGGAGGATAGCACAAGTTCTTTTCACACCAGTAAAGTGTAAATCATTAAATAACATGGCCAAGGAATAAAAAGGAATGTGCTGTGAGGGTTAGGAACACAATATACCAGAATGTTGTGTGTACAGTACACTGACCTCCACACTTCAGTGTTTTGAAGCACGTGAGATTTGGTGCGATTCTGCCCGCGATTTGAAAGCGCCAATGTGTGAATGACAAATCATGGCTTGCATTTGAATGACACCTAAAATCGTGGTGCGGGTCTGCTGCGATTGTTGCACAATAAGTTGCGGTAACCTGCATCGTGGGAAGCATGTCGCCCAAAAAAAGTTTGGGAGCTACTTTTGGACGACATGCTTCCCGCGATGAGGATTGCGTAATTGCATCGCGATTTATCGTGCGACAATTGCGGCAGACCAGCACCACGATTTTAGGTGTCATTCAAATGACTGGCATCTCATACACGAGTCCCGTGATTTGTCATTCACACATCGGCGCTTTCAAATGCCAGCAGAACCGCGGCAAATCTACCTGCTATTCAAAATGCTGAAGTGTGAATGCAGCCTTAAAGAGGCACTGTCGTTTTGGCCATTCGCAAAAAGTGACAACGCGCCCTGAAAGTACACCCATCCCTCAGCAAGGTATACTCACCCATACACACTTCTTCTCCCCCTCCTCAGTCAGAGCAGTCACTCCATTGCTCCAATGGAGCATGGTTTTCTGGTATGGGGAAGACTTTGAATTTCCACTTGTGACAGAACTCGGGCCTGAATGGTCAACTGGCAGACCCACGCAATGTTGTGTGGGCAGGCAGTAATATTATCCACCCTGGTAAGCTCCATGACACCAGAGCCAATCAGGGCTGGGCTTGTATTCCAACAATGCATATATGTCATTAGAATTGAACTGTCAAATCCATTTTGAGCTGCCCAGTTTAAAAGATTAGTTCATCTTTACAAACAACTGTCAGTGCAGGTAAGGGGTGTTTTGGAGATTTAAAAAAAAAAAAGCTGTGAAGCTCCGACTAAAGTTGACTAATGCCCTTACTATAGGTGTAGGCCATTTACATAGCTCCTGAAGCCTGACTGGAATACTACCAGGACATTGCTAGGACATTGCCAAGTGAGGCCAAGTCATTACTTCTCACATCCTCCATCACAAAAGTGAGCTTTTTCTCTGATTCAAACCCTTTCACATGCTCTTTCACTTTCCTGATGCAGTAACTCTGAGCTCAGCATCTGTGAGCTCATGTCTGTGATGGTGGAGGTGAGCAGTAATGACTAGGCCTCACTTAGCAATGTCCTAACAACATTGTCAGAGTATTCCAGTCAGGCTTCATGAGCTACGTAAATGGCCTTTACTTATAGCAAAGGCATTATTTAACCCTAGTCAGAGCTGCACAGTTTGTTTTTTTATCTAGAGGCACCCTTTATCTGCATAGGGGGTATTTTGGTAAAGGTAAACAAACCTGCTAAAGCTAAACTTCAGACAGACTATTTTATCTAGCTATGTAATTGTTAAGAAAGAAAAAACATAAAATATATATATATGTCACATATTACTATTATCAGTGCCTGAAGTTGCTGAGATATGGACATCTTCTGATACTATGAGGCACTGGGAGAAAAAGGGGCAATATTCTACGGTTAAGGCCCCGTGTACACGGGACGTTTTTACAACCTCTCCTGAACGATTTAACTTGACAGATAGCAACCCACGTTTAAAACGCCCGTTTTGCCGTGTTTACATGCCGTGTCTAGCGGCGTTTTGCCAAATTTGCGGTTAAAAAAATAAATAAATTATATTATATTATATTATATATATATATATTTTTTTTTTAAATTGTCAAAAACTAAAAAATGCCTATAAACGAACCGCGAGTTACAGCGTTTGGCGTCTGAACCCATTTTTTTTGCTTTCGAAAAAACACTGTTAAACACAGCTGCCTAAAAAAGTCAATAAACGAGACTGTGTATATGGTCACATAGGATAACATTGAATGAGTTCAGGGGCAGTTGAAAAAAGCGTCCAACTGCCTCTGAACGTATGTTTAGCAGCGTCCCGTGTACATGGGGCCTTATTCGCGGCTCAATTACTTTGCACAATGCTGTCAGTTTTCCTTTCTAAACAAGCTTACAGAAGAGAAGGTGGATAACCTTATCAATGTGCTGCCACATTCAAACAGCATGTTGGACTAATGTAGTGATAGCTCTGCTGTCTGTCTGAGGTCCTTGGATCACAAGACTGATTTGACAGAATTACAAATATCTCCGCAGCAAACATAATTTACATAAATGTATTTCATCAGTGAATTTAGCGGTTTGTCCAGAGTTTGGCTTTAATGATCAGATCACACGCTTTAGGTGCACGTTTTTCAATGCTGATAATTTGCATGATGGAAAATCTAACATACCAAAGCACAAGTGTCAAACACGTTGCCCGCCAGGCCATTTCATGTGACATTTGCACCTCTCCTGCAGCTGCGGCACCCCTCTCGACTCCACCCTCACCTAGTTTTAGCGGTTGGCAGCAGAGAGGAGAACAGAACTCTTCCTGCAGTTCCAGAGCCTCTCTGGGCAGCCACAGCACCCCCTCCCTGGTCTCACAATTCAGCAGACTCAGGCAGCTGACTGCAACCCTCAACCCTCCTCTGGTCCTACTCCAGACCCTATACTTCCCAGCAGCAGCACAAGGTAAGGGGGGTGCACTGTGATGTAAATACTCAACTTGTGATGGTGGGAGTGCTCTCTCTTGACGTCGTCTGATGTAGGGGGGGGGGGGGGTGCTATGGACATCTAATCTTACAGGTACAACAATAATGCGTATGCAACCCACAATAAAATGGAGTTTAATCACAGCACTGTTCTCCAATGTCCTAAGGAGAAAGGAAGATGGCTGTTAAAGAACTGAGCCCTGCGCTGAGCCTAACACAGCTGTAGAATCCCTTACCCAACATTTAAACGGTTAAATGAAATGCAAGAGCAGACGTGCTGCTGTGTGCACATGCACTTTGCTGTTTTACCGAAACAAGTGAAAAGCAACTGAACAGGACCATATACTACAAAGAGCTTTTGCAAAGCACCTCAAAACACTGACAGGCACAACCTATGGCAGGTTGGGCTCACATGGACTCATATGCAGCCATATACAATATCACCAACTCTCTCTCTGTCCTCTGGTGATCCAATCACATCAGAGGTTCAAGAATAGCAGAGGGTGAGTGCCAGCGGTCTCACAAGTGGTTTCATAAGTGGTCTCAATCCATCACTATCAAACATTTAATATTTGTGATTAATAACCTTTCCTGGAAGACAAGATTACCTTTCAGCTTGTACCAAAACAAAAAGAACTGCATATGACCACAAAGTACAATGCCCTCTGCATGGTATATTTGAATAGACAGACTGGTGTCTTCCCATGCACATCGGATCCAAAAGAGTATGAGATCATCTAATAGAGCTTACTACACACACACAAAGCAACTGGCTAACATATTCCTGTTGTTGTTATTGTTTCAATTGGCCACAAAGGCCACCACAAAATTTGCAGGAAAAAGGGAGATGAAGATAGCAGGTGGGAGTGGATCATAGTGTGACAACAGTTCCTGTAGTCCCCGTTTCTTGTGATAAAGAACAGATGATTTCTGGGTAACTACAGTAGTATCTAACTAAAAAAAGTGATTCCCACATACCGTATATTTTAAAGCTGCAGTTTAGATAGGGCCTTTTTGTATAGTCAATTGGTTCAGCTTGGACCAACATAAAAATGCACATGCTATGCCTGGAAGATCCCTGTGGAAGCTGGAAATCCCTGTAGTAGGCACTGCAACTACAGGGATGGCCGCCAGCTTCCTGGTCAAGTGCCAAGCAGCTGCCCTACTGCTTAGTCAACACAGGTGGTCACTTAAGCTACTTTCACACTGGGGCATTGATGATGTTAGCAGTAAAGCACCGCTATTTTTAGTGGCACTTTACCAATGTTTTTGCAGAGGTTTTCGGCCGCTAGCGGGAAGCTTGGAGCCCCCGCTAGCAGCAGAAAAAGGGTTAAAACCGGCTTGCTGGCGCTGCCCATTGATTATACACCGCTCCTACAGCGCTGCAAAGATGCAAAAGCAATGGAGTGAGAGGACAGGCTCTTTACAGGCACTATCTTTAGCTCTATAGCGCCTGTAAAGCGCCTCAGTGTGAAAGCAGCCTTACTTGGCACAGGTGTAACTTGGAAAAACAATGCATTTTCTCAATGAATGCAAAATGTTCTCTGATTAAACCACTTGAACATTGTGATGTCACCTCCCCACCTCTCAATCACATTCAATGAAAGAATGTTTGGTATTCACTAAGAAAATTCAAAGTCTTGTCTGAATGGTACTAGCAAGCAACAGGGCTGCCACTCCGCATGGGACCCCGAAAGCTAGCAATGATCACTGCATAGCACAAGGATCAGCAAGGAATGGCATATGCATACGTACTGTATATTGATCCAAGCAGGACCAATGTCAATATGCAAAAAAGCCATGCCTAAACTTCAGCTTTAAGGAACTTGACACTAAAACAAAGAAGAAAATGACCACTAAGGCGGAAACTGGCAAGGCAATGAATAAAACAATCTTAGTGAGTGCAGGATACCTGTCTGAAAGCTTCTTTGCAAATCCAAAATCTGTTAGCTTGATGTGACCTTCTCGGTCAAGCAATATATTTTCAGGCTTCAAGTCTCTGTAAACAATTTCTTTGGAGTGCAAATACTCTATTGCACAAATAATTTCCGTAGAGTAAAACAGTCCAGTGCTGTTGTTAAAACGTCCCATATTACGCAAGTAGCTAAAAAGTTCTCCTCCCGGTACGTACTCCATTAGCATATATAAGAACCGATCATCATGTGACGTCCAAAACCTGGAGAAACAGAAATTACACTATTAGAAGTCATAAGGTTTAGCAAACATTACTACATATAAGAAAGAGATTTGTACATTTCAAGTAGAATGTTTTCCTTTTATTTCCCAAAATTAAGGAATCTTCGGGAAAGCCTTGCCCCCCTTCTACCTTCATTTTGTTCAAATGAAATGGGCAGCTTCACTGAAAAATAAAAAGGCTTTGGACCCTGGAGATTCAACCAATTTGGACTGAAGTCACATCACTGACGACACCCTGCCTTTTCACCCTGCTCCATTCCTACTATACCACACTACCATGTCTACAAAGCAATACAAATGTTTCCACTTGTTAAATGCAGCCAAATGCCTATTTCAACGACAGTAGAAAGAGTAATATCCCCTAAGCATTTAAAACTGGCTTTCCCAGATAAACTCAATCTTCACTATGGAAGAACTAAATCCCATTAGCCAGGACAGCATGGCCTGTTTTCTCCAAACTTGGACCAGATGATACCTTTACAAACACTGTTTAGGAATCTATAGGCATACATTTCGGGTGTAGAGGCTTCTGCCTTCTCCTATACCCCCCCCCCCCCCCCCCCCCTTCTACCCTTACCTTTTTCTGTCCCTACCCATGCTTTACTACCACTGGAGGTCCCTCATTCAACCTTCCTCTGATCCCTCCCAACAACCTAACATAACTTCTTTCTTCTGACACCCTTTCAGGGCACCCCACATGACCAGCAACTCACCCTCTCACAATATCCACACTAAACTCCCCCTTCCTTATGTTCCACTTTCCTACCTAGAAAACACCCAGACCTAACCTAGCAGACATTTGTATTTATTCTTCATTATCGCCCCTAGATTATTTTGTCCTGGAAGACCTTGTGGGAGGGAAGCACTGGGAGACTATGTACCTCTTAGCCTACATTTCACCACAGTACAGACACACATTGCCGATCTGAAGCCTCAACAATCACAAAGTCTAATTCAGATTTCCCTAGGAACCTCTGGGACATTAAAAAAGTGACCCCCACCACTACGTTACACCCTTTGGCCCCTTTTACATGATCGGCCCACTCTGACCCGATTGTCCATATTTCAGGTGGATCCGAGCGCCCCCCCCCCCATTGACTTCTATGGGCAGGTGGCTGACACCTGCCATCCGATCCGGCAAGATCCACTCAAAACAGACAGATAGCGATATGTTCGCCAGCCGTCCAGCAGATCGAATGAAACCGGAAAGGCTGTCCGTTTTCATCCATTCTCCCCATAGAGAACAGCAGGGCTCTGACAGGTCAGTCCCTGCACACTGAGCAGAGACGGACCTGTCATCCACCTGCTCAGCAGGGATCAATGGAGCGATCCCCTGCTAAGCTAACGGAGTCCGTCCAGCAGATCTGCTTCGTGTGAACCCTGCCTTCTGTACCTGGCTTAAATATGTTTTTCCTCTTACAGGAGTTTAACAGTGTTTTTAGGGAAGGGTACTGTCGATTTCTGAACTATGTTCCTTTTTGTACTGATATGTAACATTTGTTAAAAATGTTTAAAGTGGTTGCAAAGGCAGAGTTTTTTTTTATCTTAATACATTCTATGCATTAAGATAAAAAGCCTTCTGTGTGGAGCAGCCCCCTCATACTTACCTGAACCCATCTAGATCCAGCGTGCACAAGAGACTCGGCTACCCGGAACTCTTCCTCCTCATTGGCTGAGACAGCAGTGAAGCAACATTGGCTCCCTCTGCTGTCATTCAAAGTCAGTGAGCCCATGAGGGGAGAGAGGGGGCGAGCCATGGCTCTGTGTCTGATTTAGGTTCCCCAAATCCCAAGACTTTAGTCTTCCTTTGTTGAAAATTCCCAGTGGAACATTTTTTACCCTAATGCATGGAATGCATTAAAAGAGAAGTCGCTGAGAGCCGCTGAGACGGCCATTCCCCGGCCCTCCACATCTCAGCGTTCCAGTTAGCGTGGAGAAGCAGAGCAGGAGAGCTGCTGACTGACAAGCAGCAGCTCTCTGCTCAGGGGGGGGGGGGGGTCAATGGCGGTGTTCGATGGCTCGGTTCTCAGTGAAGAGGCGGCGGGGAACAGATGCAGCCTCGGACCGATGCTGCATCCACCTAGGGAAGTATGATTATGGGATAGAAAAAAAAAATCCCATACTTCTCTTTTAATGCATTCCCTGCATTAGGTTAAAAAACATGTTCCTCTGGGAATGTTCAACATAGGAAGACTAAAACATTCAAAAGGTAAACGGGTCCAAAAGTAATTAACCAGTACCAGGTATTTACCAAAGTAGCCCTCCTGTCATTAATTGCTATGACTGGCTTACATATGTTAATACACATATGTGAACAAAGATAAATACATTTGAATGACAGATGATTGATATATGTGCACCTTTCACCAGATTTCTCACAACTGTACGTCACACTCCCCTCTGGGGTTTAAACTCCCCAAAAAGTAGTAGTTTTCAAGCCTCAAATCACTTTAGCCGCTGCTATCCGCATTATGAACTGGATCAGAGCTACATACAATAATTCCGGTTGCCGTAAGGTCACAACTTGCCGCGTTTCGTTATTACGACTCCGCCTGAGGGCGTGGCCTCACGGGTCGGCATCCCGGAATTTATCTCAAAATTTCTGAGTCAAATTAACTCTCTCAATGCCAAAAGTGCTCTCTTAATAGGTGCACACTAGCAGTGACTTGAGTAATGCTCATAGAATACCAATCTCTTAGTACCTTATTGACAGGGGCTGACACTAAACATTAGACCATTACAATCTTTGTTTATAGCTCATTTAAGCCTATGTACAAATATCACAGATACCTTTTATTAAATACCATATGTGCTTATCTGTATCTAAACATAATACAGATATTAATAAAATCACCTATTTTTCTTACCCAGATGTCAATAAACATCACTATTACTCAAAAAAATCAACAGTAAAAACACTAAAATATTGTCAAAATTAGCTATTTAAAAAAAACTCTTATAAAATTGTATTTAAAACTAAAAAAGGAACTCATTTATTATACAGTGCAAATAATCTAGACTCCTCCATTTTTTCTACATATAAACAAATTGTACTCAAATCTATAGTTCTAAAAAAGGTAACTACGAATATGCAGCATCCTAATAGAAATTTCAATATGCACATTACCAGATATCAAAAAGTCAATCCCACCACAGGGTTCAATAGTCGCTGATAAAGCAATTAATATCCAGCGCTATGTTTAACCCTTTTGGGGAAAGGATATCTGTCAAGAAAATCCAGTGAGTTTCTCGCTTAGAGATTTCTCTCACCAGATTTGAACCTCTAAAATCATTAATATTTTCTAGGGGAAACAAGGGTACCGATTTTCGAAAGACATTCTTTTCCGGCTCAAAACGTAGGGAGGGTTAGGACTCCCAAACGTATGGTGATATTACCAGGCAGCGCAACTGGCTCAGATCTCCACAGTGTACTTGAAGGGCCCCAAACCCGGCTGGATAGCTATAGAGAGACAAGCAGCTCCTTACCACACAATCGCCTTCCTGATGTGGTGCCCTCCAAAACCGAGACCCCCCATATTAGCTCCTACTTTTTCACAGTCCTTGACGCTTTGCGATGTACTCCACAAGCAGGTCACCCTAGTCTCTACCATAAAGCCCATCTACTCCACAACCAGAACTTTAAGCCAGGGATGAATATGCTAGCCTTTAAGTGGTGGTTAAACAAGGGATTATTTAGAATAGGTCAATTCTTCACCTCATCTGGCCCACTCACACTGGGTTACTGCTCCAAAAAAACTGGAGATGCTAAACGCTGAGAAGTTTAGATTCTCCCAGATTAAGCATTTTCTACACACCTTATGGACAGACCAACCTAACCCCCCAAAACCTATGGCTTACGAACAATGGTGCTCCAACCTCATGGATCATGCCCAAGCTTGGGAGTCTGAACTGGAGCTCCAACTGGATCCAGGAAAATGGTTTCTCTCTTTTCAAAGCTCATATAAAAAAGGTATTTTAAATACTGGTCTAATTGAAGCAAATGTTAAGAAACTCACTAGATGGTACTATGTCCCCTCCAGATAAGGGAGAAGCGTCTGGATAAATTCTTGCTAGTTTTTCAGGAATTGTAATCAGGCGGGTACTATGTACCATATCAAATTCTTCCATTTAGTGAGGAAAGTCACTGGTATGGCAATTCCCCAGGACCCCAAAATCACAGAATAGACAAAACTCCTAAAAATACCCAAAACCTGATATTTGTTATGCTTTCGGGGGCTAAAATTACTTTTGGGGGCTATGTCCCCTCCAGATAAGGGAGAAGCGTCTGGATAAATTCTTGCTAGTTTCTCAGGAATTGTAATCAGGCGGGTACTATGTACCATATCAAATTCATCCATTTAGTGAGGAAAGTCACTGGTATGGCAATTCCCCAGGACCCCAAAACCACAGAATAGACAAAACTCCTAAACATACCCAAAACCTGATATTTGTTATGCTTTCGGGGGCTAAAATTACTTTTGGGGGCTAAAATTATCGATGCTGATAACAAAACGCAAGATCTCATGGATCATGACTCAAGAACAAGGGGAGGGGTTCTTGGTCGCCTGGGCCTAGGCCATTGCTGCTGCTTCACCTGACTGGACTCATTCTATTAATTTACCAAAAACACTGAGAAGTTAACTCAATTCAATATGCTGATGGTTCATGTATAATTTCTGCCTTATGTATGGACATTTACCCATAGCTGTATTTTAAGCATCTATTGTTATATACCTAACCTATGTCTGCAAGTCTCTCCCGACAGGCTATGTTGGCCTGTACGAGGGGGTACTACTTATATTGTTACTTTGTCTATTTGAATTGAAAATTTCAATAAACATATTGAATGAGAATAGTAGCTAAAGATTGAAGCCTGAGCATCCAAACTGATGGGAAAAAATGCCCAAGTAATAAAATAGAACAAACGAACCCACTGATAAAAATGGGGGTATACCTTCAAACAGAAGATTTATGGCTGTCTCAATAAGTGACCAAACAGATGATTTCCCTCAAAGGAGGAAGTGAATAAGGCCTTTTGACAATGTATCCTTTACATCCCAAGCACAAAGCCAAAGTGCTATATGCATATGGACAGACATAACTGCCATGTAAGAGACAAATTGAGATGTTTCTAAGAGGTCATCACATCTGAAGCACTGTGCCTCAGGGGTAAAGAAAATTATGCATTGTGACATGGTTTCATAAATTAAGATTAATGCCTACGGAGGACGGGCAGTTGTTCTAAGTAAGACCCGAGACCTAAATAGGGAGTCCTAATGTCTAACAGTGAAATTCCTAAAGGTAGAGAAGCCATCAAACTGTATAGTGGTACAACTGGAGGGTCCAAAGGAGGAAGGGGCTGGAAAGTGCGACAATGTAGAGTGTAATGTTCAAAAGGTGACATATCAGGTTAACTTCACCACCACCAGAATTTTACTCGCACAGGGAGTCATCAGAGATGGAGTTACACCAGAGGCTTTACCTAGGCACTGAAGCTGTAAAGCACTCTAAGATTGACACTGTACACATAGGTCTGCAAAGTGACCCAATGCAGAGCCCAAGGCCAGAGGATCACATTTGAGGCTATCTTTGCCCCATTCATGGGCTTACTCAGAGTAAATCTTCAGAGATTCTAGACCTGGAGAGCGTTCTGTGGCTAACACATTACACTAAGGTCTGGATGGCACTGGAAATCCCAGTGCCCGAAGGTCACATTCCAGGCTAGCTCTGCAATCTTCAGGCCGGTGGGTCGCCGATCAGAATAGTTGCTGTGAATAGCCTAGCAGCGTATTCAAAGTCTTGACTGAAGTTGAAAAAGAGAAAAAATATGCATGGTAGAACAAAATATCCTAATTGAGGAGACAAATCCCAGTAAAAAATACAATTAGGAGTTTTCCACAGAAGAGCTGATGAAAAAAATCATTCAAGCTCCTAAGAGCAAGCTCCTTGCCAGTGTCCCAACCTCCCGAAGATGGCAGTATAAAGCACATGTCCAAGAATTACTCTATTCCATTCCTGTGTCCCTCAATGGACAATAAAGAAAACACATTTACTACATGTAATAGGGATATTATTCTTTATGGAAGTTGTAAGGGATATCTACTAAAATCAACACCAGCCAGTACCAGAAATATATTCACTGTTCTATATTTGTAAAATTATGTTTTTTTTTTTTACCCCAAGATACAATGTTCTGGATTCAAAATTATTTTTTTCAGTGTCCAGTAACATAGGCATGAAAGTGTGCTGTGCACGCCTTTATTACTCAGTATCCAGTAATCTACAGGATTAATCATCTTGTCCTGTAAGCCTGGATGTATCCACTGCCTCTGGCAACATAAAAGGTCAAATTTATGACACTTGTGCCACTGCCCAAAAGCTTGGTGACATGTTGCATAACAACGTGCTATTGTGATGCATGCTGCTATAGAATTTGATGAGGATAAAATAATGTGCCATCTGTATAATAGAAAATATCCTGCAGCGGATACTAGACTGTATAAAGCACGGTTTAATGCCACTCTATGCAGTAAAAACTACTTATTATAAATTCCTAACAAGTTATCTGATTTATTGCTACGAGGAAATATTTTACCACCCTTTACAGAAGCAGGCATTACAGAGATATGTTCAGAATTGAAAACATTATGTAAAATTAAAAAAAAAGAAAGAAATTGAAGTCATAAATCCGTGCTGCACATGTCATTACTGTGTTATGCAAGAGGCTATGACCTGCATCGGCTACATTTGATTAAATGCTTAGTCCACACAAAATGAGTTGTTCAGTTTTGGTAAGATCCAAGCAGGTATTGATCACGCATTATCTTGTTAAAGCATATCTAACCCCAAGCAAGAATGGCGAAAAACCAATATGCGTGGGGTGGGGGTGACATATCCTAGTCTCAGATTCAAGGACCTTTAATATGCATCTAAACCAAAGAACAAAAATGGAATATGTTGCATTTTTTCAGTTTTTCAATGTAGTGTTTACATTATTTTTTTCAGACTTGTTTTTCTTTCTTTTTAACTGGTGATCTTCCTATTGCAAGCTGAACTAAATGCAAGCTGAACTGAAAGCTCTCTTCCATCTGTACACTACCTATCTCCCCTATATAATGAATTAATACAATTAGACACGTTTAGAGTCCAACCTAGAGGAATATAGCCACTCAGATCAAAAATATGTAATTTACAGGATTACCATGAAATGAAGGGTTAAAAAAAAGGAGACAAATCCAGCCACCATATTTAAAGTGGAGCTACATTGTATCTGAGCACCAAAAAGGCTATTTAATTCAATTTTAATATTCAAAGCAAACCTACCCATTCATCCACATCTCCATGCTTTATAATGCTAAGAAAACACTTTGAAAAACACTCCCCATGATTTCTGGACATGGTCATCTTGAGTAAGGGCAGATGATTCATGTAGAATTTACACCCTGGAGTCCATCTGCCCTTAGCTCTGGCATACAGGGGAGAGTGCTTAGCTGACAAAGCTCCTCCTCCTCCTGAAGACTCCAGAGATGTACGACATCATTTGTCTAGGCCTGGAAACCAGGAAGTAGCTGAAGAAATGTTGAAAAAAAGTACACTTTCCTATCTATCTTTTACTAATGCTAGCAGCATAAAGATTTAAAATAGTCAATGTTGATTGCGTGAGTGAAGTTCTGCCTGTAAAGTGATTGTAAAGTCTTGTTTTTATTTTTTTTTTATAAAAATAACAAACATGTTATACTTACCTGCTCTGTGTAGTTTTTCATAGAGCAGCCCAGATCCTCCTACTTGGGTACCTCTTTGGTGCTCCTAGCCCCTCCCACCTGTCGAGTATCACCCCCCCAGCAAGCAGCTTGCTAAGGGGGCACCGAGCCGTGCCGCAGCTCTGTGTGTCCATTCAGACACAGAGTCGTGTTTCGGACCCACCCTCTTCCTCTCTCCTGTTTGGCTAACTGACTTTGATTGACAACAGCGGGAGCCAATAGTGCTGCTGCTGTGTCTCAGTCAATTCTGGATGGCTGAGGCCCTCGTGCAATATCACTGGATAGAGATGGGGCTCAGGCAAGTATTAGGGTGGCTGAGGCGGGCTGCTGCACACACACAGGTGTTTTTTTCTCTTAATGCATAGAATACATTAAGAGAAAAAACCTTCTGCCTTTACAACTACTTTAAGGCTTGGTTCACACTGGAACCGGCTGCGGATTGCACAGGAATGCTGTACGTCCCCATTCTCAGGTTCAGGGACGAAACAGAGCCAAAGACGCACATCGTTTCTGTGCAGTGTGCTCCGCAGCCGCCCCAGAGATATGTGAACCGGCTCCATAGAAAGCCAGTCACATTGTCCTGCTATGCAAATTGGATGTGGGGAAACCCACATCCGATTCACATAGGTGTGAACCCAGCCTTAGGACTGGTAAGATGTAATAATGTGATGTATTTTTTGTTTGGTTTAGATACACTGCAAGGGTCCCTAATTCTGAAATGAGTATACCGTTAGGTCCATATATATTTGTACACAGGAACAATTTTAGTTTATTTCAGTTACTACTAAAACATATTCAAATCATATAGTTATATAATGGATATAGGCTGAAAGTGCACACTTGAGGGTATGTACATCAAAATCAAAGAAAGGGTTTAGGAATTACAGCTCTTAAGAATAGCCATCCCCCCTTTTTCAAGGGACCAAAAAGTAATTGGACAATTGAATTAAAAGCTGTTTCATGGCCTGGTGTGGGCTACTCCTTTGTTATTTCTACATCAATTAAGCAGGTAAAAAGGTCTGGAGTTGATTCTAATGCCCCGTACACACAATCGGAAATTCCGACCACAAAATACGTCAGATTTTTTCCGACGGATTTTGTCCGACACTTGTGTTGCATACACACGGTCAGACAAAGTTGTCGGAAAATCCGATCATCCTGAACGTGGTGACGTTCGTTGCGTACGACGGGACTACGTAGAGGCTAGTAGCCAATAGTTTTGGTCTTGTAATGTGATCTGAGCATGCATGGCACTTTGTCCGTCGGAATTCGCTACACACGATCGGAAAAAGTCCGATAGGACTTTGTTGTCGGAAAATTTGAGAGCAGGATCTCAAACTTTTTCCGTCGGAAATTCAGATGGAAAAAGTCAGATGGAGCCCACACACGGTCGGAATTTCCGACAACATGGTCCGATAGGACATTTTCCGTCAGAAAATCCGACCGTGTACGGGGGCATGACTGTGGTATTTGCATTTGGAATCTATTGCTGTGAACCTACATCCATGCATTTAAAGTAGCTGTCCATGCAAGTGAAACGGGCCACTGTAAGGCTTCTAAAAACAAAACAAATCCATCAGAGAGATAGCAGCAACTTTAGAAGTGGCCAACTCAACAGTTTGGTACATTCTGAGGAAAGAACGCACTGGTGAGCTCAGCAACCTAAAAAGGCCTGGACGTCCACAGAAGACAACAGTGGTGGATGATCGCAGGATCCTCTCTATGGTAAAGAAAAACCCATTCACAACATCCAGACAAGGGAAGGACAATCTACAGGAGGTGGTCGTATCATTGTCAACGTCTACAATCAAGAGAAGACTTCATGAGAGCAAATACAGAGGGTTCACCAGGGGTTCATAAGCCTGAAGAATAGAAAAGCCAGATTAGACTTTGCCAAAAAACATCTAAAAAAGCCAGACCAGTTCTGGAAAAGCATTCTTTGGATGGATGAAAATAAGAATAATCTGTACCAGAATGACAGAAAAAAAAAAAAAGTGTTGCAAAGCCTTGGAACAGCTCATGACCCAAAGCACACAACGTCATCTGTAAAACATTGTGGAGGCAGTGCGATGGTATGGACATGCATGGCTTCCAGTGGCACTGGGCCATTGGTGTTTGACGATGTGACAGAAGACAGAAGCAGGCGGATGAATTCTGCAGTGTTTAGAGATATATTGTCAGCCCAGATTCAGCCGAATACAGCAAAGTTGATTGGATGGCGCTTCACAGTACAGATGGACAATGATCCAAAACTGCAAAAGGAGCTTTTGAAGGAAAATAAGTGGAATATTCTGCAAGTCTATCGCCTGATCTCAACCCAATTGAGCATGCATTTTCCTTGCTGAAGGCAAAACTAAAAGGCAGATCCACCCACAAAACAAAGAACAACTGAAGACAGCTGCAGTTAGAGCCTGGCAAAGCATCAGAAAGGAGACATTACTCTTTGGTAATGTCCATGGGTTCCAGACTTCAGGCAGTCATTGCCAGTAAAGGATTCTCAACAAAATATTATGAAATTAAAATTTTATTTATGATTATATTAATTTGTCCAATTACATTTGAGCCCCTAACAAAGGGGGGACTGTGTATAAAAATGGATGCAGTTCCTAAAATAGTTTTGTTTTAATTTTATTCTGGTGGCACACTGAGCCAAAAGTATGAAAATTGTGCCTGTGTCCAAATATACATGGACCTAACTGTATGTCCCCCACCCACACTCCACCCGTTGGTATTCCAAATATACCTATAGAACCCAGCAAGAGTTGGGCAAAATCTTTGTGTAAAGATTATGGTGATTGATGCACAGTGGCATGGTTAGTATGGAGACTCACTCCTCCAGCTATTTTTTACAGCGAATGCTTTGCAGCAGGCAAGAAGATGACTATGGTAGTAAGAAAGATAGCCAGGGCCTTTGGTTGGGGAGGTTTACTCTGCTGCTTTCAGCAGAAGGATGTTGGGCAGGAGGTGGCCGAAGAGCCACCTAAGAGAATTTTGGCTAGTTCATCACAGTGTATGGCCAGCTTTACTCTTCTTCGATTTATCTTTGTCACAACTCAACCTGGACTTAAATTCTTAGGGATTTTGCACACAGGACATTTTTGCAGGTGCTGTTAGGGGCGGCTGACATTTTTTCTTAACTGCTTCTAAATGCCCCTCCTTGTTAGCCTATGTGTCCATACACACATAAATTGTCAGAGGAGTTTAAAGGGAAAAGTGTTTAGGGGCAGAAGAAAAAAACAACAGCCTGTGTGTTCAGGAGCAGAGGCTGTTGAGCTGTAAACATCTGACCAGTGGCGGCTGGTGCTCAAAATTTTTGGGGGGGCGCAAACAAACAGCCTCACTGTGCCATCAAACGCTGCCACTGTGCCCCAAGTGCTGCCACTGTGCCCATCAAACGCTGCCACTGTGCCCCAAGTGCTGCCACTGTGCCCATCAAAGGCTGCCACTGTGCCCCAAGTGCTGCCACTGTGCCCCAAGTTCTGCCACTGTGCCCCAAGTGCTGCCATTGTGCCCCAAGTGCTGCCACTGTGCCCCAAGTGCTGCCACTGTGCCCCAAGTGCTGCCACTGTGCCCCAAGTGCTGCCACTGTGCCCCAAGTGCTGCCACTGTGCCCCAAGTGCTGCCACTGTGCCCCAAGTTCTGCCACTGTGCCCCAAGTTCTGCCACTGTGCCCCAAGTTCTGCCATTGTGCCCCAAGTTCTGCCACTGTGCCCCAAGTGCTGCCACTGTGCCCCTCAAGTGCTGCCACTGTGCCCCTCAAGTGCTGCCACTGTGCCACTGTGCCCCCTGCCTGCCACTGTGCCCCCTGCCTGCCCTCTGCACTTACCTTGTCCCGGTGTGCAGCTGGTGACGGCGTCAGGCGACGAGGGTGTCTCCGTCGGATGTCTTCTCCCGCCCCTCCTGTCTTCTTCTGCAGTGATTGGACGCCTAGCGTCCAATCACAGCGCCTGTGACTTCAGACGCTGCTAAAAGCTGCTAAACACGTGTCAAGGTTTTTTTTTTTTTACATGGCAAAATCAATGAGGGAACCATTGATTTTGAATAGAGACAGAGAAATGCCTCTAAAAGCTAGTGCGGCTAAACATGCATTAACGCCAGTGCAAAACTCTACTAAAAGCGTGTTTTTACAGCTGCTCATTTTTGCTAACGCCCTATGTGCATGAGCCCTCATTATGCACCATAGTGGGTACTTTTTCCTAGCCAGCCTGTTTGCCCTTTCTGCGATTTTGCCATCATCTGCTGAAGAGTCTGCACTGCTTGCAACTAGATTGCAAAGAAGTGGATGTGTTCTTCACAACTATCCCTGGCTACTTAATCTGATATTTACCTCAAGCGTATTGCCTGATTTTAGGTACTCAGTGACTAAGCTCTTTAATCCTGTGCTGAACTTTGTTTATTAGGCGAGCAGATCCAGTCTTGTATTTGGATCAGTTCTGTCTGCTACATGCCTTCTGACTAGGGCCGAAAAAACTAATCGATTAATCGACAACTAATTGATTGTTGTCAACTATTTTCATAATCGATTACTCAGCCAGCCGCTTAGTTGGCCTGCATACAGAATACATTATTGGTTTACACATCAGGAAATACAGTGCAGCACACATACAGCTCAGTACACAGTCCATGTCAATCAGTGCCTGAGAATTTGTGAATGTGTGAGGAGCAATGCCTCATGGGACATGTAGTCATGGGCAGGAAGTGAGTGGTTCTAAAGACAAAAGTGTTTACCTTGCTATAGGGGCGCTCTATGCTATAATTTGCAGCTATTGGGGCACTCTGAGGGCAGGAGGAGCCAGAAGCGTCGATGGGGACCCCAAAAGAGGAGAATCAAGGCTGCTCTGTTTACAATTACAATTACAAAGATCAGGTAGTTCTAACATGTTTGTTTAAAAAAAAAAAAATCACTTTAAAGACTGTGTGCTGGGAAGATCAGCATCTGAACCCAGAGAATGTGGAGGCTGATAGACTGGAGGTAATATAAGGCACTATAATTACATGTAAAGTAAACTTTTAACAGTATTGTGCATTATATTTAAAATGATTATATCCATGAAAAAAAAAAAAAAAAAGTCTCAGCTTTTAGTACTTCTTTAATATAAAAGATTTATTTCTCCCTCCCCTCCTTCATATAGCTTCATGTCGGACTCCCGACACAGCCAACCCTGTAAAATCCAAACCCCGCCGTGATGAGGCACCTCCTGCACAACGTAATATAGCTCTATTCATACTGCCTCTTCCTGACCCTCAACAACCCTCTGCCATAGATTCATTCCCTGCCTCAGACCAACCCATGTCAGAGATGACCATGAAAAACATGTTAATATCACCGAGGCACACATTGTACACAGATCTCTCAACCACAGTGTCCTCTCTGGCTAATGTTGTACAAAACACAAGACCAGTGTATTCAACATGTAGAAACTAAAATGGCGGATCTTTTCAATGCTCATAACAAACTAATAGATGCATACACAGAACACGAGGACGAACTGCAGCTAATCAACCTAAAGCTGGCAGACCTAGAAGACCGGTCCCGCCGGAATAATATAAAGTTCCGCAATATTCCTCAGTCAGAAAAACAAACTGGTCCAATACCTACAATCTGATGCACACCCTTGTACCAGACCTAACTGACCGTGACCTAGAGATCGATAGAGCTCAGACTCCCAAAGCCGTCCCATTTCCCTGAAGCAAAACCTAGAGATGTGCTTGCCTGCATCCCCTTTTTTCCCCAAAGAGAAAGTGGTGATAGCAGCAAAGCGAACCCCAAGTCTCTGGGATCCTTTCACTACATTCTGTTCGTCGACTTATCAAAAGCAACAATGAATAACCACCAACAGCTGGCCACCACGACAAATGCTCTACAAAACCACCACTAAGTTACTAATAACACCATAGCAAGGCCTCAAACTGCTGAGACACTGGCATCTCATCCCTTGAGGAAACTCCAACGCCAAACACTCCTTCTGCCTCTCACATGGAAACCGAGTGGTCCCTCCAAGATACTTGATGCAAAGTTCCTGCCCTCAAATACCCCCTCTACCACCAAGCTGGGTAGTTGCGGCCCAATCCACAAAGCCTTTCCTCCATGCCAACGGTTCTGTAACTAACGGACATCATTGTGGAACACTTTCCCCCCTATTCTCATAAGCTTAATGTTCAGTAACTATTGCTAATTTAAATGGAAGCTCTCCTTTTTTATCCACCTATACCTACCAGTTACACCAGCCACCCACTCCTTGTTCTACTTTCAAGTTGAACTGTTTGCTTGTTTGTTGATTATCGTTTGAACTACGGGTCTAACTTAGGCCTGTCGCTGCATACTCCATCTCCAGCAGACCACTTAGCTACAGATACTTATCAATAAGTGTTTTCCCTCTTTAACATAACCACCATGCCCTTTAAAATTGTGTCACTGAACATCAGAGGATTAAACAGCGCGCAGAAAAGGGCGACCCTACAAAAGGAAACTGCCAAACATGCCGATATACTTTTGTGCAAGAAACACACTTCGCATTGACTAAAACACCCAGATTCAAATTGAAAAGCCACCACCAAACTATTCTTGCTTCCGGCCCCAAAAAGAAAAACTGGCGTCCTAACGGCGATCAAAGACACTCTTCAATTCTGTTTGAGAAGAAAAACTACTAACCTGGTCAGCATTCACTCCAGAGTCAGACCCAGGTAACCCAATTTCCTGGATTGGCTAGAGGGGGCCTTGGGTAGTTCGGACGTCACCCGAACCTTTACAGGAATTATACCCCCACAAGGAGACACAGCCCCCCCAAGTGTACGAACTCTGTCCCCCTTCTTTGGTATCCCCAAAAAGGTTACATTTGTGGACCCCCTTGACGCTCATGAAGGAGGTCCATGAATCTGGAGACCAGCGAAGATGTTTCCCCACCCCAGCAATGGGTGAGGGCAGACCTTCATGCTGAAGGAGTCTTGCCAGTGGATCCGGAGAAGCCTGCTCTAGGCTCACCAGACAAAGATTGCTTGGAACTTCCCGGAGACGACTTGAGAGATCTGTTTCTTGTCTGCAGCGGGAGCCCAAAAGAATTTCTTATGGGCTGAGGCGTAAACTAAGCCATAACTGTTGTCTGCACGTGCTCGCTGGCTGGACTGGGGAGACCACTGGATCTAGATTATCCAGCCCGTCACCCAGCTCGGCAGTTGATTGTAGGTCTTCCAGAAGAAAATGCATGGAAGGTGGAGACAAAAAGCTAAATTAGCTAGGACCAAAAGATCCGAGCTAGGTCCTGACTAGACAGAAATAAACTGAATACCTAGAGCAGGGAGGGGGTTATATACTGACTGAGGACAGCCCATGGGCATAGCCAGGTGTTTTTCTGCCTAGTCCTACTCCTGCGGAGGCGGTATAACCCAATGGTCAAGATTAAGGAGGCGCTGTGTCTGTCGATGAACGAAAGAGAACTTGCATATTTTTTGAAGGACGCCCTTTGTTATTGTATGGCCATCATATATATTACAGTTCTGTCTGAAAATCGGCAAAACGGTCTTTATTATTTTTTTTTCTTTACGTCTGATGTTTACCAGATTCAACCTCTAATAGTATATACAGTATATCTCTTCTGTTATTCTCAGTTGATTAGAGATTTTGCTCCCTAGCCATATAGTTGGTTACTTATATTCACCACCGCATATAGATATTTAAGAATAAATTGCTTTTTTTTTTTTCTTTTCTTTTTACATTTCATATTAACTAAATTATACGCCACATTTTTTTTAAGGTTATTATCCAATTAATCATAACAATAAAATCGGCCAACTAATCAGTTATGAAAATAATTGTTAGCTGCAGCCCTAGTTCGGACTATTCGTCCTGTCTCCCGATTCTGTTACCACATTCTGATATTGCCTACCTTTGTCCCAGAAGATAACCTCTGTATCATGTGTCCATGTACCTAATTGCTGCTGCCTGTCTGGACTTTCGAAAAGCTCCTTTTAGCACTTTACTTCTGTCCAGCCTGTATCAGCAGTCACTAGTAGAGCCTTTATCCGGGGATCAATATAGTGTTATTGTGGCACTGTGCCCCTGTTAGTCTGGGTTAGCTAAACGTCTCCTTCTGGTGGTATATAGGATCTTACAAAAATAACATTGAGAGCAAGCACTCCATAATATGCTTGCATGTACGTGTCTACTCCTGAACTGCCTTCTTGTCTGTATTGAATCACTAGGCTTTTGGGCCAGTTCACACTGGAACGCATGTGTTCCATTTTGACAGCATTGCAAAATGCGCTGGAATGTGAAAAAAGAAGTGCAAACACAACTTTTTCAAAACATACTGCACCAAATTGTGATCCAAACTAAATTTACAGGTGCCGCTCAAAGCTACACTGGGTCCACTTATGTAGCAACCACCTGGAGTGCAGACAAGGACAGAATTCGCTCCAGCTCTAGACATCAAATGGAAAAAGGAAAAGTACTGAAAATCACAAATCTCTGCAAAACCCTGTATGACAGCCTCACCCCATGCTCCAACCAGGCCACACCCCAAACACGTTTCACTCCGCCCGCAGACCTTCGTCATGGGGTACTGCGGAACCATGCGATTTGGTGCCCATAAACGCGTTGCGCTTATGAATAATTCATTGCCACCCGCATGCAGATCGCAAAAGGTACACAGGTTAGTCAATGAAACCCTGTACAGTGGAACCTCGGAATTACGAGCATAATCCGTTCCAGGAGAATGCTCGTAATCCAAAGTACTCACATATCAAAGCGAGTTTCCCCATTGAATTCAATGGAAACTAAAATAATTTGTTCCGCATTGACTTCAATAGCATGCAATACCGCATGCGGCCAGAGCCGGGGGGCGCTGGAGAGCCTCAGAAACGTCCGAAAAGGCCAGAGGACACCTCGGCTGACCTAGGCAAACCTCGGAAAGAATTTGTTCCTGAGATTTGCCGAGGTCAGCAGAGCTGTCCTTGGGCCTTTCCGTGCATTTCCGAACGGCGCTGATCGGCGATGTTCGGCTCGGCTCAGCTCCGGCGCCCCCCCCCCACCTCAGGCCAAACGCGGTACTGAACAGCGATTTGGCCTGAATCGTGCTCGTTTTGTGAGACAACACTCGCAAACTGAGTTACAATTTAAAAAAATACAGTGCTCGTATTGCGAAATGTTCGTTAACCGCGTTACTCGCTATCTGAGGTTCCATGTACAGGGTTTAATTAAGTGTTAGATTTTTCCAACAAGTATGGAACAAAGAATTGTGTACCTTACTGAGAAAAATCACTGAAAATCTGTGTGTGTAATCACTAGTTAGCAAAGTACATAAATTCACATAATGTAAGGAAAGAAAAGCGAAAGCCTTGAACTCCAGAGGGCAGGTTCCACAATTGGATAATAATCATACAAGTAGTTAGCACGTGGTTCAACCAGCAACCATCCACCTCCAAACAAAAATATCCCTGAGTTAATATAGTACTATTTATTGTCCTTCCTTATGTTTTGATAACAAATGTTATACGTTTTTTTAGCTGATTACTAATGTAATATAAATGATTATAAACCAAGATATGGTAATGTCAGATAAAAAAATAAGTAAAATAACAGCAAACAGATATTGCAATGGAAACCAAGAGATACTACTATACCAAAGGTCAATTATACCAAAATGTCACAGTGCAGATCTTCATAAAATACTCTATTGCTTTAAAATGTCAAAGTAGGGGGAAATATATTCCAATCTAATCAACAGCATAAAAAATAAAGACATGTAAAATAAGAGCAGCAGGAAAAGACATAATAATATATAAATATTTAAAATACTTACAGTCTGACTAGAAATGGATGGTTCACCTCTTTCAAAACCGATTTCTCATTGTGTACATGTTGTTCTTGTTTTAGACGAATGACATCGGGAATGCTCATTACTTTTAGTGCAAAATAATTCTTTGCCGTTTTCTCTTTTACTAAATGGACCCTCCCAAACGTCCCAGTTCCTGCATAGGAAAAAGAAAAGAAAATTACATTAAAAACTGTTTTCCTTTCTTTTTATCCTAATGGTGGATAATGTATAATAATGTAGGCTAAATTGATGACATTTTCTGTACTGAAGAACATCATTTCGGAAATTTCCCACCACCTTATTATATCTCTTGGTGAGAACTTTAGTTCACATTAATCTATAAAGACTTTTTATTGCCCCCAACAACAGCAGTTCTTATTTTTCTTGCACATATTTGTTTTCTGAATGAGAAGAAATCTCCCTAATGAAAGAAACCTATGATATCCTGAGAGAATTTCTAAACCTTCCTTAAGCCGACCAGCGCACGACGATGTACGTCGGCACAATGGCACGACTGCCCAAATGGGCGTACCTGTACGGCCCCTTTAAACCGTGGGCTAGTGGGCGGGCGCCGCATGAGCGTGCCCGCAGACTCAATCGTGACACGGAGAGGCAGAACGGGAAGATGCCTATGTAAACAAGGCATTTCCCTGTTCTGCCTAGCAACATGACAGGGATATATTGCTCTCAGTGATCTGTCATGTTCTGGTGAGCCCATCCCCCCCTACAGTTAGAACACAGTGAGGGAACACAGTTAACCCCTTGATCGCCCCCTAGTGCTTAACCCCTTCCCTGCCAGTGTCATTTACCCAGTAATCAGCGTATTTTTATAGCGCTGATCGCTGTATAAATGTCACTGGTCCCAAAATAGTGTCAAAAGTGTCCGATGTGTCTGCCGCAATGTCGCAGATCGTCGCCATTACTACTACTAAAAAAAAAAATAATAAATAAAATAATGCCATAAATCTATACCCTATTTTGTAGACGGTATAACTTTTGCGCAAACCAATCAATATACTCTTTTTTAACGAAAAATACATAGAAGAAAACATATCATCCTAAACGGAGGAAGAAATGTGTTTTTTATATTTTTTTGGGTATATTTATTATAGCAAAAAGTAAAAAATATTGCTTTTTATTTTTCAAACTTTTCGCTCTTTTTTAGTTTATAGGGAAAAAAATAAAAACCGCAGGTCGAATACCACCAAAAGAAAGCTCTATTTGTGGGAAAAAAGGGACGTCAATTTTGTTTGGGTGCAGGGTCGTGCAGCCGCGCAATTGTCAGTTAAAGCGATACAGTGCCGTATCGCAAAAAGTGCTCTGGTCAGGAAGGGGCTGAAGTGGTTTAAACGTTTGTAAAGGTTCCATTTTATTTCAAATAAAATAATAAACATGTCATACTCCCCTGCTCTCTGCAATGGATTTGTACAGAGCAGCCCCGATCCTCTTCTTCTCGAGTCCCCCAATGACGCTCCTGGCCCCTTCTCTTTGCTGAGTGCCTATATAGCAAGCTGTTTGCTATGAGGCACTCATGCTTGCTCGCCCCTGTCCCCAGCCAATGGCTCCCACTGTGTTTCAACCAATGAGAAGGGAGAGACCTGGGAGAACTTCTGCTCTTACGCACATTGCTGGATCAGGATCAGGCCCAGGTATGTATTAGGGGGGCTGCTGCAACCTGAAGTTTTTTTTTTTTTACCTTCATGCACAGAATACATACAGGGATTGATGAAAATTGGAAGAAAAAAAACGTTTTTTGTACTCTTAATATTAAGGAATAATACTAAATTTCTTTCACTGTGAGCTTGCTTGTTTTATATTATTATAGCAAAAAGTAAAAAATAATGTGCTTTTTTCAAAATTGTCGCTCTTTTTTTGTTTTATAGCGCAAAAAATAAAAACCGCAGGAGGTGATCAAATAACACCAAAAGAAAGCTCTATTTGTGGGAAAAAAAGGACGTCAATTTTGTTTGGGAGCCATGTCGCACGACCGCGCAATTGTCAGTTAAAACGACGCAGTGCCGAATCGCAAAAAGTGCTCTGGTCTTAAGCCAGAGCTGAAGCTAAAAGTGGTTAAACTTTTCTTGCACTAAAGATGCCAATAATAATAATGGCCAACAATACATTCATATTCATTTAAATGAATGATATTAATTAAAAACTCGAATATAGTACAATAATATATATATATATATATATATATATATATATATATATATATATATATATATATATATACACACACACACACACACACACACACACACACACACACACACACACACACACACACACACACTTTTTAAAAACGGTCATTTTCGGTTTTCCACCAAGTGCATCCTGCATTTTCAGTTTCGGCACCAACATTTCCAGTCGGTGCACCTCTAAAGATTACTAAGCCTGAAAAAATAAAAATAATTCAACCACCACATCTAAGGACCGGTATGTCCCAATAAATAATATTTTTGTTTCTGGGTTTAGACACACTTAGAGGATTTCACCTCACTGCCTGCTCTGTCAAGAGACAAGTAGTTGGTAGAAGTCTTTCAATCGGGGATACAGACAGCAATAAAACATTACATCCAAAGCAAAAAAAAAAAAGGATTGTCTGTAATAGGGCTCTATTAGTATTATAAGTAGACTTCCTGCCAAAACTGTAAAAGGGTTTATTTTGTTTGGGACAAACTAGGGACACTTGTCAGGGTTTTTACTACGGTTCTGTTCCAGATGTGCAAGTCTCATTTCCCAACCTAGTAACAACATTTCACTAGGATACGATCACCACAACTGTTTGACATAGACCCAATCGACTTCAGCTATCCTGCTAACACTTTACAAGACAAAAGTATTAGCATTACAAACATAGTCTGAGAATAATCTCTTGTCTTGCACAACCTATGGCATTGTTATAACATCAATGCAAACCTTGGCAAAGAAGCACCATATTATTAAATACACCAAAATATGTAACTGCTCAAAGCAATAGTCAGAATCCTACTAAAAGCTCTGGTAGTCAAGCTTAAAGCGGAATTCCAGGATCAGCAAATATTGTCCAAATACAAGAGTCATGTGTAATGTGTGAATCTTGGTTTGTTGTGTGTATTTCTTCCAGATCCGTGCAGTAATCAAGTGTGAAACTTCCTGTAATAAAGACCGGGCACTGTTGATCTCTCTCTTTGTGTAGGGTGACTGGTCTTGTTTCCGCCCCCTCCTGTTTTCTGCAAACAGCCTGCAGTAAGTGGAGTCTACTGGGTCCCTCCCACATGCCAGCTCCCTGCACAGGCTATGTACAGCACACTGATGATGTCACAGGTTTACAAAGGCAATTTGTGCTCAAAAAGTAGATTCATATTTTTGTAGCTATGGAGGAATATATTTATATTAACCACTTTCAGATCGGACCAATTTGCAGCCAAAGGACCAGGCCCCTTTTTGCGATTCGGCACTGCGTCGCTTTAACTGACAATTGCACGGTCGTGAGAAGTGGCTCCCAAACAAAATTGACGTTCCTTTTTTTCCCACAAATAGAGCTTTCTTTTGGTGGTATTTGATCGCCCCTGCGGTTTTTATTTTTTGCGCTATAAACAAAAAAGAGCGACAATTTTGAAAAAAAACGCAGTCTTTTTTATTTTTTGCTATAATAAATATCCTCCAAAAATATATAAAAAAACATTTTTTTTCCTCAGTTTAGGCCGATACGTATTCTTCTACATATTTTTGGTAAAAAAAAAAAAATCGCAATAAGCGATTATTGATTGGTTTATGCAGAAGTTCTAGCGTTTACAAGATAGGGGATAGTTTTATAGCATTTTTATTAATATTTTTTTTTTATATTAGTAATGGCGGCGGTCAGCGATTTTTATTGTGACTGCGACATTATGGCGGACACATCGGACATTTTTGACACATTTTTGGGACCATTGTCATTTATACAGAAATCATTGCTATTTAAATGCATTGATTCCTGTATAAATGACACTGGCAGTGAAGGGGTTAACCACAAGGGGGCAGTGTAGGGGTTAAGTATGCCTAGGGGTGTGTTTCTTACTGTGGGGGGGCGTGGCTGTCAGCTAGTGAATGCTGATCTCTGCTCCAATCACAGGGAGCAGAGATCGGCGTCACTAGTTGCTAGGCAGAACGGGGAGATGCTGTGTATTTCCGCATCTCCCCGTTCAGCCTTCCCGTGAGACGATCGCGGGTGTCCCTGCGGACTCGATCGAGTCCGCGGGACCCGCGACCGACCTCACAGGGGTCCCGACCGGTGCAGGAGGGCGCCGCTCCCGGCGCACTCCCGATGGCACGAACGGCATTAAGGAGGGACTTAGATATACGCCCTCCTGCCTGTCCGTGCCATTCTGCCGACGTATGTCGTCGCACGCCTGTCGGGAACCGGTTAAGGTTTTCTTGCCTTGAGTTCAGCTTTAACAGCATTTTAGCAGTATTATTGAACTATATACTGTATATCAGGGGTCTCCTAACTTTCTAAACAAAGGGGCCAGTTTATTGTCCTTCAGACTCTCTGGGAGCCAGAATGTGACCATTGGGAGTAGAAAATGCTTTGGCGTCAATGGGAGTATACAATGCTTCATCATTGGCGTCAGTGGGAGGATAGGTGCGCTATTATTGGTGTCAGTCTGAGAAATAGTCCCATGTATTAGGAGGTAGAATAGTGGCAATCATTGATATTAGGGGGGGGGGGGGGGAGGAGTGCCCCATCATTGGTGTCAGTGGAAGGAATGGTGCTCCTTTATTGGAGTCCAAGGGCCAGTTAAAGGCAAGGAAAGGGCCGCAGTTTGGAGACCATTGCTGTATATGAACCTCCAAACCATCATCTGTATTTTGGAATCTATGTTGCTGATATCACTATGTGTGTATATAAATGTTAGTCCCTGGAACAGGAACTTTTATGGAAGACAGTGAGGTTGATCTACTAAAGATAAACAGGCTGTTCACTTTGCAAGAGAATTTTCCCAATAGCTCATTAAATTAGGTGAAGTTTCACTTTGAAAAGTCCAATCATGTGCAAGGAAAATAATAATAATAATAATAATAATAATAATAATAATAATAATAATGGTTTTTGCTTACACATGATTGGATGATGGAAGTCAGCAGTTGCAAAGTATTACTTTCTTTACAATGTAAACAGCCCATTTGCCTTTAGTAAATTAACCCTATTGCTTCCAGTATACAGCTTAATTCATTTGAATGTGACAAGAATATGCACTTGTCCCCTTAAAATATTTTAATGGAGCAAAGATCTCACATAAACCATAAAAAGAACTAGACAGGGCTGTTCAGAGTCCGCAGCATTTTGTGTGCTGGAAAAAAGTAGTAATGTGCAAATCTGCAAAGTTAGATAAAATTAAGTAAATTGTTATCCATAAGCTATGCACTGGCCAAAAGAAGAAGAAAAAATGCCTACATGCTGATAATATAGATATTTGCTTACAAGATGTTGGCTCGACGCTTTCTAAAACAATCCACTTGATAAAGGAATTTGGCACCTTTTCAGGCGTTGTAATTAATTAGGACAAATCTGTTATAATGCCAATAGTCTTCACTACGCAGTACCCATGTGCCAGTTCAGTCCCATTATAGAGGGTTTTGTCATTTATATATTCTGGATACAAAGCAAACAGTTAAAGGGGCACTGTCACCTTGTTCATTCAAGAGAAGATGACAGTGTCTCTGAAAAGTCCCCCTCCCTGTTCATATACAGTACTCATCATTGCTGTGCTCCTTTACTGTACCTTGCCCCTCTACACCTGGTGAGAATATTGGGTATGGAGGAGCAGGTGACCTCAGTCGGGTATGGAGGAGCATGTGATTTCGTCCACCGATTATGGAGGAGCATTTGAAAAAGGAGCAGAGAGGGAGTGCTGAAGAGGTAAGTATATAGTGGTATTGGGTTGGTTGGAGCAAGCTTTTGGGCCACTTCCATCTCCATTCAGCATGTAGTTTGTCATTCAGCAAAGCCCGAATGGCTCAACGAAATGCCTCTCCTTTTTCAGCAAACTCAGTTATCAGCTACTCTCTCCCCAAAGGATCCAAAATGTTGCTTCCTAAAAGTGACCACCACAGTAAAAGAAAAGAAATCCCTAATACTCAACTTTCCTGCTCTGGCAGAATGCTACTCCGTTCAAGAGATAATTTCCTATGATGTCCAGTGGGAAATGGACACTTCCAGGAGTGTTGATTCCCTTGATTCCTGGCTGTGTTCAGTGGTTCTGCCCCCCAAACACCTTGTTACCACAGAAAACAGTAGTGATGTTGAGGTTGGCAGTAGGAACCACCAATTTCTGCAGGGGACAACCTTACAATATATACCTAAGGCCTTCTTCAGACGGTTGGAAGGGATATTGATTTCCTTTGTGTGGGCCGGGAGTGGCAAAGCATATACTGTACCTTCCTCTATCGAACTTTATTATTGGGCAGCCGTTCTTGTCACTGTGAGATGGTGGTTCTCCCAGCCCAGACAAAACCCAGCGGTCACTCTGGAGGCGGCTATTCTGGGCTCGTATGCAGCCTTGAGTAACCTGGCATTCCGCAGGCTGAAAGCTAGTCCCCTCATGACAGATCCCATGAGGACCATGGTAAGAGTTTGGCTGGAAGCCAGGGTGATCTATAGACGACCCTCTCCTATCTCCCCACACATGCCCTTATGGGATAACCCTATGCTTCCTCACCTTAATAACATCCTGGATCCTTCACTCTGGGCTAAAAAGGGGATTACAACTTCGAAACAGATAGTACTGAATGGCAGACTCATGTCTTTTCAGGAACTGAGATGCCTGTATCCAATACCTGGCTCATTTGATTTTCATTATTTGCAGCTGCCTTTGTGGCACAGTTCATAGAGCCGCTAGTCCTTGAGTCGGACTCTATTGAGCGTCTCCTGATTTCCGGTGTGATGGGGAAGCCTCTCTCCTCTCTATACCTATATTGGATGGTAGCCCATGCCACCAAACTGACTAGGTCCTGGGACAAATGGAGAGTGGACATTCCGTCCCTAGGGGAAGAGGAATGGGAGGAGCGTGTCTCCTCCATGATAGCCGCTAAAGACAAATTTATACAACTTAAGTTCCTCCATAGGGCTTATTATACTCCACAAAAACTGGCACACATGTACCCCCAACATGACCCAACTTGTCTTAGATGTAACCAAGAAAAAGGCACATTGTGGCATATGGTCTGGTCCTGTTCCAGGATGATCTGAGTGGGGCAAAGGTGCAGGTGAATCCTCAGATTCAACTATTGAGCCATATGGAGGAGATAGAAGGGGATGGATACATTAAATTGTGCATGACCTTCTCCCTATTCTATGCCAGAAGGGAAATACTCTTGAAATGGAAGTCGGTGGAGCCTCCTACTCATGCCTTTTGGCAGAGCTCAGTTAACTCGGTGTTGCCCCTGTATAGACTCACTTATGAAAGCAGACAGTGCCCAGGGAAATTTAACATGGTATGGTCCGCCTGGATAGATGCTTGTGGCGGAGTTCGGAGGTCCCTATTGTGCACCGGTAGATGGGCCACCCCTCTATCCCCCCCAATTCTGATACTCCATCAGATGTTCCCTAACTGCTTTGTTCACGTGCATGGGATGTGACATATAGATAATGGATAGGACTGCTTACCAAGATTAGGCAGTGATTTGATATATCCGGGTTGTGTGATGCAAGACGGGGGAAATCATTCCCTCTAGCAAACTGACTTACTGTTACCTTTGACCTGTATGTTGCTATATTGCAGGAGTACTCTGTAATGCTCAATTGTCTAAATAAACTCTTCTGCTAAAAAAAATAAAAAAAAAAAAACACAGAATCTGGTGCAGTTGTACATACTGACCAATCAGCTTCAAACTTCAGCTTGTTCATTTAAGCTTTGGCAATAAAACCTGAACTAGATTCTGTGTGCACCAGTTTTAGTAAATGCCCCCCAGTGTGTTTTATAGCATTCCTGGTCTTATTCAAAACAATCTTCTTCAGCAATCTTCCTATGTTTAATAAGGAGCATGGCAAAATAGTATTTATGTATTTAATAATTATGACTGCAGACTATCCATTTCTTTATCATTACTTGATATTATATTTCACAGCCATCTAAGAGAGGACTTTGAGGTCAGGCTAAGCAGAAGTCCTCCCCGGGGGTAAGACACATTTTGATGTGATGTTGGACTAATAATAGAAAAAATGTATGGCTATTTTTGCAAGTGCTGTCACAAACCCTTAAATTCACCACTCGGCGTAAAAGGTGTCATGTCTTCCATGCGTTGGGTTTGTTTTCCAGTTATCAGAATATTAATACAAACATAGACGCTCTTAGGATAAACAAACAGTCCTCAAGTTTATTTTCTACTTACATTGACAAGGAAGGTCACTGAAGCTGGGAGATGACCTTAGCAGTATTTATACCTACAGGTAATCCTACACTAAGGCTTACCTGTAGGTACAGTAAATATCTCCTAAAACCGTTTAGGAGCTATTTACCTTTGTAGCAGCCGGTGGCATCACCGTCTATTGAGAGAGGTGACGCCACGGCTGTGACTCCTGTGTGTATGAGTGACCTCATCACGGCTCAGCCATTGAAACAGCCGAAACCTGCGAACCCGGAAGGAGGACGTTTAAGACAGAACCCATGTCAGCGGTGACAGAGCACTACTGAATTTTTTTGTGTTAGCTTTCATAGTCTCTGAAAAATGGCCAAGAAATTATCATTTCTGCCAGGGTATGTAAACTTATGAGCACAACTGTACACTTTCAAAGTTCACAATACAGATACTGAAATCTCAGCATTGATCTTGGGAAACTTTCAGGCTAAACAATCCTTATTATTAGCCTAAATCCAGACACAAGGAAAAAAAAATACAAAAATAAATCAACCCTTGCAGTGCAACTGCCTAGGGGTAGAAGAATAAGGTGTTATTGATACTTTATTAACTTGACAACTTTATTAACAACAGACTCCCTCCATCTGTGTGACTACACTCCCTGCAGCTTACCTTCTTAGGTGGTCACATGCTTAACTCCTTGCTTTGTGCACTGGTGCGCAGTCATGTTGGAACAGAAAGGGGCCATCCCCAAACAATGTTGGAAGCATGAAATTGTCTTGGTATGCTGACGCCCTAAAAGTCTCCTTCACTGGAATGAAGGGGCCATGCCTAACCCCTGAAAAACAACCCCAAACCATAATCCCCCCTCCACCAAATGATTTGGACCAGTGCACAAAGCAAGGTCCATAAAGACATGGATGAGGGAGTTTGGGGTGGAGGAACTTGACTGGCCTGCAAAGTCCTGACCTCAACCCGATAGAACACCATACTTTTGACAATATAGTGTATGGTCAAAAATGCCCATAGAGATACTCCTAACCCTTGTGGACAGGGTTCCCAGAAGAGTTTAAGCTGTTATAGCTGCAAAGAGTGGGTCAACTCAATATTGAACCCTACGTACTAAGAATGGGATGCCATTAAACTTCACCTGTGTGTAAAGGCAGGCGTCGCAATACTTTTGACAATATAGTGTATGTTGTCTATTCTTCCTATTCCGAGTCTCTAAACTTTCTAAACAAAGGGCCAATTTACAGTCCTTAAGGCTGGGTTCACACTGCACGCTGGAGCGGCTCACAGCAGGGGTCTGGAGCATCCCTGTTCATCGTGTTGGCCTGAATTTTTGGGCTGAATTTGGACCTGAAACGGTCCAAAAGACGCACAGGGCTCCTGTGAAAATTCGCACCGGGGCTGCTCCAGAGATGTGTGAACTGGCTCCACAGTTGGTCACAATCTCTGACATGCAAATTGGATCCAATTCGCACTAGTGTGAACCCAGCCTTAGGATGGCCATACACGGTTCGAATCTCAGCCAGTTCAGCAGGAAGCGGCCAAGACTCGAACCATTAATGGGCAGGCTGAATGTACCAAATTGATTGATCCATTAACTTGGGTACAAGCAGCCTGCCTGCTATAGCTGCTAGCTATAATAACAGTCTGCCCCCTACCAGGATAAGACAATTACTTGGCAGGAGGTATTCCCCTGTCAACACTGTCTGTGCTGAAGGGGAATCGTACAGATTTCTTTCCTGCAACCTCTGGTTGCAGGACAGAAATTTGCATGATCTATGGCCTGCCTTAGGGGGGCCGAACTGTGGCCAGTGGGAGTAGATGTCCTAGTGTAGGAGTAAACAATACCTCATCATTGGTATTAGTGGGAGGAATCATGCCTCACCATTGGTGTCTGTGGCATTAATTCTGACCAATTGTTCATGTCAGTGGGAGGAATAGTTCCTTGTATCATTGGTGTCAGTGGCAGTAATTATGGCCAATTGTTGGTGTCAATGGGAGGAATAGTTCCTCTTATAAGTGGGAGAAATAGTGAACCAAGGGCTGGACAAAATCAAGCAAAAGGCTGCATTCAGCCCCCCCAGCCACAGTTTGTGGACCACTATTCTTATTCTCAAACGTCAGTAGCTTGAAACTCAACATCACAGCAGGATATGACAACCAAAAAAAATGTCTTAATAATAGAGAATACTCAGCTTTTTTAAGTGTAATATTACACTCAGATGCATGTGGGATTATTATTATTATACAACACCCAAACCTTTATTTTCAAGGCCTCTTGAATGATGGGCGGCTACAAGGCAGTCAGGTGAGTCTATTTAACAATTGAACGCCACCTAAATTACAGGTATCACCCAAATTACAGTGACTCAGTGGGCCAAGTTTTTTATGTCCTCTTTATAGGATTAATACACCCTACATAACATGCATCAGAATCATACAAACAAAATCTGCTACTCATCAGTACACAATTTAACTGCATCACCAAGAAAAACATTTCATTCCGACCTGCTGCAGAATTTCAACATATCCGACTGTTTTTTTAAAATAATAATCTATGCAAAGATAGAAGCAATATCAGCTTTGTTACATAAACTAAACACTATTTTCCTTCAGTGAAGCCGTATTTGCATTCTGCTCACCCTAAATCCTTTAAAAAAAACAAATCTCAAGGCGCCGGCTACAACTTTCACCTGTTTGTTATGAGACCTATATATAGATCCCTGGACTGTCCAAGTTGTCAACACTCTATTCAGCGCTGACTGGAGAAATAACACCAATGAACATTGTGAGAAAAATATGCATCATTGAGGAAAGTTCTTTCATTTCCAAGGTGATGACAACAGATAATGATCACATTAAGCCAATGCTTTCTTTGGGCTAGTTGAAGAGTTCAGGTTTGGCTAGATCTAAAGAGAACTAGTCATGATACAAATCGATAAGGCCTTGTTCACATGGGCGTACTTGATGAACTTTTTTCAGGGGGGGGGTCTGAACTTTTTTCAGGTAGCCCATGCTCTGCCCCTTTTCGACAATGTCATGAAGGGGAGGGACTTAGTCATCATATAAAGCGCAGGCATGCAAAGATTTGAGAAACCTGATGCAAAAGCTTAATAGATGGAAGGACCAATCTGCCATTGTCTGATTAGCAATTTCTAATATGTTTTTAACCCTTACCCTGCCCCGCCCCTAAACACACCCTTGTAAATTATCTCATGAAATAACACTGTTAAATGTTTTATGCACAATTAAGTTCCAAGAATGAATATTAACAAATTTAACAATATTAACAAGTGCCCATCAGTGCAGCCTACCATTGCCCATCAGTGCAGCCTACCATTGCCCACCAGTGCAGCCTACCATTGCCCACCAGTGCAGCCTACCATTGCCCACCAGTGCAGCCTACCATTGCCCACCAGTGCAACCTATCATTGCCAACTAGTGCAGCCTACCATTGCCTACCAGTGCAGCCTATCAGTGCCACCTCATCAGTGCATATCAAATGAAGGAGAAAAATTACTTGTTTGCAAAATTTCATAACAAACTATGAAACATGATTTTGGTGAAGCTCTATTTGTGTGAAAAAAATGATAAAAATGTAATTCGGGTACAGTGTTGTATGACCGCGCAATTGTCATTCAAACAGTGACAGCACTGAAAGCTGGAAATTGGTCTGGGCAGGAGGGGGGTTACCAAGTGCCCAGTAAGCAAGTGGTTACGCAAAAAATCCTAAAGCTGTACTTCTTTAGATGTTCTTGGATCAATACACAGCTTCTGAGGTTTAGGCGGCTATGGACCTGCACCCTGAAGTGAGGTCATCGCACATCCTGGGTACATAGTATTACTGCACTGTACAGAGCTTACATTTCATCATGGGAGCATGCTCAGTGCAGCAGTAAGGACTGTCACCGCCAGATAAGATGAAGGACCTGTGATATAACTGGACTGTGTTTGTGTATAAACATATACCTTCAGGCTTACACAGTTGGACAGGCTGATCTCCTGTAGTGAAATTGTTTACTTTGATTCTACTGCACACTGTGAACCAGGGCCATCTTAAGAGCATTATAGACCCCCGGCAATACAGTGCACTGGGGCCCTGTCTACACTACACTAAACTATATCCACTGAGCACTACACTACACACCACACTGGTCACTACACTAACCTACCGGATTCCTATATGGACCACCACACTACACACTGACCACTACACACCACACCACGCTACCCGATTTCTATACTGACCACTACTACACAAACTACACTATACACTACCCACACACCACTACACAATACACTACATACTGACCGCTACACAATATGCTACCCACAGACCAATACACACACACACACACACACACACACAATACACTACACTACACACAATACACTATACACCACACACACACACACAGTACACTATACACCACACACACACACACAATACACTATACACACACACACACACACACACACACAATACACTACACACAACTCATTACACTATACACTGACTTTATGGCTGCTCCCTCTCCCCAGACCAGATCTATTCCCCCCTGGGCCAGCAACAAAACTCACGAGTGAGACTCTTATCTTTTTCCCTTTCATGATCTGCTCTGCCTCTGCGCCGCCGCCTGTCACACTGCCAGACTGTCTGCCCTGGCGGGGACATGATCGGTAACCCGGAGAGGAGGAGAAGCAGACAGACATCAGGCACAGACTGCATGCCCCGGCGGGGACATGATCGGTGACCCGGAGAGGACAGCAGCCACAGCTCACAGTGAAGGCCAGCCCCTCTCTCCGGCGATTGAGGACAGGCTAGCCCCACCTGCCGCACAAGACCCCTTTTGCCCAATCACAGGGCGCCAGGAGCCGGCCTGAGACTGGACATGGCAGGCCAGAGCTTAGGGTCACAGAAAATTGGAGCAAGGGTGACACATAGATGCTTGGCTGGGGTCGCTGGGCAGGTGGGGCCCCCCAGGGAAGTGGGGCCCCCCGGCAACTGCCCAGCGTGCCCAATGGAAAATACGTCCCTGCTGTGAACTCCCCGCAAGGTGAACTAGAAGCTGCAGCAATGGTGGTAGGGACCTGCAATCGACACATGCTCTGCTCTGTGTATGTCCACACTTGGCTTCTATGCTGTCGAGAATGTGTGTGTGTTAAAGGCTTATTAATCCCCTTCAATAAAATATTTTTGAAAAAAAAAGAAGAAGCTGTAGCAAGTCAGATACAACTTGCCTCACTTCCTGGTTGGAGGACATTCAGCAATACCTAGCCCTGCAGCCTGACTATCCCTGCCATTCATTAATTTGTGGTTTCTTAAGGCTAGGTTTACATTGGCATGATTTGGCATGCGATTTGACATGTCAAATCGCATGCCAAATCGGCCGGCAATGGCACCGTCGTTCCTCTTTAATAATTATGTTGCCAAAATTAGTTTGCGTTGTAAATTGCCTGCAGCATTGCTCCTATGTCTTCTTGCTGGAGGCCACCATTTTGTTGAAGCCCAGAGCAGTCACTTCCTTGTTGGAAACTCTCCCCCTCTCTTTGGTCTCAAAAAGTATGTCACTTTCTGTAGTTAAAATATGCACATTTCCAGCTTTGGTTGTGTGTCATGGCTCAGGTAGAGAGGAGGGCGGACAGACTTTATAGTGCTAAAGTTCACAGGCTGCTGATGAGGGAAAAAGGAGAGAATATCAGGAAGATACAACTTTGTATCTTGCTGGCAGCAGAGTTTGTCCTGTCACCTCTTCCCTTTTTCTTCTCTCTCTCTAATCTGTGTTCCCTTCGCACAGTCTACGTCATTTCTGTTGCTTCCTTCTAGAGCTGCACAACTCTGGCCAAAATGAGAATCACGAATTTTGCTTAGAATAAAGATCACGATTATCACGGCATAAAATCTTTTACATTATACAAAAAAAAAATTGGGCTAACTTTACTGGTTAGTTTTTTTAATTCATCAAATGCAATTGTTGGGGGGAAAAAAATAACACTTTAAACAACTGCTGCGCAAATACAGTGTGACATAAAATATTGCAACAACCACCATTTTATTCTCTATGGTCTCTACAAAAAAAAAAATAAAATTGTATATTATTTAATATATATAAAATATATATATATAATATATATATATATATATATATATATATATATATATTATAATGTTCTAGCAAAAAAAATAAAAATTTAACTTGAAACCAACAAATGTCAGAAGAAGGTTTAGTGTTTAAGTGGTCAAACTTCCCTCATTTACACACCAAATTGTATTCCTTTGATCTAAAGGAAAAATCGTTACAATGTTTATACTTAAGTTCCACTGCTAAAGAATGTTGTAATTCTTGCCAGAGACTGTCCCTTTTTTTTTTCTTTTCTTTTGACAGCTGCCTATGCAGAGCAGAGAGAATTCTCTGCATAGAAAGAATCAGGAAATACTTTGTCAAGATCGCAAGGGGGAAAAAAATTGTGATAACGATTCTTAACGATTAATCGTGCAGCTCTACTTCCTTCCCCTTTCAGCAACAGAAATTCTTAGGCCCCTTTCACACTAGTGGACCACCTGTCAGTTTTTTTAGGCAGAACTAAGTGGACCCTCCAATCTCCACTATGAAGCGGCGGGTGTTGACCGGACTTGTGTCCATCAACACCTGTTGACATCTGATCCTATCCCCTAAAAAAAACGATGGATGGGGATCATTTCCACATTCATCTGGTGGATCGGATTGAAGGGCAATTGGTTGTAAAGGTCTGTTTAAATCCGACCGCCCATAGAGAAGAGCGCACTGTGTCTGTATCCACTCTGCAGGAGGAGCCTGCCCCGCGTAGAAGGGGGCCTTAAAGTGGTCAGCTGATCAGCCTCTTAAGGCTCTGATTTTAGGCACAGTGCCGAGAATAGAGAGTAACTGAGCATGTGCAGAGCAGGGTGACACAGTGCATTACTGGATTTTAAACAGTAGAGGCACTTATGTTCAAAATTTCCAATAGCTATACCTGCAAAAAGAGATCAGCTTGAACTGATCTATCAGGACTTAAAGTGGAACTTTAAAAAAACACGAACACACAGAATTTAGGAATATTTATACCCTCCACCAATGTATGTTCTTACTTACTTAATATGATATTAATAACATAATATGATAATAATAATAATAAAAAAGGAAAAAGAAAAGCTTAAAAAGGACCTTTTTACACAAGGATAAATTGTTTAAAGGTCATCAGGGAATATAATACTTTGAGAACACCACTGAAGAAACCTAATCTTGTTTCTTAACATTATGCACAGTATTTCATTATTGTCCCCACCCATAGAATGAACAGGGCCTCATGCAAGGCATACAGATCTAGTTTCTGCTAAAGGCTATTTAAACACCTGTCACCATAGAAAGAGTATATGGCACAGGTGAGAGAAGGAGCTAAAGCCTACTGACCAAATGTTTCTCCAAGACACAAGGCAGCCAATTAACTGGCCACGGACGCGGTTATAATCGCTGTGCTGAAAATGCAGAACACTTGTCCAGAGACATACGAGGAACAATCCTCATATAAACTAATCATTAACAGCTGTCTGCAAAGCACAAAGATAAAATCAAGTGTGTGTGAGCTAGACTTTCCAAAGAATTAAGCCGTCGCAAGACAAGGCGTGTCATGTGACTTGACCCGGCACAGGATCTACACTATAAGTAATTAATGACCGTTGTACGTGATTATTTGGGTTTACAAGCAGTTAAAAGTCCCCTTAGTGAATTTAAAAAAATGGGCATCCCCGGTAAGCTTGCATACAAATATACATCAGATTAAAAACACACACATAAAAAAAAAAAAAAAAAGTATAATATAAAAAACGTAGACAACCCAAGAAATGAAAATGCTACTTTTGCCACGATGGCGTGAACAAATCCATCAACCTCCATATAATTGGAGCAAAATGAACATTTTGATTCCAAAGAACGTGTCTTGAAGTGATGCAGTAAAAGCTCTTTCCGTCTTTGCATTAACAGCCTGTCTTGAGCTGGCATTCACTGGCTCATTAAATTATTAAGTGCGATTATCTGGAGATCAGCAGATCTGGCATACAAGACACGAGGCTAGTTTCAGAAATGTTCGGACACCTGATGCAAGAAATCAACTGATATTCTTAGGCGCCGAAGGACCTCAGAGTGGTGGGGGGGGGGGGGACTTTCAGGCACGATCCAACTGGCCTCAGGCACCCATGTCTCCCGGTGACCCTTTAAACACAAATGTTCAACAGTTTTAGGGAAACGCTGACTATATAAAAAGAAACAAAGAACTTAGGTGCTCGTTTATGAAACTGAGAAGAGCTGCGTTCCTGAGGATTGCAGGTAATCTCGGTTCATTAGTGGTTTATGAACATCTCATCCCCAAGTCCCGCTACAAATCGAAGGGAGAACGAAGATTCGCAGTCCAAGGTCCACTATGGCTATGGAACGCTCTACCAAACAACATCCGCATGGAAGAAAACCATGGGGCCTTCAGGAAAAGACCCACCTCTTCTAAGAAGCAGGACAACACAGGACAGACCAAGCGCCTTGAGGCGATTCAGTTCGCATTTGCAGCGCTATACAAATCATTCATCCATTCACATGTTCTCTGCTGATCATCTCAGCATACAGAAAACCTGTAACTGAGATGCACAGAAACAACCAGTTTATGAAGGTGCGATCTCAGCACCTCCCTGGTGATCTCTGTGATCTCCATCCCAGATTATCCAGCCCAGAGGAGAACTGAGAAGGAAGGAGGAAGTTTATTGACTTCATTCTTCCTCAACCAGGGTCAATTAAAAAAAAAAAAAAAAAAAAAAATAGATTTTTTGGATTGAACCCTTTCATGACTAATGCCGCATACACACGATCAGAAATGCCGCCAGCAGAACTCCAATGAGAGCTTCTTGTGGGAAAATGCGTCCGTGTATATGCTCGATCAATATTTTGCTGGCGGAATTCCAGCCAGCAAAAGATTGAGAGCATGTTCTCTATTTTTCGGTCTTGAAAGTTCCTATCTGAAAATGCGATCGTCTGTATGCAATTTGGAAGCGCAAAATATCACGCATGCTCGGAAGCATTGAACTTCATTTTCTCGGCTCGTCGTAGTGTTGTACGTCACCGTGTTCTTGACGGTCGAAAGTTCAGAGAACTTTTGTGTGACCGCATGTATGCAAGACAAGCTTGAGCGGAATTCCGTCAGAAAAAACATCCAAGATAATTATGACATTTGTTGCTTGCAAGTTAAAATCTGTATATTTTTTGATAGAAAATTACTAAGAACCCCCCAAACATTATTTACATATTTTTAGCAGAGAATCTAGAGAATAAAATGGCGATCGTTGCAATATTTTATATCACACGGTATTTGCGCAGTGGTCTTTCAATTAAACATTTTTTTTTTCACCGAATTGATTTATGTTGAATGCTATTATGATGTTGAATATTTTTTTTTTTTCTGAATATTATCCTGATTGAATATATCTATAGGATTGTTTTTTTGATAAGATCCCGACCCATTGCCACGTGATCAGCCATCAGCCAATGACAGCTGATCAAGTGATGTAAACAGAGCTGGTAATCGGCTATTTTTGCTCCTGACGCTGATAGCGCGTGGAGAAAAATAAAAGCCGATCACCGACGGCTGTCAGAGGGACATAGGTCCCATACGTGGAGAGCCTCTGAGTCATCCGTGCCCACAACCAGTGCACAACAGTGCCGCCTACCAGTGCCCACCAGCACCACCTACCAGTGCCCAGTGTCAGCCATCATTGTCCACAGTGCCACCTATAAATGTCACCAATTAGTGCCTCATCACCAGTACTGCCCATCAATGCCACCTATCAGTGCCACCCATCAGTGCCACCTTATCTGTGCCTATAAGTGCACCCCATCAGTGCAGCCTATCATGCCCATCAGTGCAGCCTCATATCAATGAAGGAGAAAAATTACCTGCTTGCAAAATTTTATAACAAACTATGAAACATGTTTGTTTTTTCTGTCTTTTTTTTGTTTGTTTAGCAAAAAATAAAAACCACAGTGGTGATTAAAGACCACCAAAAGAAAGCTCTATTTGTGTGGAAAAAAAAAAATGGATAAAAATTTCATTTGAGTACAGTGTTGCATGACCGCACAATTGTCATTCAAAGTGTGACAGCGCTGAAAGCTGAAAATTGGTCTGGGCAGGAGGGGGGTTTAAGTGCCCAGTAAGAAAGTGATTAAAATCCCAATAAAATCCATTTACAGTTTTGGTTGTAACATGACAAAATGTGTAAAATGTCAAGGGGTATGAATACTTTTTTCAAGGCACTGTGTATATATGCATTTATTTTATTTTTTATATTAGTAATGGCGATCAGCGATTTATAATTGAGACTGATAGTGTGGTGGGAAATCGGACACTGGGTGGTAACTGATTTCACCAGTGACACTAATACAGTGATCAGTGCTAATATTAAATACCGTCACTGTACTAATGACACTGGCTGGGAAGGGGTTAACATATAGGGACAATGAAAGGGTTAACTGTGTGCCTAACAATGTGTAATGTGTGCAATGCATGCTTCTAAAGGCCCGTACACACGGTCGGACTTTTTGACAACCAACATGCAAATTAGGTGGTTTGGACCAACATCCGACCGTGTGTACGCTCCATCGGACCAACTTTTTCCAGGTTGCATCGGACTTTTGTTGGCTGTGCGAACGGACCAACTTTCTGCCAACAAAAGTCCGAAGGACGAAAGTCCGAACGTGTGTATGCAGTACCAACTGACTTTTGTCCACAGTACAAACACGCATGCTCAGAACCAATGCAAAAGATCAGACAACAATATAGAAGTTGACCAAAGGTGGCGCTGGAGTATTCGAACGTCCTCTTTTGAAGTGTCGTCAGTACGTTGAAACGTCATTACGTTCGTGTTGGTTGTCTCAAAAGTCCGACCGTGTGTATGCAGTACCAACTTGAGGGCCAACGCCCTTTGGACAAAAGTCCAAGGGAAAGTTGGTCCACGGTCCGACCGTGTGTATGGGGCTTTATACTAACAGATGTGGCAGATTTTTTCCCCTGAAAAAAACAGCCACATTGCTGTTCTCTGTACAGAGCCCTGTGTTTTTAGTAGACACAGGGCTCTGTGCTGTGATCTGCTAAGCAAATCAGCAGGTCATGGCCATAAATCATTGGCTGGGACCTGCTGAACCGAATGACAGAACAGACTGGGCCGGGATAGCATGCGTCCTATACCCAGAAATGCCGCATAATGCACAGGTATGTGATCTGGCACAGCAGGGCCGCCCGCCTGCAGAATATATACTGTGGGTGGGCCTTAAGTCATTAAACTATCAATAAGGGCTTGTTTAAACTTGCAGCTGGGGGGGGGTGCAGAAAATCCCCCATGGTTGAGCTGCATTTTTACTGTTCCTCAACCCTCAACCGCTTCCCCTCTGTTGCCACTAAGGCTGCAGCTGGGAGTGTACACATGCCGAGGCAGGAATTATGCCCCCTGTCATGCTCAGCGGGCGGTACCACCACCAGACTGTGACCCATTCAAGTGAATCAGGCCCTGCTGCAACCTCACGAAAACCGCACATGGTTGTCCAGTAATAAAGGGGGTTAAAACCAGCGGCGAGGAGGCGATACAATCGATCTGAATGTGGATTGTGCTTCAGACTATAAAGCAAGTCTAGACAAGGCTATTTATTGGCTCCTTTAAGTATTATGAATGAAACTGGCCACTTGTGGACTCCTCATATTGTACCTATTTAAATGCCCACTAATATGGCTCATTGTTTTTTGCAGTGATATTCTTTAAACAGGTTTTTCTGCTTTCCGAATAGCGTCTGTCTTCAACCCCTCTAGAAGGGATGGATTATCTCTTCTCTTTCATGTTTTGTACACACGTCTGTAAACACCTACACAGGTCCTTCAGAGGTTGTGGTTCAGAAATACAGTACGGTGTGATCCCCTCCGATTTCACCTTCAGATTTGTTCCGGAGGCAAATGATTTCAGTCTTCAATCTGTGGTGGAGTATAATAGAGGCAATCTGATGTGTGTGTGTGTGTCTGTGTGTGTGTGTGTGTGTGTGTGTGTGTGATAAAAGTCTGTGCTATAGATGAAAATTGCAGCCTTCAAGAGTTTGTAGCTCAGCCTTTCTCAATCTTTTCAATGAAGAGGAACCCTTGAAATTATTTTCCAGTCTCTGGGAATCCCTGCTAAAAATGACTAGATCCATCACTCTGGATTTATTGGTGTGATGGTCAGTGGGAAGAATGCCCCTTACATTTGCAGTAATTTGGAAGAATTGCCCCCTTACAGCCAAAAATAAATAAATCAATGGTGTCAGTGGGAACGTTTCTGAGAGGCAATAATTGCAATTTTCTCAAGGAGCCCATAGCAATCTCTGGAGGAACCCTAGGGCTCCACGGAACCCTGGTTGACAAACCCTGATGTAGATGAATGAGATTTGCTGGAATATCCATTGCAATTTATTTATTTTTTTCCTGCATTGCAGCCACTCTGTAATCGCACAAGAATGCGTTGTGATTTCCTGTGCAATTCATACGTGATGCAGGTCTGTGCCATACCGCACCAAAAGTAGTGCATGCACTACTTTATAAAATGCACAGGAACCAGATCACATGGGACTATTGCACTGTGTTTGCAACCTGCGTTTGGGGTGTTGTTAAATTAAAACCCTGTGATCCAAATGGAACTTGCAGTGCTGCTCTAAGCGGAGACATATCTCCTCGCCGGTTTCAGTTAAGGGAGCTTCAGTGCACCATTTATAGGTGTAAGAGCATTATCAAAGAAAAGAAAAAGCACTGCTCACCAACCCAGTGCATTAGTATGTAGATGAATGTGGTCTCAGCCAGCGCTGCTCAAGCCACGCCCTCCCAACATGTTTCGCCTCGTTCACCAGGGCGAAACATGTCAGGGGAGCGTCGCTGGCTGAGGCCACATTCATCTACATACTAATTCATTGGGTTGGTAAGCGACCCATTTTCTTCTCTTTTTGTTAATGTGAAATTAACAACCGCTACAGATCGCAAGTGCAGTGCGTTTTGAACATTGTGCAGGAAACGAGCACAGAACCCGAGATGGTCACTAGGATGAATGCTCCTTACACTTACAGTCATTGGGAAGATGCCCCCTCTTACAGATAGCTAAAAAGATTTATTGTTCTCAGTGGTTACTTACCTGAAAGTAAAACATTTCTCAAGGAACCCCTAGCAATCTCTAGAGGAGCCCTAGGGTTCCACAGAACCCTAGTTGAGAAAGCCTGGTAAAGATGGACACATGGATATTTTTAAATATTTATACAATTCACACATCATTAATACAGCGTAAATACTAACCCACAGAATCTAACCAATTACTGAAGTTGACCTTAAACACAGTTGATGAATGGCCTGTACATCCAATAATCACCCAGAAAAGGCCAGTTCCACAGTGCAAGAGGTCCTTCAAAAGAACATACCCTGTCCCCTGCCACATTTGGGTACCTAGTTTTGACAGGAACCCACTTCCGCTTAGTGTGAGCAGAAGTTCTCCTCTCCCTTCCTGCAGTCTTCTGGGACACGTCACAGGTCCCAAAAGACTGCCTGACCATTCAGGAGGGGCAGCACACACCTGGCTGTGAAGCCGAAAGCTGTTACAGCTGGGTGCCCAGCGTTGAAATGCTGGCGCCGAGGAGAGGGAGAGAAGCAACTGCTCGGGTGAGCCTGCTGGTTTGTGAGACAGGCGAGTGTGTTTATTAAAAGTCAGCAGCTACACTTTTTGTTAAAAAACACAAAAGCGACTGGAGCTCAGTTTTAAAGCACACATGAATAAAAGATTTTCCAGCATAAAAAGTTTTCTCATGGAGGTTTCACATTTTTAAGGCTTCCGAGAGTTTATCACTAATTATGGAGAACTACTTGTTTAGACACCCTTTAGTATTCTATTGAGGTACAGCCATAGGCCCCAGCCAATGATTTATGGACATGTCACATACTCCTTCCTCAGTGCACTCCCCCCTCCTCAGTCACTGCACCCGTCTCACTTCTTGGTAAATAAGTCAGATTGAGTCTCAAAACATCTTCTCAAGTTAGTTGGTTGGTGACTAAAGTGGATTCCCGTTTCATGTATTGTGCAAATGTCACATTTGTTTGTAGGCAGAGAATCAGGAGAAATCATTGAACCGTTACTAATGGTGGGTTTTCACATGGGATTTTTTTTCTTCTATTGAATAATGACGAGATATTATCTTCTTGAGGGGAGGATGGAAAATAAAATGAAAATTTGTGTATGCTTTGTAACATTACATTGCGATATAAATAAATGCAACTGCAGATTATCCTTTGTAGAAGGCCCCTTTCACACACGCAGACCGTTCATTTCATCAGTTCAGTCAAGTTTACATCAAGCGGGGGTCCACTCAAAAAAATTATATTAAAAGCCAGCAGCTACAAATTCTGCAGCTGCTGACTTTTAATAAAGGGACACTTACCTGTCCAGAGTGCCCACAATGTCGGCAGCCGAAGCCGAGCAATCGCTTGTCTCTTGGCTGCCCCCACTGCCATCCTCGGTGAGGGAATCAGGAAGTGAAGCGGTGCAGCCTCACTTCCCGGTTCCCTACTGCGCATGCGCGAGTCGCGATCTGCATCCTCACTGGTCCCCGCTGTGTTCTGGGACCTGTGTGTTTCCCAGAACCCAGCAGGGGGTGACGCAAAGGGGCGCAACTCCCGTTGGAGTCTATTCCCGGAAGTGGGTGCAGATACCTGTATTATATCTGCACCCCCCTCCCCCTGAAAGGTGCCAAAATGTGACACCAGAGGGGGGGGGGGGATCCAAAAAGCAGAGGTTAATTTTTTCTCATCACTTGCTCATCAGCTGCTCGTCACTTGCTCATCAGAACGAACATCAATGCATCTTTATTGAAAAAAGGATGTAATTGGATAATCATCCATTTACATCCGCTTTTTTAAATGGATCAAAGCCCTATTTTTGTTCCGTTACTAAACGGATGAAAAACAAATGCAAATGGACAAACAGTCCGTTTTTGCATTGATGATGGATGTAAAAAAAACTGATGAGAAACTGATGTAAATTAACTCCATTGTCTCAGTGGGAAGAATTCCTCCATTAACCTCACGTGTGGATGAAGGGATCGATTAGTGGCTGATTAAAAAAAATAAGTAATCTATGGTCACCTTAACCACTTCAACCCCAAAAGGAGAAGTCCAGCCAAAGCTCGTTTTGCTGGGCTTCTCTTATGGATCACAGGAGTGCAATTCGTTTTTGCACTCCTGTGACCCGTTTTCAGCAGCTGAAGTCCGCTCTCTGCTGACGTCACAGGAATCAGTCAAGGCACCGTGTCATCCCGACGATGGAAGTCTGGATCCGCCAGGGGATACCCGTCTCACCCGAGCCGCTGAGAGCCTGAGACAGCCGGTGTTCTATTACCAAGTGTCCGGCTGTCACTAGGTGTCCGAAGTGTACTGTGCATGCGCAGTACGGAGCATGAAGATGTTCGGAAATTGTCGGAAGATGAACGGCGCCTGCGCCGTGAGTCGAGGAGAAGCCCCCACCATCCAAGCGGACATAGGGTTAGTCAAACTTAGAGGGCCCCTCGCCACGCTTCAGGCACGGCCTCGCTGCGCTCGGCTCTTTTATATTCTAACTCTGTCCACTTGGATGGTGGGGCTTGAAAGTGGACTCACGGCGCAGGCGCCGTTCATCCCCGGCAATTTTCGGAATCTGGGTGTCCTGTGTACTGCGCATGCGCAGTACACCTCGGACACTTCGTGATGGGGGACTGGTAATGATACAACACCGGCTCCATCCCCTTCACAGCCCATCGCTCCAATGAGCGCGGAGGGAAAAGAGCAGAGAGCTGTGACTGATAGTCTACAGCTCTCTGCTCACGGAGCTCGGGAAACTGAGTGATCAGCAGCGTTGGATCGCTCGGTTTACAGTGCAGAGGCGTCAGCGGACTGATGCTGCATTCACCTAGGTAAATATGGGGGGGGGGGGAGAAACCCATGCTTCTCCTTTAATGACCAGGCCATTTTTTGTGATACGGCACTGCATTATTTTAACTGAACAAAATTTGTCCTTTTTTTCCCACTAATAGAGCTTTCTTTTGGTGGTATTTGATCACCTCTGTGTCTTTTATTTTTTGTGCTATAAAGAAAAACAGTCCGACAATTTTTAAAAAACAAAACAAAAATGTTTTACTTTCTGCTATAAAAACAGATTTAGGCCAATATGTTCTTCTACATATTTTTGGGTAAACAGAAATGCCAATAAGCATATATTGATGGGTTTGCACAAAAGTTATCCCATCTACAAACTATGGGATAGATTTATGGCATTTTTATTTTACTAGTAATTGCAGTGATCTTTAGCGGCAGACAAATTGGACACTAAAGTGCCACTTTTTGGAGACCAGTGACACTAATACAGTGATCAATGCTAAAATAAAATGTACTGTCACTGTATAGATGACACTGGCAGGGAAGGGGTTAACAGCAGGGGGGATCAAAGGGTTACGTGTGCTCATAGGGAGTTATTTCTAACTGTGTGGGGGATGGACTGACTGGGGACGAGAGACAGCTGTGTTACTGATTAGCAGGAACACAAGATCTCTCTTCCTCTCTGACAGAACGACGGTCTGCCTTGTTTACATAAGCAGACAGCCGTTCTGCCTCTTCAGCGAACGATCGGCAGATCCCGGCGGCCTTTATGGCTGCCGAACCCGCTGATTGGCTCCCGCTGTGTCCAATCACAGCGGGAGCAGGTCGCCGGTGGTGCACATCCCAGACCCCGAGGCGGAATCAAGATACGGGTTGCCCTGCCGCAGTAAATGTGCGGTGAGCAGTCTGGAAGCAGTTAAATTGGTTGTAAACCCTTACATATACCCAGTGAAGTTACTGGCCTCAGGCAATACACAGATGAAACAAAACCTCCGACATAAGTTGTACCTGTTTATCTGCGGTGTTCTCTTCTCTACATCTGTTCAAAGTCCAGAATTTATACAGCTTATCTGAACTGTCAGACAGGGGACAGAGAGCTGAAATTACACAAGGCAGAGCTCAGTGAGGAGAGCTGATTGGAGAAAAGGAACACACCCCACCTTCACACAGCACACAGAAACAGAGCTGAGGCTGTCAATCACATGCTGTGTGCTGGAGCTCTCTCCCTGTCACCATTTTTTCTCTTGTTGTCAGGAAAACCTTTCAGAAGCGACTCCTGCAGATAGCTGATGAACAGAGTAGCAGACAGAAATTATGCTTAGTGCTTTGGATTGAGACAAGTACAATCGATGACCTCTTCGTCATATGGACGGGAACAGAATCGGAGCTTAGAGAATTTATTGACCATCTGAACGTGAACCAGTTTAATTTACGCTTCACATTCACCTCTGATCGCAATCATATCCCCTTCCTTGACCTTAAGATTGTCAAGGACTCTCATGGCCAAATAGGCACCGTAAGCCCCACAGTGCCCATCCCCGCTCTCTAGTACGCAGCATTCCGTATGCCCAATACCTCAGGCTACGTCGTAACTGCACAGAGGGCGGGGATTTTTATATCAAGGCTGCTGCCCTACGCGAGCGGCTCTTGGCATGGGGGTATACCTGGACTAATCTTAGGAAGGCTTTTAACAAAGCCTCTGCAAGGAGTGGTCATCTCTACTTTTTGGCCCCCCTCGTGCAAAGCAACCAGCAACTGTCAAATTAGTTACCAAATTCTCTGCTCACCACAGCGTACCAAGGAGCCTCCTTTTGGATCACTGGCACCTCTTAACTGACCACCACATCTTAGGGAAGTACATCAGGCCCCAATCTTTTATATAGGATCCGTATGACCATTGTATGTGATGCCTGGGATGAGATCTTTTGATGGCGAATCAACTTGTATGCAAATTTACTATTTTCTGTATTGCAAGGATGCCGCTACGTAACTGCATCGTGTTATGCCCTGCAGTTACAGCTCGACATCCAAACCCCTATTGTAACTTCTCTATATACAAGTTTTACTTCCTTCCTTTGCCTTAGAACAATCCCTGGATGAGTGTGCAGTGTAAGGTAAAAAATTTTCCCCCACAGCGGACATGCGCCTATCCAGGAAGGGGGAGTGCCCACGGTGTTAACTGTGGGAGGTTTTTCCCTTCCTACCTTGAGGGACGGCTTACAGCCGCCTCCTCACTTGGTCATACATGCATGCGGCAACGTCCGCGCATGTGCAATGTGGATAGACGGACCCGGTGACATCACATGCCGGCGCCAGCTGGCGTTATTGGCGTGGGCGGGGTTGGAGACATTTATAGGGCACATCGAGCGGCCTTCAATCAGGCGGCTGCAACCGGGGGCAAACGTGGCAGAGTGGCTGGGCGTGGCGAGTATGCTACTCAACCTACACAAGCTGTGACATATGCCAGCGGCATCCTCCACCAGGGTGGTGGTTGGATGCTGCGCATATGGGGATCTGCATCAGATTGTCAGCCAATGTGGCTTGACCTACTGTCCCTGGCTGTCATGTTCCAAATTATTATGCACTGTTATCCCTATTACAGCATATCATTGCTAACTACGAATGACTCATCCGGAGCACCTCCAGTTCTTTTGTTGCTTTACTACCACAGCCTGCCTTCCCATTCCTGGGACGTACTACCCTTCTCTGCATACACATTGCCCCAGTACATATATTGAACACACGTGATTGACAAGGTGGGTCAGTGTTTAATCAACTGAACATGGTTGTAATATCTATGGTGTTTGCTTATGTTTTGAATCCCAACCCCCCCCCCCCCTTGTCCTTCCCCTTCCGCTCCTTCCTCCCCCTTCTCTTCCCCCCCCCTTTCCTCAATCCTTCCCCTTCCTTTTTCCCCTGCCCCTCTTTCCTTTCCCTCCCCTCCCCCTCGGTTTTTCAATCATGCCTAAGTTTGTCTCTTTTCCTTCACCTCTTCCTCCTTTTCTTATTCCGTGTTTTCTCCCCCCCCCCCTTCTTTTCTCTTTCCCCCCTTTTTTTGTCCCCTCCCTCTCCCTCTGTACTTCCTCAACTGTTGTTGTGTCCATAGTTCCTAACACTAACTCACTGTCAGCTTACCATTTTTCAACAATGTTTTTTTGTGCTCATACCATCTCCCGTGTCTGCCCCAGGGGGGACAACCACTTATCGGGTGCCTCTCTTGGTACTGCATGGCGCCTCCAGGGCAGTCTTTGGTAAGCTACAGATAATTCCATAGATTCTCCAAGATTATTCTACTATGTATTGTTACCCAAGTGTCCGTTACACTCAAACTTAATAAATTTAGAAATTTGTATAACTGTTCAATTATGAAACTTTATTCACGCTTGTAGATGTTTTTGACTGCTCCCTCCTGAAGAAGCGGTGGATACCGCAAAACATGTAGAGGACTCTGTCAGGTTATACATCCAAGTTTTCCTGTATTAGGACCTATGTGTCCATTACTTGTTTTCATTACTGTGCACAGTGTATGTACCAACTGTTTTTAACTATGTCTATTTTTCAACAAAATCGCTCAATTTTTCTTTTTAACTGGTTCAATCCTTGGGTACCGAGATGGGCCTCAACATTTTAGTGCTATAGAGTATGTTTGGAGCAGCTCCAGGCACTTCCCCACTTTCCAATATCCATAATGAAGGATGATGGTACCCACCCCTATCCCTAGATTATCTTGAATGAGGCTTTATTTACTAAAGAAGGATATGCTTTGTTCATATTTCATGTCTGAGGTTTATAACCACTTTAAGAACATTTTTCAGAGATTCCAAATACACACATATTGTGCAAACTGATTAAAGTAAGTAGACATTCTTCTGGACACAGACACCGCTTTAATCTGTTACTGTACTTGATAGATCCTCGTTTATTTGCTATTTCTGTGTTTTTTTCTTTTTATTTACATTTTTAAATAAATAATACAGAACATTCATAAAGGACCCAGACATATTGGGTAATACCTAAAACCTGCATAATTAGTGTCAAATTTAATCCGCCGCCTTGTGGTTTACCAGCTACCACAGCAATGAGAAAACTTCACTGTAGATTCCCGTTTTCCTGTTTGAGCATGCAGATTCATTACAGTTCTTTATAGTTTTAAATCCTCCACCCTCTCCCTGTAGAGTTACAGGAATTATCTGTATTTTAAAAGAACGCAATTTGCCAAATGGAAAATATACAAAAAATGCATTCATCACAAAGAGAATTTAACTATTCTAAAATACATGTGCACACATAGATAATAAAACTATTACATGTAAATAATGTCTGCTGAACTCCAACCCTCATCTCCACCCTCTTCGCTCCCCTGAAACCCAATCTCACTTCATCAATAAAGTAATAACAAGTTCATACAACTCTTTAATTATAATAGAACACCAGGCTAGTAAAAACTAAACATGTTTGATAGATTAACCTCTGGCTAATGTCCATAATCATGTTAGAATAACTTTAGGGGCCTATTAACTCTTGTCTGATTTGATGCAGCAAAACTTTTGCATTCTGCTGCATGAAAATGTATGTTAACTAGAAATCCCATTCGTTCCTATGTAGGTAGTTCATATCTATGCACTGCAGTTAACCGCTTGCCGACTGCTGCCTGTACATTTACGTCAATAGAATGGCACGGCTGCGCAAATGGGCCTTTGAATTTGCCGTCATGCCATTGTGTGCGCGCCGGCGTGCGTGCCCACCGTGAGTAGGATCGCAGGTCCCATGGACTCGTCCGTGGGGATACCCGCGATCGTCTCACGGAGAGGAAGAACGGGGAGATGCTAATGAAAAAAGCATCTCCCCGTTCTGCCTAGTAACACTGTCACTGATCACGCCCCCCTAACAGTTAGAATCACTTCCTGGGACACACTTAACCCCCCTAGCCCCCTAGTGGTTAACAACTTCACTGCCAGTGTAATTTTTACAGTAATCAGTGCAATTTAAAATCGCACTGATCGCTGTAAAAATGACAATGGTCTTAAAAATGTGTCAAAATTGTACAATCTGTCCGCCATAATGTCGCAGTCACGATAAAAATCGTAGATCGCCGCCATTACTAAAAAAAAAAAATTTTTTTATAAAAATGATAATAGACGGTATAACTTTTGCACAAACCAATCAATAGATGCTTATTGCGATTTTTTTTACCAAAAATATGTAGAAGAATACGTATCGGCCTAAACTGAGGAAAACACATGTTTTTTTTAATATATTTTTTGGGGATATTTATTATAGTAAAAAATAATAATTTTTGTGGTCTGTGTGTGTGTGTGTATAGACACCCACAGAGCATGGCTTGGCCCCACCCTTATCGGCTCCTGCTGCTGTCTCTGCGCCTATGAGGGAGAAAGCCAAGGGAGCCATTGCTCTTGTGCACTTCGCTGGATGGAGATCAGGCTCAGATAAGTATCAGGGAGGTGACTGGAGGGAGCTGAAATCAGCTACATTAGTGCAGAGAATGAGTTAAGGTAAAACACCTTCAACCTTTAGAACCACTTTAACATGTGCCGTGTCATGCTGCATACCTCATGTTGGAACACAAACCGAAATGTCCGACACCTGAATGTGAAGATTTACTATACTATAGGCTGTACGTACAGAGCAACAAATGACACCATGAAACTGAATGAACATCTTATGCAGATAAAAAACACAAGGCCCGGGTAAGAAGCAGGTTTATAATGCTTTTAAGGCCTTATTTTAAAGCTGAATTCCAGGAATTTAGTTCCTTTGTAAAAAGTGAAGGCACAACACTATGTTCAGTCCAAGATCTCCTGGGCTTATTGCTATTATTTACATCTGACAGTTTTATTACACACAGTTCTTACATGAATAAAGCCAGCAAAGAGTGCAAACAGAGGCTTCACTCATCAACATGTTAAAACCATATTATTGTTACTGCATTTTTTAATTTGTTATTTTAAGTGACATCAAATTAGGGTAATTTTATCTGAACATAATGCCAATTCAAGTAAAAAAAAAAGTTAAATAATCTAATGCAAAGAGTTCATTTAATCCCATATCAACTCTTAGTTAAAGTAGAACTATAGGCAAAACTTTATTTTTTTTTTCAATTTGGATAAAGCAAGGAATGGTTAGAACTCCTGTAATGTTTATTTTTGCCATCTGTATCCCATTTGGGAGATTTCCATTCACAGAAGGTGAGAGGAAATCCCTGCAAATTAAAGGTATTTCTTGGGGACCCCCAATTTACCAGAACTAGTGCCCCATTAGAAGATTTCCCCTCCACTACTTTTCTAGGGACAATCCAAACTTTGGGATTTTCTTTCACTTTCATTGATGATGGTTAACAGGACAAATTGAGAGAGTGCGAGTTCATCTCCCACACGGGGACACAGACAGCAATAAAAACCTGACATGGGTTCTAAACCTTCTCCTTTCAATCCAAAAAAAAAAAATAAAAAAGTAGTGTTGCCTTTAATCATACTTTAACCATGATCAGACCTAAAAAAAAAAATATATAATATATATATATACATACACACACATACATATATATACATGTAATGTGTGTGTGTGTGTGTGTGTGTGTGTGTGTGTGTGTGTGTGTGTATGTTTGTATTATATATATATATATATATATATATATAAGGTGTGTGTGTGTGTGTGTGTGTGTGTGTGTGTGTGTTATTGTGTGTGTGTATATATGTAATATGTGTGTATTATATATATATATATATATATATATATATATATATATATATATATATATATATATAGGTGCGTGTGTGTGTGTGTGTGTGTGTGTGTGTGTGTGTGTGTGTGTGTGTGTGTGTGTGTGTGTGTGTGTAATATATAACACATATACACACACACACACACACACACACATTACATATACACACACACACACACACACATATACAGTGGATATAAAAGGTCTACACACCCCTGTTAAAAATGTCAGGTTTCTGTGCTGTAAAAAAAAAATGACAAATAAATATTTCAGAACGTTTTCCACCATTAATGTGACCTATAAACTGTACAACTCAATTCAAAAACAAACTGAAATCTTTTAGGGGGGGGATTAAAAATAAAATAATTTGGTTGCAAACGTGTGGGGCTGTAGCTGTGTTCAGAATTAAGCAATCACATTTAAACTCATGTTAAATAGGAGTCAGTACACACCTGCCATCATCATCTAATGGGGTACTAGTTCTGGTGAGTTGGGGGTCCCCAAGAAATTCCTTTAATTTGCAGGGATTTCCTCTCACTTCCTGTGAATGGAAATCTCCCAAATGGGATACAGATGGCAAAAATAAACATTACAGGAGTTCTAACCATTCCTTGCTTTATCCAAATTGAAAAAAAAACACACACACACATTATATATACCTTTCTCCTGACTGAAAACTTAACAATGAGATCCCTCTGATGCTTTAGAAGCTCTCTGCGGACCATGGCTTTTGCGGTAGGATGTCAGGAAAATGTCAGGAAAGACCTACTAGTACAGCTGAACTTTATTTGGGGTTAATCAGAGGCACTTTAAATGATGGCAGGTGTGTACTGACTAATTAACATGAGTTTGAATGTGATTGCTTAATTCTGAACACAGCTACATCCTCAGTTATATGATTGCAAGGAAGCAGGACACCTATGGGAGAAGGCCGCACATGCACAGTGGTGCACAGTCTGTTGTCTCGCTGTAGGATTGAAGTACCTCCCTGCAGCATTTGCACATCATCTGCTGTTCTGAGATCGGTATATTTCATATGGGACGGGGAATGGCTTATAGATTGTATAGTTATCATCCTTTATATCACTGATGTTCTGTCAAGCAAAATGTAACTGACTGTATTTGAATTCAACAACACACAGCTAATGACTAAAAGTTACTAATTAAAAGTCACGAATATTAGGTCAAACAGAAAACATCCTTTCTGCTTGCTTTAACAATTCAGCAATCTGTAGATCATTGTCATAGAGACGTCATGCCTCCTGCTTCTCAGCATTACACAGCACAGATGTCTACAAAGTCCCATCCCTAGGAAAGCTTTATAAAGAACCTAAGTCTATCTTATCAGCAATTATAGCTTCCCTTCAAATTTAGGCATTACAGTTAAGGCTCCACTGAAGTTCATAAACGGGCGTATTTGAGAGTTTGGGATTTTTTTTTTTTTAACAGCCCAAAAACTCCCCTCTATGTTATCCTATGTGTCCTTGCACACAGGCATTTTTGGATGTTTATCAGCAGTGGAGTTTATGGGCTGTTGTCTGAACGCCCTAAAATCGCATTCAGAAGCTGTTTTTTTGACCACAAAAAATGCTTGAAAACTTTAAATGCGCATAAACACTGATAAATGTCGATAAACGCTCAAAAACGTGGCTCACCAGCGTTTAACGTTTTTGAGCCATTGAAAAAAAAAAAAAAAAAGGCTACCGCGGAAAAAACGCTAACGCTATTGCAAAGATGTTTAAAAACGTTGAAAAACTCACTGCAAGCTACTGTCGTTTTTATAGCATTATATTAACATCCAGTGTCCATGAGGCCTAATAATCCAGCCGCCCAAACCCCCGGGTCTCTCCTTCTCCTCTCCCTGGCATCAGAAGTGTGGGCACCCATCAGTGACAGGTTGCGGCCCGGGTGCGCACTGTGCACCGCTGCTTGCTGTGGGGGCACTGAACAGGAGGGAGGGGCCAGGAAAACAGAAGAGGGACACAAGAAGAGGAGGATCCAGGCTGCTATGTGCAAATTCACTACAACAGAGCAAGTATAAACAGGTTTGTTATTTTTATAGAGAAAAAAACAAGCCTTTATACTCACTGTAAAGTGGTTGTAAAGGCAGAATGTTTATCATAATGCATCTATGAATTAAGATAAATAACCTTCTGTGTGCAGCAGCCCCCTTCATACTTGCCTGGGCCCTATCTCTATCCAGTGATGTGCACGAGTGCCTCGGTCGTCCGGGACTCCCCTCCTGATTGGCTGCGATACAGGAGCGGCACCATTGGGTCCCGCTGCTGTCAAAGTCAGTTAGTCAATCCGGAGAGAGACAGGGCCAGACCGTCTGAATGGACACACAGAGCTGCGGCTTGGTTTGGGTGCCCCCATAGTAAGCTGCTTGGTGTGGGTGCACTCAACAGGAGGGAGGGGCCAGAAGCACCGAAGAGGGACCCCAAGAAGAGGAGGATTGCGGGGGCTCTGTGCAAAACCACTGCACAGGGCAGGTAAGTATTACATGTTTATTTTTAAAGGAAAAAAAAAATACAAATGAATTAGACTTTAGTATCACTTTACAATCCTTAGATGTGGTAGCTGCATTGGTTTTCAAACTTTTAGGCCTTTTTTATTATCAACTGATGACCCAGCCAGTAACACACTTCATGTGTTCACTTCAACTTTAGAAAGCAGCATTATCTGTCTGGAAAGAGGGTAGTGTTATGCTGCGTACACAGGACCAGACTTTTCAACGGACTTGGTCCGGCGGACTGGAATCAGTCGGACAATTCGATCGTGTGTGGGCTCCAGCTGACTTTTTCTTCCCAAAAGTCCGGCGGACCTAAAAATAAAACTTGCTTCAAATCTTTCCGACGGACTTGAGTCTGGTCGAAAAATCCGGTCATCTGTGTGCTAGTCCGACAAACTAAAACCAATGCTAGGGCAGCTATTGGCTACTGGCTATGAACTTTCCTATTCTAAGTCATCACGTTCGAATCTGTCGGACTTTGAGTAATCAAAGTCCGTTCGTTTTAAAGTCCGGTGGACCTCGACTGCAAAGTCTGTTGGATTGCCAGCCAGACCAAGTCCGTCGAAAAGTCCGGCTGTGTGTACGCGGCATTAGATGCACTAAGGCCGGCTTCACACTGGGGCGGTGCGGGGCGGCGACGGTAAAGCAGCGCTATATTTAGCGCTGCTTTACCATCGTTTTACCTGCGGTATGCGGCCGCTAGCGGGGTGGTTTTAACCCCCGCTAGCGGCCGAAAAAGGGTTAAAAACCTCTGCAAAGCACCGCTGCAGCGGCGCTTTGCCGGCGGTATCACCGCGGTCTCCCATTGATATCAATGGGAAGGAGCGGTATAGGAGCGGTGAACACACCGCTCCTTCACCGCTCCAAAGATGCAGCTAGCAGGACTTTTTTTACCGTCCTGCTAGCGCACCGTTCCAGTGTGAAAGCCCTCGGGGCTTTCACACTGGAGACACAGCAACAGCTGTTTCGGGTCGGTTTGCAGGCGCTATTTTTAGCGCAATAGCGCCTGCAAACCGCCCCAGTGTGAAAGCAGCCTAACAGATTTAGATGGACTTGACTAACAAAAACTGAAAATGAACTTTAGCTAAGACTTTTTGAAGTAGTTATAGCAAACCGTTTTCTTTTACCTTTTGGGATAATAGTTTTATTTTCCATTTTATTTATTACAGGTACTTATACCGTATAGCACCATCAATTCACGTAGCGCTTTACAAATATATTTTACATTAACATCAGTCCTTGCCCTCAAGGAGCTTATAATCTGAAGTCCCTAACTCACATTCATACGCATACTAGGGCCAATCTACACAGGAGTCAATTAACCTACCAGCATGTCTTTGGAACATGGAAGGAAACTGGAGTATCCAGAGGAAATCCATGCAGACACAAGGGGAACATGCAAACTCTGCAGATTCTAATGCTGCCAAGCATAAATGAATAAACGCTGATCATTGTAATCTCTCCTGTCAGTGCAAAAATGGTTTGTTTCAACCCACTGACACTTTTGTTGGACAGCTTGGTCAGTTAGAGGTAGTTGAAAAAGCCGTGTTCACATATGGGCGATATCGCTACGATCCTGCCCATAATTCCAAATCGCATCAAAATGCACAAAGAGCGTTTGGGTGCCTTTCATTTTGAATAGCAACCCAAATGCAGTTTTGCCACATTTGTCACACTAAAAGATGTGTGAAAATCACAGCAAAATGCGCGTATAAAATTGCTTCTGGCTCTGGGCCAAAATCTGGTTCCCAAGCTTCTTTGGAGCAACAATCAAACACATGAAGTGAATGGGCTTCCCTATGCACGATACATGTTTCTGTGTGCGAATCGTGCAAACAACGCCGCAAACGCTACAAACAGTGAGAACAGGGCCTTACTGGATGGATCTCCAGGTGAAAAAGAAAAAAAAAAAAAGTCTAAAAATAATAGATAATATTAACTAATGCAACCAGCTTATCTAAGAATTGTTAAGCTGCAATATATAACATTTTTGTAACGGGGGATGAATACTGCTTTAACCCTTAAGCCGGCCATAGACAGATGGTTACAGGAAAGAAAATTGCTCGGATCCCCCATCAACAGTCAGTGTTAATGGGGAGCTATAATGTTCTCCAGGAGGGGGAAGCCATCCTTAGGGCTCTTTCACACGGGACGGATCCGTAATGATCCACCCCGTGAAGATCCGCTGCACAGTGGGGATCGCACAGCTGTTCCCCGCTGAGCCGGCTGATGACAGGCCGTGTTTATCCGATCCGCTCTGCAGACGGATGAAAAAAATAGGGTTTTCCTCAGTCTGCAGAATCGGACAATTGCGGAGGCGGACAATAGCGGGTGTCAGTGGATGCTCATCCGCTGACACCCGCTATCCCAAAGACATGCATGCATGTCCGTTTTTCATGGATGAAAAACGGACATACGGTCCACATGTGTGAAAGGGGCCTTAGACCCCTTTCACACTGAGGCACTTTTCAGGCGCTTTCACGCTAAAAAAAAAGCGCCAGAAAAGCTCTTGAAAAACTATTTTCATTAAAAACAATGAATGCTTTCACACTGGGGCAGTGCGCTGGCAGGGTGGTGAAAAAATGCCCCTCTCTGTTGAAATGAATGGAAAGCACTTCAAAAGCACCTGAAAAGCTCTTCAAAAGTGCTCAGTGTTTTATAACAGCTGCTAGCATTAATCACATGTAAAATCCGACAGGTTGGTTGTACCCAAGTTGATCGTTCGATCAACCTGGGTACAATCAGCCTGCCCATACATGATCTGAACCATCTGTGGCTTTACATGCAGAGATTTGTAAACGATTTTGGTATGAGTGATCACAAACAAGCGATTCTTTATCAATCAATCAATCTATTGAACAATGCAACCACACACGTAGTATTGTTCCCCATTTTGTGATTACCTGAAAATAATAATCAAACAATATGCACTGCCATATACCAGAGTACAGCCTTTATTATCTATGGGAAGCTGTACACTACCCTTGGCCTAACCAGGTGAAGGAAAGACGCCGTCATTTCCTTTGTCCAGTGCAAGGACCCCAACGCTTACCATGCAATCATGCCACACACAGCATTGAAAAAAATCATACTATCCATAAGGTTTCTGTAAATATTTACAAAAATTATCTGGCACACATGTCCCAATTTACAGTCATAGGAAAAACTACACAGTCATAACACATGAGTTGGCATTTGCTTACATCTAATGAATAAACATATTCAAAGTCATACAGTAACCGCGCTCATCCGAAACATAATCAAAACTGAATATCAAAAAAGAGTCACGATAATAATAAATGTGCATCATAAAATTGTTCCCATTTTGGTCTTTACTTCCAATTGTATTGTCTTTCAGCTTTTTATTATACCTCTTAATTTTAGTCTAAAAATTAGACAAGCACAGGCTTTATTCCAGCAAGGTGCAAATATATATTACACTATATACATGTAGATCTCACAGACACCACTATTTCCTGTCAAAGAGGTAAAAATAGCTGGAAAATGTAAATTTGCTCTTTTTTCCTCCATGTAACCTTCATGGGAATTAGTTCTAGCCTTGCAGTGTCGTGGTGCTGAATTTAAATATGACCAGAGGACGATCTTCACTGAGATTTTATGCTCGCCTCCTGAATGTATGGGGTCCCTTAGGGTGTTCTGGCCATCTTAAAATCACTAGAAGTGTTTGCTTGTTTCATGCAACTGTGAAAGAGATATTAGATCTTCAAGCTCGACCAGGGCAGAGACGAATTCAGTGGAAACTGACACACACACACTAATTTATATATATATATATATATATATATATATATATATACATATATATATATATATATACACACATACACACACACACACACACACACACATATATATATACACACATATATATATACACACATACATATATACACATTATATATATATATATATATATATATATATATATATATATATATATATATATATATATATACATACATACATACATACATACACATATACACACACACATACATACATACACACACTTTATAGCGGGGTAAAAAAAAAAAAATATTTAGATTACCTAATCCTCCAACCCTCCCAGCACAAGACTGGTCCAGCCCCCCTGTTCTCTAAGGCTGCTTTCACACTGGAGCGGTGGGGGCGCTGGCGGTAAAGCGGCGCTATATTTAGCGCCGCTTTACCGGCGTTTTAGCGGCGCATTGCGGCCGCTCGCGGGGTGTTTTTACCCCCCGCGAGCGGCCGAAAAAAGGGTCAATACCGCCCGCAAACCGCCGCTGCAGCGGCGTTTTGCGGGCGGGTTCGGCGCGCTCCCCCATTGTTTTCAATGGGACCGGGCGCTATAGGAGCGGTAAATATACCGCTCCTATAGCGAGCCAAAGATGCGGCTTGCAGGACATTTTTGAGCGTCCTGCAAGCGCACCGCTTCAGTGTGAAAGCCCTCGGGCTTTCACACTGAAGGAACAGCAACAGCTGTTTCGGGTCGGTTTGCAGGCGCTATTCTTAGCGCAATAACGCCTGCAAACCGCCCCAGTGTGAAAGCAGCCTAACAGTCTTGAGTTGTGGATGGTTTGTGGTCTATGGAGCCTGCTCTGGGCTTGATGACATTAGGAACAGTCTGCACCCTTTGGAGCACCGTTTTCCAGTTAACTGCTTGCCGACCAGCCGCCGCTGGCGTGGCTGGGCGAAACGATATTACCTTACATCGCTTCGCCTTTTGGCCACTAGGGGCGAGCGTGCCCGCAGCATGTGTCCTGAGCCGATGCGAGTGCCCGGTGGCCGCGATGACTGCCGGACACCCATGATCGCTCGCGACAGAACGAGAACCAGGATGTGTGTGTAAACACACACATCCCGGTTCTTTCAGGGGAGTAGAGAGAGAGTTTGTGTGTGCATACTAAGTATGAACACCGATCTCTCTTTTCTCCTAGACAGTCCCATCCCCCCTACAGTTAGAACACACACTAGGGAACACAGTTAACCCCTTGATCGTCCCCTAGTGTTAACCCCCCTTGCCTGCCAGTGACATTTATTTATACAGTAATCAGTGCTTTTTTATAGCACTGATCGCTGTATAATTAATTGTCAATGGTCCCAAAAATGTGTCAAAAGTGTCCAATTTGTCTGCCGCAATATCGCAGTCCCGATAAAAAACGCAGATCGCCGCCATTACTAGTAAAAGAAATAATAATAAAAATGCCATAAAACTATCCCCTATTTTGTAGATGCTATAACTTTTGTGCAAACCAATCCATATATGATTATTGCGATTTTTTTTTACCAAAAATATGTAGAAGAATACATATCGGCCTAAACTGAGGAAAAAAATATTTTTGGGGAAAAAAAAAATGTGGGATATTATAGCAAAAAGTAAAAGATAATGTTTTTTTTTTTCAAAATTGTCGCTCTTCTTTTGTTTACAGCGCAAAAAATAAAAAAACGCAGAGGTGATCAAACGAATTTGTGGGGAAAAAAGGACATCAATTTTGTTTGGGTACAGCGTTGCATGACCACGCAAATGTCAGTTAAAGCGATGCAGTGCCGTATCGGAAAAAATGGCCTGGTCATTGAGCAGCCAAACCTTCCGAGGCTGAAGTGAAGGATTGGGTGAGTATAAGCTTTCTCCCCACCCCTAGAGAAAACAAGCAGTTGAGCCATGCAGTGCAGGCACAGCCTCATGGCATGGGAAAAAAAAATCCTTTGCCCGAAGTTGGGCTTCAGCCCTGTTTATGACATCAATATGTATATATGAGGAGACAGGGTAGGTGGTCTTTAATACATTGCTGTCTAGTTCTTGGATGTGCTCCATGGGCGCTCCCAGAACTTTGACCAAACTTTCAGACAGCTGATGGTCAATTACAGCGATCAGGAGGCCGTAGGACAGGCTCCCGATGAGGTCAGCACTTTTACGGCCAATTATAGTGCCATATGATCTGGAACCCCTCCTACTGGCCTCAATTTAAAAAGGTCCGACACCCACTGGTACAAATGGAAGGAGACATGTAATTTGCACAAAATCGAGCTAGTGTCCAATCACAAGCTCAAGCGCTGTCACAGGGATTTGCCTTTAGTTACACTATAACTAGCAAGTAGGTACTAACATCAGGGCATGGTCGGTACTTGCTTTGGACCTTTGTGTAGGGTGCAGCTGGGATCAGGTACTGGAATTTTAGGCATCGGTGGTGCCTGCTTGGCACTGTGGGTATATTTTTTTACACAAGTTGGTTTTAAACTCAGCACAGGTCCTCCTCCACCCTCCCCAAATGCCCAGTCCCAGACCAAATCCCCCCCACCCAATCCCCCATCTCAGCACAACAAATACCCCATTTCTTCTCCCAAACAAAATTCCCTCCCCCCTCAAGCACAAATCCCCCAATCCCTTCTCCTCCCAATGTAAATCCTTTTCCCTCTTCCCAGCACAAATCTTTCACCCCCACAAATCCCCCTCCCTTTGTTTTCCATGCTCGTTTCCTGCACCACGTTGAAAATGCACTGCAGTTGCGATCTGCAGCGGGTGTCAATGTTAATTTAATGACACCCCAAATGCTTGTCGCAAATGCAGTGCATTTGCTGGCATGGTACAGTAGTACCATGCAATCCTGTTGCTGTGCATTTTTTAAAGTATTACATGCACAATTTTACAAAGTTCTGCTCGCTGCGTGTAGAAACCAAGACACCCCGCACAAGCCACGGGCATTCCGTGACTCAGCCCTGTTTCGCCTAAACATGGATCAAATTCTGGGATTGTCCCGGTGAATCAGAGATGGTTGCGAGGTATGCAAATATACTTTGCACTGCAAGTGCACTTTTCTCCAGAGTTTATTAAATGTAGTAAAGCTTTGCAAAGAATACCCAATCACATTAAAGGGAAATAAAAAGCAGCACTTTTGCTTGCACATGATTGGATGATAGAAATCAGCAGAGCTTGCCCTCAGATCTGGAGCAACTTGCAGTGCACAGTATATTTGCCTTTAGTAAACCAACCTCAAAGTTGGCCTTTAGGAAATGATTACATTTGAACAAGGAGGTGGCTTTTCTGAGGTAACTTTATGTAAGCTCACTAAAATCGGGGACTTAAAGGGGCGCTCCAGCTGCAGAAAAATGGACACTTATAAAAGTTTCTATAGATCACAACAGCTGGAGGAGGAGTAGGATATTGTGTTTCAGTCTGTTAACCCCTTCCCTGTCAGTGACATTTATACAGTAATCAGTGCATTTTTATAGCATTGATCGCTGTATAATTGTCAATGGTTCCAAAATTGTGTCAGTCTCGATAAAAAATAAAAAATAGAAAAAAATAAAAATAAAAAAATAAATCGCAGATCGCCACCATTACTATATATATATATATATATATATATATATATATATATATATATATATATATATATATATATATATATATATATATATATATATATAAATAAAAATGCCATAAATCTATCCCCTATTTTGTAGACGCTATAATTTTTGTGCAAATCAATATATATATATATATATATATATATATATATATATATATATATATATATATATATATATATATATATATATATATATATAAATATCCAAAATATACCAAAAAGGTGACATCTCTCTCGGATCATTGGCAACAATGTTCTCATTTATGCAATTGTAACAACTCGATAAAAAAAAATCCACATTTATTTCTCTCTTATGAATTGTTCCAGGCCCCTTAAATTAAGACTGATGGCAGTAAAAGAGAAAGCAAGAAATGAATGTTTTTTTAATGTGTAACATGGTGTGAGATATGACAGTTTTAATAAAGGCTGACAGTGGACATTATGATATCCCGTAATGTTGATCCCCAGGGTCAGATTCTTCTCAGAGAATGAAGGGAACCTCACAGCTACTTGTAATGTAGGTCCTCCTGGAATCATGCCATGCAAGTAATTTACCTAAGAGCTTAGGCAAGTGTCCAGCCAGCAGGGTTATACTCATGTCACACAGTCATTTTTAGCACCACCACAAAGCAAAAGATATAATGTCGCTACGAAACTCAAGCAAGCGATTACACTTATACTGTATGAATCGGAGAACCAGGAATAGAGAATCGGTATGAACTAACAGGTAAACAGTAAAATATAGATATTTGGGTGCAGGTCATTTTATATGCCTTCAAGCTGAACCCCAGGAATCACTCAATTTATTATATAAGAGCGGTTTTATTTGCAAATGTTTTTGTATTACTGTCCATTCCATCATGAGATTTCCTCAGCTCTGTCACGCAGCACACATTTACTTTTTTTTTCAGCCCACTGGCTAAAAATAAAAAAATAAAAAAAATAAAAATAAAAAATATCGACCCATCTATGGCCAGCTAGCTATCTGCAGTCTTATCTACCAATACTGAAAATATTACTTTGAATGGATTAACACTTTGGATCACCAGTTAGCCTTCCAATATTTAAACTTTTGAACCTTTTGAACCTTATGCATTGTACACACGGTCGGACATTCCGACCACAAAATCCGTCTGATTTTTTCCAACGGATTTTGGCCGAAACTTGTCTTGCATACACACGGTCGCACAAAGTTGTTGGAAAATCCGATCGTTCCGAACGAGGTGACGTATAACACGTACGACGGGACTACGTAGAGGCCAGTAGCCAATAGCTTTCGTCTCCAAATTTCTTCTGAGCATGCGTGGCAATTCTCTGCATGCGATCGGAAAAAGTCTGATCAGATTTTGTTGTCGGAAAATTTTAGATCCTGCTCTCCAATTTTTCCCATCGGAAATTCCGACGGAAAAAGTCTGCTAGAGCCCACACACATAATCCGATCAGACTTTTTCCATCGGAATATCCGACCGTGTGTATGGGGCATTAGACAGGAGGTAGAAGGGCTTGTACACATCGGTGGATGTGGTATATTGTGGTCGCCGTTACGCGCTTGTGCAGCAAAATTACATCTCATTAATTTTTATTCAACGCAACAATGTTGCGATGGGGTGTACGGCTTTGCCACAGGCTGGGCAGAATAAAAGTAGAGCATTTCCTTTTTTCAGTGGACACCACTGCAGCAAAGTGGTGTGAGCTGGACTCACAGAACGCAAGGCAAATTTGTGTCTATGTATTGGGACTGCTGTGTTGGGCAAGTCTGGCCTAAGGTCCTAATTACACTTGCTTCGACTTTACCACATATTAAAAAATTCTTTTTTGATGTGTTTTTGATGCTTTGGGGATGAAGCTTTAATGAAGCTTGGCAAATGCCCTGTGTGTGTGTTGATTTTCGATTTGTTTTAAAGGAATCCAATACAACCCCAGCTCAGTAGTACTGCAGCAGATCCCCAGCGTATTAGTACCCTTGTTCAGCAGATTGCCTGCTCAGTAGTAGGGATGGGCGAACAGTTCGGCCCGAGCATAAGTTTGGGCCAAACTTTGGTTGTTCGGACGTTCGGCAAACACCGAACAATATGCAGTGTTCGTGGCAAATTCGAAAGCCGCAAAACACCATTAAAGCCTATGGGACAGCATTATGAAAAAATAAAAATGCTAATGCTTATATGCAAGTTATTGACATAAAAAAGTGTTTGGGGACCCGGGTCCTGCCCCAGGGGACATGTATCAATGCAAAAAAAAGTTTTAAAAACGGCTGTTTTTTCGGGAGTAGTGATTTTAATAATGCTATGAAATATTCCTTTAAATATCGTGCCTGGGGGGTGTCTATATAGTATGCCTGTAAAGTGGCGCAGTTTTCCCTTGTTTAGAACAGCAACACAGCAAAATGACATTTCTAAAAGGAAAAAAGTAATTTAAAACTGATCGCGGCTGTAATGAATTGTCGGGTCTCTGCAATATAGATAAAACTCATTGAAAAAAAGGGCATGGGTCCCCCCCCCCCCCAGTCCATTACCAGGCCATTTGGGTCTGGTATGAATATTAAGGGGAACCCCAAACCAAAAATTGCATTGGGCCTCCCCCCCCAAATCCATACCAGGCCCTTCAGATCTGGTATGGAAATTAAAAGGGAACCCTGCGCCAAATTTTAAAAAAAAAAATGGACGTAGGGGTCCACCCCAAAATCCATACCAGACCCTTATCCAAACACGCAACCTGGCAGGCCGCAGGTACTCCTGAACCGTACCAGGCCACATGCCCTCAACATGGGGAGGGTGCTTTGGAGTAGCTCCCCAAAGCACCTTGCCCCCATGTTGATGGGGACAAGGGCCTCATCCCCACAACCCTTGTCCGGTAGTTGTGGGGGTATGTGGGTGGGGGGGCTTATGGGAATCTGGAAGCCCCCTTTAACAAGGTGACCCCCAGATCCCGGCCTCCCCCCATGTGAATTGGTAAGAGGTACATTGTATCCCTACCATTTCACATTCATCTTCTATAACGCTGCCCGAACAGAAAAAAGAAGAACAAACAATAAACGCAACAGCTCCGCCTCCATGGAAGGCTCCCGCCGAGTAATGCTTCTTCTTGGTGACAGTTGTTATATAGCTGAGGGCGGGGCCACTCGGTGACGTAAAACAGGTGACCCCGCCTTCCTCCAACATCACAAGGTGTCAGAGGGGGGTGGGGTTACCTGTTTACGTCACAGAGTGGCCCCACCCTCAGCTATACAAGAGCTGTCACCAAGAAGGAGCGTCACTCGGTGGGAGCCTCCCATGGTGGTGGAGCTGTTGCGGTTTATTTTTTATTTTTTTGGTTCGTCAGGGGGGAGTAATAGAAGATGAATGGACATTGCGGGACATTTTTATTTTTTAATAAAGGACTTTTACTATTTGTGACACTTTCTTTTGTGAAATGGTAGGGGTACTATGTAGCCCTTACCAATTCACATGGGGGGGGCGGGATCTGGGGGTCCCCTTGCTGCTCCTTCACCGCTCCAAAGATGCTGCTAGCAGGACTTTACAATATGCAAAGCAAAGCAAATGCAATGTGTAAACAGGACTGTAAGCTTATTAATTTTATTTAGTGACCAGTGCTTTGATTGGTATTTAGATTGCGTCAAAAAGCATGTCCAATGCCACATTTTGAAGCAAGTGTAAATGAGCCCTAATGCATTAGGTGTGAATGGGGCCTTAAACATCCTGACTTGAACATTAACTTGCGTTACAGGCAGAACTAAAGAAGCTGTGTATTTTTACATAGTCACTTTCCTTTTGTAGTACTAAATACTTTGAGCAAACATCTGAATACATTACGGGAAAGTATGGTAGCTTAAGTACACAAGCTCAGTGATCATGTGTTAACATTTAAAATACAGGTTGCATGAAACAAAGTATGCCTCAAGTAGGGTTCATACTACCTGGTATAGCTGTGCAGTCTCAAATGCATCTAAAGATCTATGGAGACCACACAATCCTGAGTGAATAGTTGAGAAGAAAAAAAAAAAAAAAAGAAGACTGAGGAGCGCATATTATTGGCAGTATGAATGATGAAAGATGTAATCCCCATGAAGTGATAGTTAAAAACTGACACTGCAGCCACAGAGAGGTTGCTGCACAGCACCCATGGGACCATGTGGGTATGAAACATTATCGGCACAGAAAAATACTAATACACAGCAATGCGTTCATTTGTCCAAGCAAATCTAATAACAAGGAAAAAAATTGACCCTCTACTATAAAAGAGCATCTGAAGTCGAAACTGAATTTAAACCCGTATAAAAGCGTAGGTTTTTTTTTTTATGCCGTTCTACTAATCTTTCATTTTAGGATGGACCTTTCAGTAATTTTAAGCAAAACTTCACTCTTCTGATGCACTAGCAATCATTCCACTCTTCCCCCACCACAATGTCAAATACAAATAAATGTATGTATGTATGTATGTATGTATGTATGTATGAATGTATGTATATATAATATTTTTATTTATATATATGTATGTATGAATGTAATATATAATATTTTTTTTCTTCATTAGGTTAGCCCTGACCCCTCCCACCTCTTCTTCAGAATGACATCTTCTGTGCTGTGAAGCCTCCTGGGATATGCGGGTCACATATCCCAGGGTGCTTCAGGTTCCAAGAATGTGGCCGGCGGTGGGCAGGCCTGGCGGTGCATCATCAAGTGGCTGGGTTGCCTAAACCAGAATGAAGCACCCACGAATAATATTCCTATCACACACATTTCTGGAAATTACTAAAAGCAATTACTAGCTGGAAACCAGGGACTTTATAGCCCAAAGCAGGGGTCTTCAAACTGTGGCCCTCCAGTTGTTCAGGAACTACAATTCCCATCATGCCTAGTCATGTCTGTGAATGTCAGAGTTTTACAATGCCTCATGGGATGTGTAGTTCCGCAACAGCTGGAGGGCCGTAGTTTGAAGATCCCTGGCCCAAAGTATATATCACCAGCACACCACGGATCTTTGAGATATTGTCCAAATATTTATTTAGTTGATCACCTCACATTGGTAAGGTACACATATGAGCGGTAATCACCTAAATAAACGTTCTAACAATATATACTTTGGTAGAAAGAGGCACCCGACACCCAATCATGACAGTAAACAAGATAGCATAGCGGGATTGAGTGTGTGACAGTGGATCATACTAGGAGAACGCTTGATTTGCTGGGTTATACAAGTACCTGTAATAAACAATGTGGTGTGAAAATATTTCCAACATGTCATTATACAGCAATGGGATCATTTTTCAAAAGAGCTTTTACAGCATGTTACATACGGCACTTGCCAAGTGCATCCAGTGAAGCCAATGGGACAGCACCACAACCAAGTGCTAAACAGCTTGGCAGTGTTGTAGTGCGAAAAAAAAAAAAAAAAAACTATTCACTATTCCTTACAATACAAGACAGTGGTGCACTTATGCCTAGAAACACACGATCAGAAAATCGTGCGAAAAATACTGCATTTGAAACAATCGTATGATAATCTGATCGTCAGTACACAGCTTTCGAGAGATGATCACGACAGTTGTCTGAAGAAAATCGGAAGACCAAGACCATACATGCTTGGAAATGAAGGAATACACCACCTCCGAAGTTGTATTATGTCATACAAAAATTTTCGTAACTTCAGTAACCTATTAGTTTTGGATATGAGACTAGCATGAGATTCTCTCGGTCTCGTTTATGTCATACTTACCTGCTCTGTGCAGTGCATTTGCAGAGAGCAGCTTGAATCCTTATCTTCTCGGGTCCCTCTTCTGTGCTCCTGGCCCCTTCCACCTGTTGAGTGCCCCCACAGCAAGCAGCTTGCTATAGAGGCACCCAAGCCGAACCACAGCTCCCTGTGTCCATTCAGACACAGAGCCGTGGCCCGGCATTGCCACCTCTCCTCATTGGCTGACTGACTTCGATTGACAGCAGTGGGAGCCAATGGTGCAGCCAATGAGGAGGGGAGTACCGGGCACTCCTACAAGATCGCTGGATCTAAATGGGGCTCAGGTAAGTTTTTGGGGGGGGGGGGCTGCACACAGAAGGTTTATTATCTTTATGCATAGAATGCATTAAGATAAAAAAAAACTTCTGACTTTATAACCACTTTAATTGAACAAGCTAATCTTAGAAGCTGATTGGTTTCTCTGAAGAAGTGTGACTGAGTAAATAAACCCCTATGTAACGATCATTAAGCTGATATTCTCATTGTGTATACAAGGCTTTACTCTCGAACATCCCAAGAAGCTAATCAAATTAACATCTAAATGCTTTGATTACATTCTAAATTTGTTTTGGGATTATCGTGCTTTATTAAGCATCTCCTAAAGCTGAACTCTAGCGCAAGAGTACATAGGTGTAACTTTATTCAGCCAGTCTTGTAATCCAGACACCCTGTGCCCAGGATTCAGGGTCAGTGACCTAACTTTTCTCCGGTGCAGTTAGGCAATTCAGCATGGTCATTGGCCTCACCTCCAATCTGATTGGGCAGTGAACCATCAGCATACAGTTAATCGTGTTTTCTTTTACCGAGCCCCCTGGGTTACATCGGCAGCATTCTGCAATGCACTAGCGCATGACTGCCTTACTGTGCTGGCTCTCCCACTCTCAGGCTGCTGAATAAATACAGATTCACATATATACTGTATATTTTAATAACTACACAATTGGTTAAGTGTTTTCAGTAATCACCTGGAGCACTCTCTAAAAAAAGAAAAAAACACCAATTGATGCAGGGATGCAATCTTAAAGGTCCATTCTTATACTAAAGCTTACACACTACATAGAAACATGGGATAAAATACTACACCCCTGGAGGACAGAACACTGGCTAAAAACATAGAAATGAGAGGTCTTCTTTAAAGTGGATGTAAACGCATGAAAGTAAAAAAAAAAAACCTATGTGCAATAGTGCCCCAGCCCCCCCCCCCCCCCAATATTTACCTGAGACCCATCTAGTTCCAGCGAGTGTGCATGAGAGCCTCGGCTCTACCGGGTCACTCCCTCCTCATTGGCTGAGAATGCAGTGGTAGCCACTGCCTCCCGCGACTGTCCATCACAGCCAGTGAGCCAATGGCGAGAGAGCGGGGCCGAGCTGCATTCCATGTGACTGGACAAGCTGTTTGCTATGGGGCACTCAGCAGGAGGGATGGGCTCAGAGCACAGAGCAGGTAACTATAACTTGTTAGTTATTAAAAAAAAGAAATTAACCACCAAGTATAATATCACTTTAAAAACCTGACTGTGCTGTGTGTGGCAGGGGTACCTGGATCATAAAACTAGCTGCATGGAAACACTGCATTTTTAAAAGATATATCTTACCTTTTAGAGTTGTGGCTGACTGCAAGGATTTTATAGCAATGTTAGAAGGAGCATGTCCCAAGTCTGTCATCATTAACATACAGTACAATGCAAGAAGCCAAGCCTCTACATCTTTAACCGCTTCAGCCCCAGAATATTTTACCCCCTTCCTGACCAGAGCACTTTTTGTGATTCGGCACTGTGTCACTCAAACTGACAATTGCGTGGTCGTGCGATGTCGCACCCAAACAAAATTGGCGTCCTTTTTTTCCCCACAAATGGAGCTTTCTTTTGGTGGTATTTGATCACCTCTGAGGTTTTTATTTTTTGCTCTATAAAACAAAAAAATAAAAGAGCAACAATTTTGTAAAATAAAGCAATATATTAAATTTTTTGCTATAATAACTATCCCCCAACATTATATATATAAAAAAATATGTTTTTCCTCTGTTTAGGCTGATGTATTCTTCTACATATTTTTGGTAAAAAAAAATAAAAAATCGCAATATATAGTTTTATGGCTATCCCCGCCTCTTAAAGGGGACGCACAGGTACGCCCATTTGCCCACCGTTGCCATTGTGCCGATGTATATCGGTGTGCAGCGGTCGGCAAGTGGCTTATCTTTCATTAGGACAGACAGTGTTCAAATCTAGTAACACCTGATAATGATGATCTGCCTGCACAGTACAGACAAGGTTAGTTATGGCAAAAACAACTGCCCAGATGCCTCCTAAACAAAGAAAACTACCGGTACCTAGGATTTTCCCTTACCAGAGGGTCCAGAATTGAGCATCTAAAAAAGGTAAGCTGCAATTTCTAAACATTTATTTGTAAGTTATGCTATGTGAATGAAGACAACAAATATGAAGTAGGGGTTATTCAAATTTGGCTGCAAGGCGAAATACACATTATATTTCTATGAAACTAAACATTTAAGAACCTTTATATAGGATACAGTAAAAAATAAAAAAAAAAGACCAATTCACAGGAGCTGAAAACTGCAAGAAGAAAGAAGCAAATATTTGCGGTGCTAAAACACAAGCTTTTATTTCATACTTGGTATTTAAAAGTTGTCAGGTCCCTAGAGAAATGAACCATGTGATAAAATCCCCAAGCTCCGAAGCCTAACATGACTAAACCTGTAAACAACATTGTTTTTACACTGCCTGAAAATTGGAAGCAGGGATGTCGGCTATTAAACCTAGCGCAGTACAATGCCATTTCTTGTATACTGTGGCACACAAAACGTGCCAATAAAAGAAAAGTTAAAGCGTTGCCTATAATAACCAAATTCTTCTTCTCGTGCCAGTCTCCCCAAAACTCCTTTGGGCCATAAAACCTAGCTGTAGCCAATCGTCGTTGTAGCTGGCATCTCGCACTCCTGCCCCACTTCCAGTGAGCTTTAGAATATATACTACATCGACAATGCAAAATAGATCAGGTGACCAGGCCCGGGAACCCAACCAAAGAGATATCAACACCACCGTCCCTCTGAAGTATAGGAAGTCACTGCGGGATGCTGAGATAACAATTTCGGGAACATAGACCCTCGGTGACCTGTCAGGAGAGAAACGTGGGAATCATTGGCTCACAACAATATGATTGTGAATATCAGTTTTCCAGATTAATGACTCAGCGGTTAATATGGATAGAAAGGAGAAGCTGCGCTAGTCTAGTCCAATTAATGGAAAATATTTGATTGTAGAAATAAAAATCATGTTTCTAATGGCCAAAATGATGAAATAATAAACCAGATTCTTCTAGTATTGACACCACAGTGAGTCCATTCAACAAAGTGTGTCACCACCTTTAGAAAAACTCACTTACCAGATGGCAAGCAAAACCAGGCATGTGGCTATAGCCCAGCCAAAACCTTTGCTTGCATAGAAGATCATGGAAATATGCAGCCATCCATTCAGAGCTTAAATAAATCCAAACACCGATAGCACCGCTCAATCTGGGACCATTAGTTCAGCAACAAACTCAGCAGTAACCCAGAAAGAGAAAACCAACTATAGTGTATTGTCTAACTGGATATTTAGACAAAAATAATATTGCACTTACATTTAGACAGTTTAAAATTTGCGCATAAAACAACAGAGACGGCCGGCTACAAACAAACTCTCGTCCTCCTAACGAGACAGCGCGGTGACGTCAGCACATATCCTCCTCCATAATATGGAAGGATAAAGATGACAGACCCAGAACATGCGCCATAAAAACACACAGCATCCTACCAGGTTCTGCACATAGTTGTGATGTACCTCGCAGTCATACTTGACCCATTTTATTTAAAAAAAACAAGCTATTGAGAAAGATGGTACAAGTTTAGACATCCTAGGCCTCAGGTCAGAGATGTAGGCATTGTACATAAAGGGCCACATCCCTACTGGACTTCAAAAGCTCTCTCTGATCTCTCTTTTCTCTTGTTTCAAACCTCTTGGGTATGATGTGCTGACAAAGGCCGGTCACACAATGAAGCAAACAGCCCTAGATATGTACGTTGGCCATCCACTAGTGGAATTTCATTTAAAATCTTGCTTTTTTTTTTTTGCAAATTCTTTTTATTGTTTCATAATTTGAGAGAGGTACAAAACAGAGCTTCTGGACATACCCCAGCTTGTAAAAAACCAACAGAAAACACACAAGTAAAAAACATCATCAAACAGTAACATCCCAAAGCTTGCTGCGGAGAAAGAATAGTTGCAAGTGCTCCTGTATACGGAAATTACAATCAATACAGAGGACGATCAGTTCATAAGTGGTTGTACACCCCCACCCTACAGTACCCATGGAGCGAAGAACCTAAAAAGGTAGGCAATACAAGACATCATGCATAAATACCAAATTAACAAGTCACACCTGGTGAAGCAAGAGAATTAAAGTGATTGTAAGGGTTATTTTTTTTTTAAATAACAAGCATATACTTACCTCCACTGTGCAGCTTGTTTTGCACAGAGTGGCCCCAAACCTGCTCTTCTGGGGTCCCCCGGCGGCTCTCTCGGCTCCTTCCCGCATCAGATAACCCCCTAGGAGAAGCGATCTCCTGAGGGGGTTCCTAAGGTCTGGAGACTGGCTAGGCCCCTCCAGAACCTTAATGTGCTTCTTCTTGAGCCACTTCTTTATTGCCTTGGCCATGTGTTTTGGGTCATTGTAATGCTGGAATACCCATCCATGACCCATTTTCCATGCCCTGGCTGAGGGAAGGAGTTTCTCACCCAAGATTTAATGGAACATGGCCCCATCCATCGTCCCTTTGATGCAGTGAAGTTGTCCTGTCCCCTTAGCAGAAAAACATCCCCAAAGCATAATGTTTCCACCTCCATGTATGACAGTTGGGATTATGTTCTTGGGGTCATAGGCAGCATTGCTCCTCCTCCAAACACCGCAAGTTGAGTTGATGCCAAAGAGCTTGATTTTGGTCTCATCTGACCACAACACTTTCACCCAGTTCTCCTCTGAATCATTCAGATGTTAATTAGCAAACTTCAGATGGGCCTGTACATGTGCTTTCTTGAGCAGGGGGACCTTGGGGGTGCTGCAGGATTTCAGTCCTTCACGGCGTAGTGTGTTACCAATTGTTTTCTTGGTGACGATGGTCCCAGCTGCCTTGAGATCACGGACAAGATACTCCTGTGTAATTCTGGGATGACTCCTCACCATTCGCATGATCATTGAAACTTCGTGAGGTGAGATCTTGCATGGAGCCCCAGACCGAGGGAGATTGACAGGTATTTTGTGTTTCTTCCATTTGTGAATAATCGCACCAACTGTTGTCACCATCTCACCAAGCTGTTTGGCGATGGTCTTGTAGCCCATTCCAACCTTGTATAGGTCTACAATCTTATCCCTGACATCCTTGGACAGCTCTTTAGTCTTGGCCATGGTAGTCTTGGCCATGGTGGAGAGATTGGAATCTGATTGATTGCTTCTGTGGACAGGTGTCTTTTATACAGGCAACAAGCTGAGATTAGGAGTACACCCTTTAAGAGAGTGCTCCTAATCTCAGCTCATGTATAGAAGTCACCTGGGAGACAGAAATCTTGCTGCTTGATAAAGGATCAAATACTTATTTCACTCATTAAAATGCAAATCAATTTATAACTTTTTTGAAATGCGTTTTTTCTGGATATTTTTGTTGTTATTCTCTCACTGTTTAAATAAACCTATCATTAAAATTATAGACTGACCATTTCTTTGTCAGTGGGCAAACGTACAAAATCAGCAGAGGATCAAATACTTTTTTCCGTCACTGTATTCGTATGGACACAGACAGCAATAAAACTCTGGCAGAGTCTATCCAGAATTAAAAAAAGGTTTTGCTGGAGCACCACTTTAAGCTGTCAGAATTTAGTACACATACAACTTGTGACAGTGTGACACCCTGTCATGGTGTGAGAAGGGGTAAGTGGCACTCAGAGTTCTTATCCATACAGGTTGAGAGGCTCTAGGATGCATTTTTGGTACAGAGAAAACGCGTTGTTCGGTGTCCTCTGAGATTAGGAATTGCGGGTTTGGTCCTAAAGCCCGGGGACTTCAAAGAGCACTTGGGTGGGATGAAGTCTCCAATACTGGGTCCATGTTTTCTCAGTAACCATGATCCTGATTAAAAGGGAGGTTGGGTGCTTGCATTAGTTTAGGGCTCAGTCCTCCCCAAAGGGTATCTTTGGTTGCAAGAGAGCAGCAAGTGTACACATGCTAGAGGTGTGCAATAGTCTGTATGGAAGCAGAAAAAGGGTCCAAGCTGTTTTGAGATACTAGGTAATTTCTGCTATTGAAGAGAGATGATTGGAGTGTAAGAGCCAGTTCACACAGGGGCAACCTGGGATCCGACTTCAAGTCGCCCCAAGTCGAGAAAAATCAATGGAAGTGAATGGAGCCGTCTTAATGTATACTACTGAAGTCGCTCCTACTTCAGAAAAAGTTCCTGAACAACTTCAATCCGACTTCTAGGTGACTTGTACCCATTGATCTCAATGGAAGTTGCCTCCAAGTCGGATCCCCTGTCTTAACTGAAGCAACTTTCCAGGAAGTAAAAATAGTTTTCTAGGCAAACCCCTCCCTCCCACAGAGCTGATTATTATGTGATTGGCCACTGGCAAAGTCCCCTGTCCTGGAGGCCACTTCAAGTTGCCTTGTAAGTTGCCTCAAGTCGCGCTGTGATTCATACTCAGGTCGAGTTCAAGTTGCCTCCCAAAGTCGTGTTGCCCCTGTTGCCCGTGTTGCCTCTGACGTTTTGTAAAAAAATGTTTTAATAAAGTGGTCCAGACATCCCTAAAAATAATTAGTGAGTGGCTGAGTCCTTGGAAATGCTATCTTAAACTTATCTTCTCAAAATCTGTCCCCAGTAAGTTAGCAAAGTTTATTTGGAATTTAACAATGCCTTGAAGAAATTATCCTATTTTGCAATATTTTGTGAATACTGTACTAAGAAATAAGTAGGAGAGACTCAAAGTTACAGAATAATTTGCTTTTTAGCCATAAATTACAGTTATATAATACTAAAGCTTCCATGAAAGTATCAGGTGACTGATCTTATGTTCAAATTAGCATTACTGCCATCAACTATCTGCCAATGTCCTCTACAGAGGTCCCCGGTTCAGCCATCTCTTCATTCTCACCTGAGCTTGCCAAACGGTAGCGTAATCAGAAGAGATGTGTTGACTGCTGTGAGGAGGGGGGACATTTTCTCAGCTACTCAAATGAACACATTAGCAGACACCTGTTTTTTTTCCCCCCAATTTAAATTGGAAAGGATCCATGAAAATGCAATTCCATGACTGGTGTATTGCAGACTTACCGGCTGCCATGACCACTTACCCTTCTTAGCCATCTAAATAATAACCACGCTAGACTTCTTTGGGTTTAAAATGGCCGTAGCAGCCTTTTATTAACAAAATAACAGAAAAAAATTGAACAGTTATATTTTTGAGGTGAGCATGGTCTACCAAAGAAAATTCTGCTGTATCAGCCACCTTTTCAATATCACGGCCCTCAGCCGCGAATACGCTGGCTCGAGGACAATTTTAATGCCTTTCTACGCTGATACAGCCTCAATACCCATTTCGTCATAATGACGTCACTCAATTTGGGAAGGTACCCATACCAAAACTGAGCCCCTCCCACCATACTCCACTTCAAATATTTTGACCATGCCCACCCTCAAAACTCTGAAACCCCTGCCAACGACGAGCAAGTGTGAAACCTCACACTTGAGCGGCCCGCCACACACCCAACGCTCTCTGGATACCATCCTGCAGGCCCAGGCACCACATGTCTATCCCAACAGCGTTCAGGTGTACCCCGTCCCCACGCAGGTAGAGCCAGTTGTCCCCCTCTAGTTCCGTATGGCGCACAACCAGGCCCCCATTCCGGACAAAAAAGCGAGCCACCTCCTTGTTAAGTTTGACCCTTGCTTTGTTCAGCCTCTCTACAGAGCGAGCTAGACGCCAGGAGGCCCTACCTATCATGTCTGACCAAACCAGAATAACGTCTGGGAAAAACGACCGCAGACGTAAAAAGTCAAATTTGATGTCCCGAATTAATTCCCTAGCGGAACGGAGCCCCAGATCATTACCCCCTGCATGGATGACTAAGACGTCCGGGGGCCTATCCAATCTAATATATCTGTGTACTTCGGGCAACACTCTGGACCAGAGCATGCCCGGGACCCCTATCCACCGCACTCTAGCTACGTGTCTCGGGAAACCCAATTGTCGGCCATCCGGTCTGACTGCAGCCCTCCTCGCGCCCCAGGACACGTAGGAGTGTCCGATGATCCAAATCAAACATTCTCCGCCTGAAAAACATAAAATAACAAAAACCCAGATACAATGCACCCTACTCAACCAGACACTCCAAAACAACACATACGACAGACCACAACCATCACAGGGACTGGGGAACACAACATACAACACATCTAAAGAAGATGTGGGCGTACATATAAACTGAAACGCCTAGATTCCCAACGACCAATCCGCTGCAGGATCTGGTCGTCTAACCCCCACCTGGCCGCTTCCGTGGCGGCCCCAATGCGGAAAGAATGGGAAGCATAAGCCCCCGGATCCACACCAACAGCCCGTAAGCATTTCAGAAAAACTGAAATAAATTGGAAACGGGACAATGCAGAACCATCCGCGTGTGTCAACAAAGGTCCCGGCCCCGAAACCCGGACGCCTAACCAAGCTGACACCGTAGCAACCGGGCAGGCCGGTGAATTAGGAACTCTGCTGAGTACCACTGTAGCCCCACGGCCCAACTGGTCCGTTTTAGATTTCCTAATATACAAGGACAATTTGTCCCCTAGAACTGTGACCTCGGCCACCCCAAGCCCACCCCCAACTTTAGCGGACGGGCTAACCAACTCCCCTATCCGCAGCGCCCCGAAAAAAGCCAGAACAAAGGCAGTCTTGAATAGTAACGTTTCAAAGGGGTCCGCACAGACATTTGGCAAACGCTCCAACAGTGCTAGCAGTAAATCAAAAGAAACTGGACGGCGGGAATCAGGTACCCGCCTCCCTTTTTCCCTCCTGTAACCCCGCAAAGCTTTCTTGACCATAAACGCTTTAGTGACATCCTCCAAACCAGATAGCTGGAAAAAGAACGCCAAACCCGCCATCTTCCTGTTTAAAGAGGCAACAGAAACACCTTCTTCAAAATTCCTGCCAATGTAGTACAGAAGGACGGACAAGTTATCCACCTCCCGGCCAGAACCCCCTACCGAACTCACCAGCCTACGCCACTCTTCCCACACCCGCTCATAAGCCGTCCAGGTAGAAGGGCAAACTGACCGCTGTATCAAATCAGCTACTGTGGCAAAACGATTTCCCACAAGTGGTCCGGACACGGGATTCCGAGCTGCTCCGCCTCCGGTGCCAACTCCCGAAACTTCTGCCACTGTTGACGAGAAAGGGCATCCGCCACTGTGTTATCTACCCCGGGCAAGTGAACAGCAAATATAAATGCATTCACAGTCAAGCATTGCAAAACCAAATGCCTAAGAAGGCATACAACTGGCGGGGAGGAAGAAGTAACGGAATTAATAGCATGCACGACCCCTAAATTGTCGCAGTGAAACCGTACACGCTTATTCTGAAATTCCTGTCCCCAAATTTCCACCGCCAGCACTATTGGAAACAGCTCCAGTAGCGCCATGTTACGGATGAAATCAGAAACCCTCCACGACTCAGGCCAACACCCCGCGCTCCACCTGCCACCGAAATACGCTGCGTAACCAATTGAACCTGCCGCATCAGTATACAAGTCCAGGTCAAAATCAGACACTGTTGCTTCCATCCACAAGGACCTACCATTGTACCGAGCAAGAAACGTCTTCCAAACCTGTAAATCCTCACGATGCGCTTTTGTAAGCCGCACGTAATGATGCGGAGCCTTTACACCTGCGGTGGCAGCCGCCAACCGCCTGCAAAAAACCCGCCCCATAGGCATTATACGGCAAGCAAAATTTAGTTTTCCCAGCAGCGACTGCAGGGACCTTAATTGCAATTTCTTGCAACCATACGCAAGCTCAACCGTGACCTGCAGATCCTCCAATTTGTCCTTGGGAAGCCTGCATTCCATCCGTATTGTATCAATAATGATACCTAGAAACTTCAATTCCTCCAGCGGACCCTCCGTCTTTTCAGGGGCCAAAGGCACCCCAAACAGCTGGAACACATGTTGTACCGTGGACAACAGGATCTGACAAATCCGGGCCCCGGGAGGCCCTATCACCAAAAAATCATCCAAATAATGGACGACGGATTGCCACCCAGAAACCTCTCGTACCACCCAGTCCAAAAAGGAACTGAAAGTCTCAAAAAACGAACAAGAAATGGCGCAACCCATAGGAAAGCAGCGGTCCACAAAATACTGTCCCTCCCAAACGCAACCCAAGAACCGAAAACTCAGCGGGTAAACGGGAAGTAAGCGAAAAGCCGACTCAATGTCAGTTTTTGCCAACAGCGCGCCCTTCCCAAACTTGCGCACCCATTTAATGGCATCATCAAACGAGGCGTAAGACACCGCGCACAACCGCGGGTCAATAGCGTCATTGACCGAACCACCCCGAGGATGCGACAGGTGGTGTATCAGTCGGAATTTGTTAGGTTCCTTCTTGGGGACCACCCCCAGCGGCGAAACCACCAAATCCGTCAGTGGAGGGAAATCAAACGGCCCCGCCATCCTGCCCATGGACACTTCCTTGGACAACTTAGCCGAAACCACCTCCGGGTGCATTTTTGCCGAACGCAAATTTTCACCCGCAGCCGAAACGGTGGACAACGTGCACGGAATGACAAAACCCTCAGAAAACCCATGGAATAGAAACTGCGCCGCAGCCCTATCAGGATACCTATTGAGGAAGGGGACCATTTTTTCCACCTTCACTGGGGTTCTCCCTCTTTCCAGCGTCGGCCGCCTTCGCCTTGCCTTGCTTGAAGCACTTCGCCAACGGGTGGGAACCTCCGCATCCGGAGCATTCGTGACGAAACCGACATGAACCCCCAAATCTGCATGTGCTATCGTTGAAACGCCAGCAGTACCCCTTGCGGTTGGCGGCCGAGGAAGACGGGGCGCTGGCACCCCCGGCCCCTCCCTGAAAGGGCTGTGGAAACGACCTTGCCTGAGTCATCAGCTTCATCCACAAACCGATCTCCTTGTGGTCCCATCGCAGAGAGGGCCTCACCGCCTTACGCTGACGAAATTGCTCGTCATAGCGCAGCCATGCTACGCCCCCATAAACCCTTTGGGCCTCACTGATAGAGTCCAAATAACAGAAAAGCGCGGAGCAGCACTCCGGCGTCTTTTCTCCGATCACGCTGGCCAGGATGCTGAAGGCCTGCAGCCAGTTCCCAAAAGTCTGAGGAATCAAGCGATAACGCCGCTTCTCATCCTCTTCCCGTTTGCTGTCGTCGGGTTTAACCTTGTCCAGGTTAAATTTCTCACTCGGCAGCAGTGAAAAAATTTCTATGTACTCACCCTTCCATATTCTATCCTTCAGCTCAGTTTTCAAATGAGAACCCAGCGGGCCCTCAAAGCAAACGTAAACCTCCCCTTTCGCGGAGTCCGCCAACCGCACTCCGTCCATAGATCCGTCCGACGGCTTGGGATCCACCGCAGTCAGCGTCGTCCCTTCCTCATGCGCCACCCTTGGGGCCGACACCGCAGCCGGCGCCGGAGCACTAACCACCTGAACTCCAGCGACGGGCGATCTGTTGTCCCCCGCCGACGTCCATGCTGCCACCGGCGATACCCCGGACGTGGCAGAAATCCCTAAAGCACTGCTCGTCAGCAACTCCCTGCATCCCGCCAGCCAATTCAGCAAAATTCGATCCACCGCCGCCTCCTGTCCCGCGGTCTGCATAGTGTCACTACCCGCATATGCATTAACCCCGTCACCCCCCCCCCACCTACAGCACCAGTAAAACCACTGGGCAGCAGGTGCCCAGCACAGGATACAACAGCAGGTGACAACACAGAGGGGGGGACAACTGCAGGGGGGGGACAGGCAGGGGAGAAAGTAGCTGGCACACAACTAGACTGAGGAGGAACAGATGGGGAACAAACAGGTATAAGTGGGGGACAAGCAGGCATAGACACATCATTATTAGCATCATTGACAAGCATTGGTGACTTACCAGGCTGTCCCGGTGCTTGCAGCCGCACAGCCGCCTCTCCGGATCCCAGACGTCTCCTCAGCTCCTCCCCGGCCGCCGCTGCTTCAGGCATCCTGTCTTCCTCATCGGACGCAGACAGCTCTCCCTCCGATCGTTCTTCCTCCGGTCCTTGGTCACAGCCCAGGGAAGGGACGCTGGAGCCACCCCCGACAGGGCACCCGCTGGTGACGTCATCGGCCGCTCGACGGCCCGACCGTCCCGCGTCACGGCTCCTCCCCCGCTGTGCGCTCTGCCTGGACACAGACGCCGCTCTCCTCTCCTGCACAGGGGGCGGTGATACTGAAGCTTGGCGCCGGGTCCCTCTCCTTCTGTCCATGGGGGTCCCGGCCGCACCAGGGGACAGGCCCGCACCCGCTGCCACTGCTCTCCCACGCCGAGCCTCGCGAGCGGGTTGGGCCCCCCCCTGACCCGCGGCCGTCACGTTCTGTATTATGGTAGAAGTGAGGCGGGAGCTAGATGTATTAGCAGAGCTCCCGCCGGGGTCCCGCCTTAGTAGAGGATTCCTCCCAGCCCCGCAGGCCGCAGAGGTAGTCTTTCTCTTGGCCTTAGGTGCTGAAGGGTCCCGTCTGCCGGGGCTCCTAGTGCGGCGGCAGACCCTGGGGGTCAATTCAGGGCTAAGGCGCTCCGGAGGGTGAGACCTCCTAGCGCGTGTTGGTCGGGGGGCAGGAGAAGCATGAACCTGCCCCGACCCCTGGACTAAAACTGACAGCTGCCTCTCTAACCACTGTGGCCCATTAACAGCCGCAGCCGCCCTCAGCTGGGCAAATAAGCCCTCAATATCAGCCATGTCAGAGAAACTGGTCTAACTGTCTAAAATTAAGCTAACCTAGCTTCTAATTGTCCAAAATGTAAGCTCACCTAAATTCTCTCGTTCTGCCTATCTCCAACTGACCCCAAGACTCCTATTACACTGCCTACCCCTTCTTTTTGACTCCACCCTGACCTGACCTGCTCCACCCTGCCACACCTCGCTCTGTACCAATAGCTGTTGACCCTTAGTATAAATATTACATTATTACATTTTAAAATCTGCCCAACTACAGCCTGCCCTGCCCCCCCCCAGTCATGCAGGCCTTTCGTTCTATATGCTATGCATCCCCACTACATGGCCTGATTCTTGAAGCAGCTCTGCCCCGACACAAAAACTTTATACGAAGCCTGCTTCAGGCCATTTCAGTTCCCTCTACGCACCTGGCCCCTCGCAAGTTATTACTGTCTTTTTAAACACGGCCCCTTCCGTGCAACAAGAAGCATACAGAAACGTCTCTACATTGAAATATATCGAACGAGGTGAATTAAAAATAATGACCCTGCCAAGATTAACTCCACAATCTCCACTCTCAATGAACACACCAATACTTGGCAGTAAAGCTGAAAATAGTTTTTGGGTCTTCCTGGCATTTATTGGGAAGAACCACAGTGACCACAAGAGGTCAATTTATCTAGATGGTGTAAACACGATGATTCCAAAGAATGGCCACAATACAACCACTAACTACTATTCTTGGTCTGGAAATAAAAACCAGCCCTGGCACCTATATGAACCAATGCTGTGAAGATGAGGATGCACACTGATGTAATAAAACACAGTGTTCTACCTCTAGCTGCCCCAGTTGTAATGTAGATGAAGATCTCACTGGTCTTTGGGGACTTGTAATATCACCCTCATGAGCCAAACACAATCAATTTGTGGGTAAAGGAAGGTAAAATACAGAGTAATATGAACCTGTCCTTTAAAGAAAACCTAGAAAATCTTGAATGGTTCAAACTTATGCTGACAATACACAGGAGTAGAGGTTACCTTTACGCCCCATGCACACGAGACGCAGATGCAAACTCTGCTGAACACATGTTTTAAAAAGCAGAAGCCTGCGTTTAAAAACACGTGTTTTGCTGTGTTTTCATGCCGCGTTTACGTCTATAAGCATTTGTAAAGATAACATCATATAGACCCTCCCCAAGCTCAGAAAGCATGTATTATTAACTATTTCTGCCAATTTTATCAGAGTGAGCAGCAGCAGAGAGAGCAGTTGTACACTTGCATTTGCCTCTCTTTCTGTGTTTTTTTTTTTTTTGGAAATGGATCCCATATTGAATATATGTCAGGAAATGCTCCTGATGTTGCTCTTGATGAGGCAGCAACATCGTCGCAAATTTGCATGAGAGGTCCAGAATCAGAGCTTGTCGATATTGGACCCATCCGTTGATGGCACAGCGAATGTCCGTTGGATATTTCACAATGTATGTATGCATTAGTGAGTATATATGCTCTATGAACTATCTAAACTAATTACGACATTTTAAACCAATTTTTCTAGTATTTTTTATGGTTTACCATCATATTTCTGAGTTTTCTGGTCCAAAAAATTGGGTTCCTTTAAAAAGGCTTATAAAACGCAAACGCGGCTAAACGCAGGTGCCTGCGTTTAGCTGCGTTTTGCGTCTGAAACGTGGAAAAGCAAAGTGTCTGAAAGCATTTTTTTTGCTTCTGGAAAAACGAGGTTAAACGCAAGTGCATAAAAACGGGAAAAAACGAGACTGTGTACACGGACACATAGGATAACATTGCATGCGTTCAGGTGCAGTTGAAAAAAATGTCCAACTGCCTCTGAACGCGCGTTTAACAGCGTCTCGTGTGCATGAGGCCTTAGTGAAAACCACTTGTTAAAACGACCAGTGAATCTAGAGATGTAAGCTGAATGTATGTGCAAAGAGAAGTCATATTGTATACATCACACTCCTTACAGACTTGCCCGCAGATTGTGTAGCATGCTGTAGTGAACTGGTGAATGGTGCCTGATGGAGAAATTCATTTTTATGGATTGTGGCTCACTAATGTATAAGAATACCAGGTTAAGGGGCCATACAGGGACATATAAGGCTGCTTACCTTAGCGGACTTCATACTATAGGAATGCCATTACCAAGCTACTTCAGGAATTTATGCCATCTTCCTAAAAGGCAATACTAATTATATATATATATATATATATATATATATATATATATATATATATATATATATATATATATATATATATATATATATATATATATATATATATAGACTAGTGGGTCCTATATGTGTATACACACACACACACACACACACACACACACACACACTACAGCCAATACTGGAAAAAGGTTGTCTCGTACAAGGACGAGCATGCGCCTGGTTTGATCATCGTGCCAATCCGTAATAGAAACGGACAGGACTCCATGGCGAAAAGGCATCTATAGCAAAGTTTTCTCGTTACATTTTCCAATATTACATTTGTTATTTTCACCATACAATCATAGAGAAAAAAGGATCTTCACCAGCACACCCTGGAACAGCGACAATCTTGTTTTTTAAATAATAAAATAATATTTTATTATTATTTTTTTTATTTATTATTTTATTATTTATAAACAGGCATCACAGGCCAATGTTTCTGGACCTCCACATGATCCCAAAAAAAAACAAAAAACGTCATAGCTGATCACCCACAAAGGGGGTACACAACAGAGAACATAGTAAAAAAACATGAGTGATACCACATGCAACTAAACATTTTAATAATACAAAATATCAACTGGTCGACCTTACCGGACAACCCGTAGGTCCGTGTAGGTTGCCTAGGCCCGAAGGCCTAGAGAGGTAGTCCATTGTTCTGGAACGGTATTTGTTGTTGAAGGATTTGCAAAAAAATGTTAAATCGAGTGGTCACCCACACAGGGGGATCATAATGAGAAGGTGAAAATTAGAAACATTACCAAGTACACGTACAGTGTAAAAACTTTGTGGGGAAGTGCCAAAAATGGTGACATGTCTACAGGGGTGACCTAAGTTTGGGGACTTAGGATCATACCATTAGGAGGTAAGAGGGAAGGCAGATGTATGTCCTGTATTAGTAAAGAGATAGGAAAGTGAGTAGGAAAAATACAAATAAAAAAAAAAAAAGTGTAGGGGGGGGGGGGGGTTTGAGGAAAAAGGAAAAAGGAGGAGGAGGGGGTGGGAGCGGAAGAAGGAAAGGGGAAGTCCTGCAGGTTTGGGTTTATGTAAAATCAATTAAGATAGGCCAAGGCTGGTTGGATGCAGTGTGGGAAGGGCATAGGACCACCAGAGTGACCATACTATGAAATTTAGTATGGAAGTCATATAAAGTACTAGACATTTTTTCTTTGACCATAAGGTCAGTCAAGACACTCTTCACCGTGGCAAATGGAACAGAGGGTTTCTTCCAGGCTCTGGCAATTGCACGTTTAGAAGCAATAAAAAAAAGTCGCCAGATTTTCAAAGGGATCATGTAATACTCCAATGAGATAACATTGGTCTGTGATGCCCACTGCTTGATGTGAATAAAAGACAAGATTATCACTACTGTATACCAAGGTGTGCTGGTGAAGAGCCTTTTTTCCCCTATAAAATTACATGCAAATCTTGACTTTCCAGTAAACGTCACTCTTGGTCCTGCCTCTTTCAACTTTGGCACTTTAATGCAACTCACACATGTCAATATCTTAAAAAAGTAAAAACATTTATACTTGCTCCTTCCACTGCCCATGCCACTGAACTCTGCTGTCTTCTACAGCAAAGCTACTAAAAGACTCTTCAGCGCCCAAACTGGGAATGTTAGAGGTCTGGTCCCCTTCTGCACCCCTGCTGTTCTGCTCACCCCCTTCCAGTGATAGCGTT